>CM040403.1:10703353-10735853 GCA_022702515.1 Ilyophis sp. 1 JC-2022 | reverse complement strand
CAAGTAAAAGGGCTTTAAAATCAATTATGTAAGATACAGGTAGCCAGTGAAGAGTTCTCAGGAGTGGAGTAATATGATCTCTTCTATTAGTTTTGGTTAAAATTCTCGATGCAGTATTCTATATCAGTTTATTTTTTAATAGATTTTTCTGGTAGCCCGGTAAAAAGAGAGTTACAGTCGTCCAGTCGGCAAGTAATAAAAGCATGTATAAGCATTTCAGCATCTTTCTGATGTAGAAAAGGTCTTACTTTGAATATGTTCCTTGGGTGAAAAAAGGCCGTCTTAGTTACTTTGTTAAAATGAGAGTTAAAACTTAGATCAGAGTCTAGAAACACACCCAGATTCCTAACTTCAGATTTGCTGTTTCGCCAGACACCAATAGTGTATTGTGGAGTTGCAGATTGAGGGTATATTGTAAGATGATGTGCAGAAGTGTGTGTGTGTGTGTGTGTTTGTGCATGTTAGTCCTGCTGATTGGTAAACGGTGTGGCGAGTAGAGACCCGTGTGCACATCTGCACATGCTCAGTTGTGACAGCCTATCACAGCCTCTCAGACTGTGGGCAGGGTTTCCTCTCCTCCTCTCCTTCCTGCTGCACCCCCCCCACTTTCTGTGGGATCACTAACACTGCACTGTCTTTCTTTCCTTCCCGCCCTGCTTCTTCCTCCTCCTCCTCCTCCTCTTCTTCCTCCCTCTCTCCACTGTAGACCACATAGCCCACATCATTGAGCTGCTGGGGTGTATCCCGAGGCAATTTGCACTCTCCGGAAAATATTCCCGGGAATTCTTCAACCGCAGAGGTAGTGCTGGGAGGGAGTGTGCTGCCGAGGCTGAGGGACAGGTGTCCAGGTGGACACTGGGACAGACAGACAGACACAGAGATAGAGACTGACAGCCAAACTCTGACACACAAATATAGACCAGGACAAAAACTTGTTTGAATATATAACACGTTATTTTGGAGAGAGTATCAGTGTGTTAATCTCATATAATGTGTGCTATACTTTTGGCGACATTACAATGAATCATCGATTGCCTTGGACCTGTTTATACTGATCAAAATTTACTGTTTAGACTCCCTCTACACCCATATTGTAAAACAGAATGTAATAATGGGCTTGACAGGATTTTGTTTAATTTTCACACACCAAGAGAACTTTCTCTTTTAGCAAAGTCAATATTTGAATGGGAGCTTAAATCACCTGCTATTGCAGGTGCCTTTGAGTGTTGTTCCCTCTCCAGATAAAGTGCCATTAACCACAGACCTCCCACACACTGAGCTGCAGAGCGAGAGCGTCAGTCTGTCTGTCCAGTGCGCCCGGGTGGCAGCGTGTCTGTCAGCCTCGCAGCTTGTGTGTGTGTGTGTGTGTGTGTGCATGCCGCACTGACGTGGGTGTCCCGTGTTCTGTTGTGTGGTGTCACGCGTGTGTCATGGGCCCGTGACCTCGCGGCGCTCAGACCACATCGCTCTGATCATGGAGCTGCTGGGGAAGGTGCCGCGTAAGCTGGCTGCCGTGGGGAAGTACAGCCGCGAGTTCTTCACCAAGAAAGGTAACCGCCATCGCCCCCTGCTGGAGAGGGAGGGGAGCGCCACACACACGACCAGGAGCTGCCCTGCCTCCTCTTCTCTCTGCACACCCCCTTACAATACATTTCTACACTGATGCAGCATCTTTTACATCTAACTGACGTTGCACCCAGCGACACCTATGTGGTGGCAACTGGGTCAATGCAGATTTTTCAGTCAGACCAGCCCATTCACCTGTGTCCTGGAGGGCTTGAAAGATGATATCTGAAGATATGACAAGATACCCTTTCCAGGAAATGACAACAGACCCTTCTGTACAGGCTATGAAATTAACTTTTTCACCTACTGGCCAAAGTGGTTTGTGGATTCTAAAAATCACCAGCCATTCTCAACATTTTACCAGCCACGTTACCTTTTACGATATAACACAACCTGATTGGTTACTGGCCAAAGCTGCATTCTGTATCTGTGGAAGACTGTGGAACACAGACCATGTTATATCACTGTCTTGCTGTTTTGACTGTGCTCTCTGTTCCCGTATCACTGTCATATCTCTCTCTTCCTTGATTATTTCTGTTACTTGTTACACCCTCATTACTGGCTTCGTATATACAGCCCATTGTGGCTGGCGATCTCTCTGTTTGAGCTGTGTTTTCCATGCTGCCCCCTACAGGTGAGCTGAGGCACATCACCAAGCTGAAGCCCTGGTCACTGTTCGACGTGCTGGTGGAGAAGTACGGCTGGCCGCCCGAGGACGCGGGACACTTCACCAACTTCCTCCTGCCCATGCTGGAGATGGTACCAGAGAAGAGGGCCTCTGCTGGGGAGTGCCTCAACCACCCCTGGCTCAGCTCATAGCGCTGCCCCCCTGTGGTAGCCTCCAGAACTGCTACCTGCCACACAAGACTGGAGAGAGGGAAAGGGAAGGAGGGGAGGGTGGGGGTAAGGCATGGGTAGATTACACACAAGGACTGCCTTGTGAGGAGCCCGCTGCCATAAGAGGCGGCCCAAAACCAGACGGCCAAACCCCTCCACCCGTCACTCCGCCAGTCTTAGCAGGAGGACAGCTCTTACCCAACCAGTTGGAGAGGAGCTCTTCCTTTGCTGTCCTCCCTCTCTGCCCCCCCCCCCACCTACCCAAACCCCACCCCCCACCCACCCCTGACAGATCAGCCACACCCACCAGCTCCACCCCCACTCATTAAGCCAGGCCATAAGAGGACACGAGGCCTGACCCAAGCAGGAGAAGGCAGCATGCACATTAGCCTAGCAGAGTGGAGCAGTGTGCGGGAGCCGGAGAGGGTGGACAGAAACCCTGGAAACTTATAGGGGAAGTGATTTTGTCATCAAGGATGTCTCCTCTCTGAGGGTAGAGGAAACCCAGGAGTACAGTAACCTAAGACACTTCTGTGCGTGGACCTCCCACCAATAGAGGGAGCTCCAGGCATAGAGGACACTGCAGGAGGGCCCTTTGTGTCCAATAGGCTGACCTCTTTTGAACTGTTTGAACTGGGGAACTGGACCAGTATGAGTCTTTATTTGTAAATGAGCTGCTGGCCAAAGGGATGTAACAGGCCGGGTTTAAATCACAAGATTGACCACCTCTTTACTTTTTTATAAAGTACCAGGACAAAAGCTGTAGCTTCACTTATGTCCCAACATGACAATGTCTTTTACCTAAACTTTTTTTTTACCCAGTCAGTGGGGTGATGGGAAAATAATTGAATTAAGTTTGTGTTCCTCTGAGGCTTGGAGGAAGATTCAGAGGCCACCCCCACTCTTCAGCTCCCTCCCCCCCCCCTTATCCTGTGCACTGTAGCCCAACAGTGGGAACATAGACAGAGCTGCCCAAATGTCTACACCCCCACCCCTGCGCTCAGTTGCATGCTGCATTCCAGGCTCCTGCAGAGGACAGAGGGGGAAGGGACCCTCTCCACCAGGGGGCGCCAGAACAGCAGCCTCTCACACAGAGGGCAGGGGAAAGAACAAAGGGTGTCTGCTGTTAAGATTGTGAACGCAGGAACACACAGATGGACTTGTGGTAAACAGGCAAATGGGTTTGTTAATTTCATCGGTTTAGTTTCGTTCGTCGTTTCCTCCTGTGTAATAGGAAGAGGCCCATGCTGTCCGCGGCGCCGTGTGACTGAGGACATCTCTGCCTGCTCCATTACGAAGACCCTCAACATTCTACATCCTGTCACATTCTTACACTTCTGTTCCTCTTCTAAAATGTGCAGTTTTGAGCTCTCCAGCAGCTTGTTCTGAAATACCCCAACCCCCACTCCCGCCTACTCCCCAAACCCCACATTCCTCAACTCACTTCTCCTGAAGTGGTTTCAAAATGGAGGTTGCACTTGTCTGTGCGTCTGTTCAGGGATTAACTTTGTACATAATACTGGGACACTGACGCGTCAGATGGAGTACGAACCGAATGCGTTGCGTCATGTCAAGGGTGGAGGTACAGATTTGCCTGCACAAGGTTGCCATGGACACCCAGTTAATGCCCACCCGTGTGCTGAACAGAAACAGGGGGCTGTGGTGGCGCAGAGCTGGCAGAACCTCCAACTGCACCCCCCGGTGGCCAGATAAGGTACGACATCCCCTGCACATTACAGCTCTTGGTGCCAACAGCTCTTCCACTCCACGCCTCACTCATCACTGTTCAGTTGCCTATTTTCGCAATAAATTAATTAATATAAATAGATGGTGAAATATTTTTCAAACAAATGTATTCATTTAAAAAAGGGAAGAAAAATAAAAAATCAGAAAACTGGTGTTGTGACAGTGACCGAATCTCGTCCCCGTTGAGGTGATTGTGTTCCGTCTGTTAGCGGTGTTTTTTCTTTTGTAACTGTTAAAATGATTAGTTATTTTTTACTTGGACGTCGCTCTCCTCCCCTCCCCCTCATGAGCAGTGCTGCTGTTTTTGGACATGTGTGACGGTGGTGATATCGATCAAATGTTTTTTGCAATAATAGTAATTATAATGAATTTTTGCACCAAATGCTCCTGATCTCACTCTTTCAGCCATGCCGACTGTTCTTCCTGACATGGACAGCGTCTCTTCTCGTCTGTGTTTTTCATTGACGGACTTAATAAAATTGTAAATGGAAGGATGGTTCTCTTGGTGTGACCTTTGCCGTAAAGTCTGCCTCAGTTTCTCAGTGTCTTACCCATGCAGAAGGCACAGGTCAACAGTTACTCAAAATCTCAGCAGAACTGAATACAGTGCACAAGATATGTGGATATTGACGCTAGTTATTTTGTGTTTGAACGTCGCTGTAATTTCTGCAAAATCTTCCAGCAGCAACAGCTGATAAATTTTGGTTCTTGTTTTTTTTTGTTTTTTTAAGTGGCATCACACGCTGGTATAGGACTGCAGGAATAAGCACAGACAAAAGCATTTCAAAGACATTTTAGTTTATCTTTGACACTGTTGCTGTGGTGTAAAAATATGTCAATTGACAGGGGGGGGGGGAAACCCAAGATTTACATGAAAAATGAGATTACACAATGACAACATGAACATTTAAGTAAACAGGCACATGAATATCACACAAGTCGTGCAATCGGGATACTTTAAAAGAGCCGATTTGCTTGACTAGTAGTTCATGAAAAATTTGCGACAAGCCAGTACATTCGTCTAGCTACTGCATTTAATCCAGATGCATTGGATGAGAACGGTCAACCTTATTTAGACGAGGAAACTGCTCTACTCGTTGCTGTCAAAAGGAAACACAATGACACGAACATTGCCGTTTTAATCTGAGTAATTAAACGCCAACAGGCAGCAATAAATATTTAAATTCCATTGTTCCTCAAATACAAGGGATTGTCAAGTGCAATTTAATTACCGTAAACTCCCCTCTCCCTCTTCTCATCACTGTATACCTTAACTAATGGTATCCAATCTGAATGCGTCCCATAAGGACTTGTATCGGCACAGGCTTTTGTTCTAGCCCAGCAATAAAAAGCCTCCTTCAACAAATAAGCCAATTACAGTCTTCAATCAAGACTTGAATGAGTTGAAACGTGTGTTTTAGCGCTGTGTTTTCACTGCTTGTTTTCATAAGATTAGGGACCCCTCCTCCATGGACTGTTTTGCACGTGTAGCATCTTGGGTCATATTTTTTTGACGTACAACACAGAGGTAAGCGAGATAATTCGGCAATGTGAAGACGTGGTCTTAGTGAGTGAGGTAGCCTCAGCGTTACCATCGGTGTAACAAACTGGCTTGTTGTGCTAAAGGAGAGAGGCGCAGTTTTTGAGTAGCAGGGGTTTGGCGATCTTCAGGATGTCCAGGTTGGGATCCAGGGATCTGCCAATGCCTTCCAGGACCATGACAGCAAACACAATGGAGGCAAAGTTACTCTCCAGCTTCACCTGCCAGTCAGAACCAACATCACAAACATCAGGAGGCTCTTCAAGGACAACAGAGTTAATCAATCGCAGGCAAGTGCACCGTCTTAAAAGGTAACGGCAAACGGGAAGGATTATTAGTGCTTTTGTTTATCAACTTAACCAGCCAACCATAGTAAAAAAATTTTAAAAAACAATCCGCATTTGTTCAGATGGACACACTTATGCATGTCACTCTGGAGAAGAGCATCTGCTAACTGCCTCAATGTAAATGCAAATATAACTTTACCTTGTGAGTAATCAGCAGCCCAAAGACACGAGATAACAGGTCAGCCACCTGGATCTGGACGGAGAAGCAGAGTGCAGTTTATATCATCTTCTCAGCTCAAACTGCACTGAAGAAACCCAAAGCAGGATAGATCATCTAACGCCACAAAGGCACCCATCTTGCAGCTGGGTATAGCTCACACAGGTAAAGGGAATGAAGGGCCAGGGAGAGAAACCAGACAGCCCAAGCAAACACAGAGCCCAGTCGGTCTCGCACCTTCCCCAGAGTGAGTGTGTCACTGAGGGCCTCGTTCACCAGCTCTGCCATCTCCTGCTTGAACCTGGGCACGTCTTTGCACTCGTTCGCCCGGGCGTGGTTTAGGATCAGCTCTGCCACCCGCTCACCCTGCAGATCAATTAACCAACACGGCGGCTAAGGCCTACACAGTTCTATGTCCAGGGGGTTATTCCACAAAGAAGGATTTACTGAGTTAGCTGGATAACTGCACTGAGTAAAACCCGGAACAGCTCTTTTTACTTCAGTCCATGTTCCAGATTTGGAGGGTTCAAGGTTTTACTCAGTGCAGTTATCCAGCTAATCCAGGGCTGTATCCGAATCAGAGCCCTATCTACGACATCCTGTGCACTGTCTAACATAATGTGTACTCCTTACTACGTACTGTCACATGCAGTACGCAAAAAAAAATCCTCAATACTATTATTAATGAACCCGGAAGTAAGTATATCGTTCCGGGATTTAACATTCTCATCCAGCGTACTCAACTATTACACTCAATAGTATAGAAGGGCGTTGATTCAGACACAACAGCCCTAAGGTTCAGGTGAGACATATTGACAAATAAGGGGCACAATTCATTGTCTGAAGTATGGCGAATAACACCTGCTGATCGCGAGGCCTGTCCATACAGCGTTTGAACAGTAGAGGGCGGCAGGTGGCGGCTCCCACCGGACGCTTACCTCTCTGAGCACCACGGCGGTGAAGACGGCACGGAAGTTGCGCAGGTCTCCCTCGCTGAGCTGAGCCACGATGCCGGTGTCCAGTAGCACCAGGCGCATCGGCGCGGCCGCGGGCCTCACGCTCACCACCACCGTGTCGCACATGTCCGTCAGAGTCGCCGTGCCCAGCGGCGCTGCGCCACGCCCGCCCTGCACCAGGATGTTCCCGGGATGCAGGTCCCCGTGCACAAAGTTATCCACAAAGATCTGGAGGCAGGGGACACAACCAGGCAGGCCCATCACAGAGAGACAGCTTTACCGCTCGTTCCTGTACGCTAACCGCTAACCTCCCTCCCGTTCTATCTGACCCGAGTTCAGCCGCTCACCACTCACCATCTTCAACAGAGTTTCCGCTCCCATCCTGGCTATTCTCAGCTTTACCTCCTCCGGCACGTCTTGGCTGAGGAACTTGGAAATGGGTTCGCTATCCTGAAAGAGCAAACGCCACGACGACATCACCACGCTGAAGAGCGCTTTATTCACATCCGTTCATCGTGTGCTTCACGGCCTTATGAACACATCGGATAGGGGTTTACTGCCTGGAAACCACCACTGCAAAAGCTCACCTCGAACGTTTCCACTAGAACGTTCCTCGTGACAAACGGCCGAAGGGGTGTAGGGAACGTCACAAAATCCACGTCCCGGAAATTCTCACGGAATCTTTCCATGTTCTCCGCCTCGTATCGCAGGTCAATCTGTCAGAGCACAAGAAAGCATTTAGATGAAATCACGGACACAACACGTCCCTTTTTATTTAATACTTTATGCCCTCAGTTTGGTGCCCCCCGAGGGCCGCCGTCAGGGGGACAACCGGGTACATTGCCCCGGGGCCGGGAGGTGGGGGCAATAGTCTGTGGGCTTATGGTAAATATTATTGCCCAGAGCCCGGGAATCTCGCCCCGGCACCCTAGGTCACTACCCTTGTGGCCTACACCTACTATAACCAGCTCTGCACTACACACTAGATCTGCGTCGAGGAGGAGAGGACATCACCTGTCTGATCATGAGCTTTTCAAACTCCTCCACAATCTCAGGCAGACTGAGCCACTTTAGGCCTGGCAGACTGTGCATGAGCCAGCTGGCTGCCTTCATGAGCTGCAGGTCCATCTGCACCTGCATCCTGACCCCAGGGTGAAGCACCTACAGGGAGAGAGAGTATTTAACAGGTTGGAGAGTTATTTTTTATTTATTGATTATTGTTGTCATTTGTAACATTTGCTTTGGCAACACAGTGCATGTCATGCCAATAAAGCACCATGAAATTGAAATTTAGAGAGAGGGGGAGAGAGAGCCCAATCACTTCCACTCTCATTTAACGACATGTACGCTTATACAGATTAACCAGCACTCCATATACACTGTCAACTACAGTAAAGCTGTAACAGTTACAACTCATTTGAGAGACACATTGAACCCAATATTACAATTTACAGAAAATATGATTCATACATTTATGAAATTTAATGCCAGTTCCCTTTTTGTTCCCTCACATGCACACACCTTGATAGCTACTGACATCAGGTGCTCTTGCTTGTGGGACGTGTCCGCAGTTTGGCCCTGCTCTCCATGTCTAGCTGAAGGCAGGGCATCCCCGCCACCCCTCCCACCTTTGCTCATGTCTTCTCCATCGTCCTCCCCATGTCTCCACCCCCAAAGTGACCCCAAAGTGCCGCCCAACCCCGGGATCTCCCAGGCTACCAGGGGGTCCTCCCTCTCCAGACTGCCCACCAGTTGCTGAAAGACTGGGTCCTCGACGATGTCCACCCGGGCCGAGGCCCTGTACACCTGAGCCACGCAACCAGAGCCCACGGGCTCCTTGCTGTCGAACAGGAAGAGCTTCCTCCAGTCCTCCCCAAAGGCTCTCCTCAGACACCGTTTGGTGTGCGCCCAGGAGTGGGGCCGCACACGGACATGCAGCCTGGAGAACCTGTCGCAGAACTCCGGGGAGAAGATGTCCCTCCTGGTGCTGGCCCACTGGCCCAGCTTGATGAAGGCGGGGCCCGATGTTTCGGTCACCCACAGCAGGGCATCCAGCCAGCGGGGGCCCAGACGCCCCGAGACCAGACACAGCGGGTAGAGCAAGAGCAGTGGGCCGAACTTCAGCAGCAGCACCATGGCACGGAAGCACAGCCTCACAGCAAAAACCAGGCTGTGGACCTGAACTTTTACTAAAGACTTCCTGTCCGCTGGCCGCTGCTGGAGGGACGCCTCGTGGCAGCTCGCGACGCAGAACGCGGTCTTATTTCCGACCCAACAAAGCAATCCCAGCCTGGGCAGTTGGGCTATGAACGGGACCTTTTTGGTTAAGCAGCCCCGGATTGGCGCGAATCGGACAGGGGGAGACATGCTGAGTCTCTGGACAGAACACCTGAGGTTTAAAAGGAAGATTCTTGCGTGCAAAGCTGCCATCTTAAAATATCAAACGTTAGAACCTTTAAATACGAGACAATAGAACGTGCCTGCCTGCACACAACGGACAGTGCAACGCGAATGACCTAAGCTGAGCAGCTAGCTAGCTAGCTGGCTAGCCATTTTATTGAGCAAAGGCATAGCATGCAAGTAAGCTAGACTAAACATTGTTATCATAGCTAGCTCGTAGATCACACCAATAAATATCAGACAAAATTAGAAATCCGTACCATAAAATTTCGCAGTTTCTAGCAAGCAGTTATAAAACAGTTAAGCTAAGGTTACTAACAAGTGCAAAACAATTCCATTTGTCTTAAAGCGCGTGACCAGGTAAATTAGTTACCAAGCGTATCTGTTATTCTGAAGCATTGTTCGGAAACGGGCTTTCTCTAGATGAGACGGATCTATACTTATTATTAATACCACATCCACGGCAAAGTGTTGACATGCTTGTTGTGTTCTTGAATATGCAATTCTCCCTAGCTAACTGACTAATTTGTTCGAGACTCCAGAAGTTAGCTAACGTTATAGGCTATTTATCTGGCTAGAATGCTTAATAATCGTGAACAATTCCATGGAGCCAACAAAATGTACGTCTCCACCGGCTAAATATATAAGTTGCTAACGATTAAAAAATACTGATTTCTGATTCATAGTGCCCCCAACGCAATAGCTTAACCTGCCAGTCGGTCCCTTCTCTCTTTAACACCGGGCGATCTACGCGCCTACTTCCTGCTCCTCAATCAGTCTCGAGAGAAGCAGAGAATTAAAGGGGTATGCACAAATGTCTTACAACGGCAAATATTTCACTATATTTCACGTTAGCTACACTGCCTGGCCCCAAAAAAAGTCGCCGTTGCATCCGTCATGCATAGTGCCCACTGTACAAGCCTCTGGAGGCAGTGTTATGATCTGGGGTTGCTTCAATTGGGCAGGTCTAGGCTCAGCAACGTTATGCAGCAATAAAATGAAGTCAGCGGAGTACCTGAATGTACTGAATTACCAGGTTATCCCATCAATGGGCATTATTCCAGGATGACAATGCCAAGATTAATCGGTGGCAAATTGTGAAAGAGTGGTTCAGGGAGCATGAGGAATCATTTTCACACATGCATTGGCCACCAGAGTCCTGACGTTAACCCAATTGAAAGTCTTTGGGATGTGCTGGAGAAGACTTTACGGAGTGGTTCGACTCTCCCGTCGTTAATACAAGATCTTGGCTAAAAATGTATGCAACTCTGGACGGAAATACATGTTGTGATGTTGCATAAGGTTGTCGAAACAATGCCACGACGAATGGCCCCGTAATCAATGCTAAAGGCGATCCAACAAAATATTAGAGTATGCGACTTTTTTTGACCAGGCAGTGTATAATAATAATAATGGTTATTATTGCTATAATTGTTGTAATAATATGATCTATGTGCCTCTTCGTTATCATCGTCATCATAATCTAGCATCTAGTTATTCATATAGGCTAATATTAGTAGCCTACTCATTATTATTCATCATCATCTAGTGTTAACACTGAGTTATTCATATAATATTAGTAGCCTACTTATTATTATTATTATTATTATTATTATGATAGTGTATTGGCGCATGGTACTTTCCATTGCCATGCACGGTGTCCTGCGATTGCAAAAATAATGTATTCAGAAAAGTTTTTTTGTAAAATGTAATGTATTTTTATTTTATTTCAGTGGTGAATGGTAATCATATTCTCTCCCTTACAGTTTTCCTTTCTAGGCTGTATTCATGCGGCTTAATTTGCACCTGTTCAAGACTTGCTCATTCTTATTGGTTCCTGCCTCCTTATTGCTCAGTGCAGCTGAACTCTTTCAGAGTCTCTTTAGGCTGCTCTTCCAGTGAACAGTATGGAAAACTGGTAAGAATCTTATAAATATTTCTTGTAGTGTGTGTATAAACCCGAAGACAGTGTGAATATATTTTCATGTGTATATATATATTTAAAGTTGTATCTTCAAGTAATCTTTTCGCAATCGTAATAACGTATTGAAAAAAGTTGTCATTCACATTCCTTTTATAATTTATTTTATATATATGGCACGTCACTGGGTAGACTTTCTAACGTGGCAATTGATGTTCTGCTGTGGTATGAGAAATAGGACTTTCGCACATTTTGAAGATTTTTTCAATTTTTCATGGATATGCTATATAGAGTGGTATTTTGAATTTAGCGGGCTGGGACTCTTGCACTGTGCAGCTGCCTGGAAACCAGCGAGAGGGTGCAACCAGCTGTTGCACAGGCGGGATTTGGAGGGAAATTTGTTCACTTTTCAGAGTGTGTATGACCATACAACTCTCTTCTAGTCAATGCATTTGAATGTTAGAATCAAATACGACCTATTGAATAGAAAAAAACATTGATAGGTGAAGATATCTTTATGTGCCGTAAGGCGAGACATATGCACCATGTGGCCAACAGGGGGACATAGAGTATAGAAAATACTTTTTTTTTCAAATTTTTCTTTGAAGTTTATTTTACTTGTGGAAAGCACATTTCTCTATAAGCATCAAAACATATACCATAAGCATTAACCTATATCCTTTATTGGCTTATTGGTGTAAAGGGATTATTGGTGAGAATTGGCAATCTGTTTCTGGTTTTGTACAAGGGGAAGCGCCTGGCAGTGGCTAATATTCCTGCAGCGTGTGAGTGATGATTAGCATTAGTTTCAGTGTAACTGCCACTAATGTTCATGCTGCTGTAATCAGAGGGTGATATAGTGAATAGTTTGGTTTCACGGCTGCCCGTTTTAGCGGACACACGTGCTGCAGTGCATTTGCATGGGCAGCTTGTGTCTGAGACGAGCTTCCCCCCCCCCCTCCTGACATCATGCATGGGCCTGTAACGGGCGACCATGGCAACGCAAAGGCAGGCGAAAGGCCCACCAGACAGCTGCAGCCACGGTCCGACCCCTTCACCCACCGGGGAGAGAGATTCGGGGAAAGGGGTTTGCTGCATGACGCTGTGTTTCCCAATTTCAGTTTGAGTTCTTCCCCATCATTGCACTTCAGTGGCTTTTTCGCTCTTGGAAAAGGTGTCAGTTCTGTTCTGTGTGTACTGTGCATGCCTTGTGCTGGTTAGGTCAGTTCTGTTCTGTGTGTACTGTGCATGCCTTGTGCTGGTTAGGTCAGTTCTGTTCTGTGTGTACTGTGCATGCCTTGTGCTGGTTAGGTCAGTTCTGTTCTGTGGGTACTGTGCATGCCTTGTGCTGGTTAGGTCAGTTCTGTTCTGTGTGTACTGCGCATGCCTTGTGCTGGTTAGGTCAGTTCTGTTCTGTGTGTACTGTGCATGCCTTGTGCTGGTTAGGTCAGTTCTGTTCTGTGTGTACTGCGCATGCCTTGTGCTGGTTAGGTCAGTTCTGTTCTGTGTGTACTGTGCATGCCTTGTGCTGGTTAGGTCAGTTCTGTTCTGTGTGTGCTGTGCATGCCTTGTGCTGGTTAGGTCAGTTCTGTTCTGTGTGTGCTGTGCATGCCTTGTGCTGGTTAGGTCAGTTCTGTTCTGTGTGTGCTGTGCATGCCTTGTGCTGGTTAGGTCAGTTCTGTTCTGTGTGTGCTGTGCATGCCTTGTGCTGGTTAGGTCAGTTCTGTTCTGTGTGTACTGTGCATGCCTTGTGCTGGTTAGGTCAGTTCTGTTCTGTGTGTACTGTGCATGCCTTGTGCTGGTTAGGTCAGTTCTGTTCTGTGTGTACTGCGTATGCCTTGTGCTGGTTAGGTCAGTTCTGTTCTGTGTGTACTGTGCATGCCTTTTGCTGGTTAGGTCAGTTCTGTTCTGTGTGTACTGCGCATGCCTTGTGCTGGTTAGGTCAGTTCTGTTCTGTGTGTACTGTGCATGCCTTGTGCTGGTTAGGTCAGTTCTGTTCTGTGTGTACTGTGCATGCCTTGTGCTGGTTAGGTCAGTTCTGTTCTGTGGGTACTGCGCATGCCTTGTGCTGGTTAGGTCAGTTCTGTTCTGTGTGTACTGTGCATGCCTTGTGCTGGTTAGGTCAGTTCTGTTCTGTGTGTACTGTGCATGCCTTGTGCTGGTTAGGTCAGTTCTGTTCTGTGGGTACTGCGCATGCCTTGTAGTACAGAGATTCTACTGAGTCTATCACCTGAGATAAGAGGTGGAGGGCAGCACTGTTGTCAGGCCTTATCCTGTCAGGTCTTATCAGATCTGTTGAGCGGGTCCTCTACCCCTCAGCCTGCTCTGTCCCTCTCAACCAAACTATACCACTTTTAGTACACCTCAAAGGTCATAAACAGAGGCCCCAAAATCTCTGAATGCACCAGAGGCAAGGAACACAACAAAGGGTCCACTGGGGTTTCTGCGAAAGGCCTAAATCTGGGATGGCTGGAAACTTAGTGTAACATAGCCAACCTGTACAGAAAAGCACCATGCTGGGATGTAGTGTTTCACCCCATCGTGAATGAGCATTCAACATGGCTGTGATTCTCAAGCATGATAACTCTGGGTGGTGTGGGACAGTGTAGACAGAAAGAGAGCGATAGATAGAGAAAAACGTAAATAAAGAATAGAAGTATTTTGGCAAGAACAGCAAGCTTTCAAAAGTTCTTTCAAACTGGGAAAGAAAATCCTCTCTGCACTTTTAATTTGCTCCCCGAGGAGGCTGTTATTTATGTATTCAGTTACGCTCAGTTTTGCCCCTTCCTGCTTCATTCCGCCTTTGAGCAGGACAGTCCGTTTCCCTGGCAACCAGGGCTCCAGTCCCTCAGCCAGCTGCAGATTAGTTCAGTGGCAGGGGGTTGGGGGTGGGGGCAGTGGGAGGGAGGGAGGGAGGGAGGGAGGGAGGGAGGGGGGGGGGGGGTCATGAGAGAGGGAGGGGTGGGAAAAGTCAGGAGAAAGAGAGAGAGAGGCAACGTCACTGCAGGAAAAGATAGCCACACACTCAGAGAGTGGGAGAGAGAGAGAGAGAGAGAGAGAGAGAGAGAGAGAAAAAGAAGTTGCAAAGTTTTTTGTGCTCTGAGTTGGGAGGGAAGAGTTCTCAGCTCTGCCTGAGCCTCCGTTGCTCCCCGCTTAGTTTGTGGAAAAACCTGGAGGTTCTCTGCAGTGCGGGAGATTGAGGGCAGGCTGCAGTGGAAGGGCTTTGAAAACTGAGCGTGAAAGAAAAGAAAAAAGCAAGTGGTTCCAGAGGAAATCATGCGAGTGGATGCTGCTGTATCCAGTGTCAGATTTCAGAAAATGAGAGTCCAGTGCAAAAGTGCTTCTGCAGGGTCCGTCCAGCTGAGAAAGGTAATGTGTGTGTGTGTGTGTGCGCATGTGTGTGTGCAAATGTGTGTGTGTGTGTATGTGTGTGTGTGTGTGTGTGTGTTGAAACCAGCTCAAATGCTTACTTCTGTGTTTATTTGAGTAGTACTCTTTTATTGCCTCGTCTGGCTCTGAGCACAACTACGCTAGCCTGTCCATTGACCCTTTCTGCGCCAAGCCAGTCGTTTGAATGTAATGATTACAGTATGAAAAAAGCCACAAACAAAGAAATCGAACAGAACTTGTGAGAAAAAAAGTGTGTATGATGACTGTTGGCATATTTAAACTCATGGAACAAAGGATGTCAGCTTTGTTTCCTCACTAAAATGCGTAAATCAAAAGAAGAAAGGTCTCCGTTGTACTTCTTGGCCGAGGGTGAAAAATGCATGTTTAGCCTAACAGATACACACCAGTCATGCCTCCTAGGACAGAGAATAAGTGGATAAGTGAGGTGTGCCATTTCATCTCCTGGAACAATGGTTTCTCTCATTTTCTTCTCACTGGCTCTTTAGGACAGTGCGCTGCTAGTCTCAGATAGTTGGGTGCATGTCCTTCAGCAGTGAAGCGCTGTGCCGCTCTGCACACGAAAGGCACACTAAATTAAATGCGGATGGCTATTGGTGATTTGAAGGCTTTTCAGAATATTTTTCTCCTCCCATGCTGCTGTAGTTAAATGTAACAAGATAAGATCTTGGAGTGAATCGAAAAACCACACTGTCACAAGAGTAAGGTTCCCCTCTTTTTCATCTTTCAGTTTGAATTTGAGTTTGAGACTCGTCCCATTGCTGTGGTTGTCTCTAACAGGGGAAGTCTGTCTCTCAAATCGCTCCCATTTTGTCAGGTACATTGCTGTGCTCCAGCCATATACACTGAGTCTTACTGAATCAGTGCAGAGAAAGCAGGATGGACCTTCCAGCTGACAGTGCCTGACCAGTGTTCAGAACACACTGGGTGTAGTATACTAGTGTCTGACCAGTGTTCAGAACACACTGGGTGTAGTATACTAGTGCCTGACCAGTGTTCAGAACACACTGGGTGTAGTATACTAGTGTCTGACCAGTGTTTAGAACACACTGGGTGTAGTATACTAGTGTCTGACCAGTGTTCAGAACACACTGGGTGTAGTATACTAGTGTCTGACCAGTGTTCAGAACACACTGGGTGTAGTATACTAGTGCCTGACCAGTGTTCCGAACACACTGGGTGTAGTATACTAGTGTCTGACCAGTGTTCAGAACATACTGGGTGTCGTATACTAGTGTCTGACCAGTGTTCAGAACACACTGGGTGTAGTATACTAGTGTCTGACCAGTGTTCAGAACACACTGGGTGTAGTATACTAGTGTCTGACCAGTGTTCAGAACACACTGGGTGTAGTATACTAGTGTCTGACCAGTGTTCAGAACACACTGGGTGTAGTATACTAGTGTCTGACCAGTGTTCAGAACACACTGGGTGTAGTATACTAGTGTCTGACCAGTGTTCAGAACACACTGGGTGTAGTATACTAGTGCCTGACCAGTGTTCAGAACGCACTGGGTGTAGTATACCAGTGCCTGACCAGTGTTCAGAACACACTGGGTGTAGTATACTAGTGCCTGACCAGTGTTCAGAACACACTGGTTGTAGTATACCGGTGCCTGACCAGTATGCTTCCACATAACCTAGTGTGCATTTGGGAATGTGTTCTTGCTAACTCTTCTCAGGTGTGGCAGATGGTGAATTTTTTAAAAAGCATTTCCAGTATAAATAGTGTTCTTCTGTTAGTCACTGTCACAGGTTTCAGACTTCAGATCTTTACTGACAGATTCAGTAGCACCCCTGATAAAGGAATTTAAAAATACCCCAAAAACAGCATTTCCAGAGCTTAGACACTGCCATTTATGTTTCTCAATCAGTAAAAACTCAAACTGTTAAAAAAGAAAGGAATAAGAGAAAAGTAGGAATCCAGCAGCTCAGCACCTGGCAAAGACAGAGAGCAGGAAGCCCTACAGAGACCAAAGATGCTATTTCAGGCTTTTTAAAGAGGTGACCTTCTGACCTTTCCTGCTTTATCAGAAAGAAGCAGCTTCTGGCCTTGAAGTAAAATATCTGCAAAGTTAAAAGTTTTTTGTGTGCCAGGAAACAAACAATTGCTTTCCCTTGACACCACAAGCCACGTATAAATGACACTGCCCTCGTACCATATCCTTCTGGATATGTACAAGATGGCACAGTTTATTAAAAATGTATGTGCCATTTGTAAATTATAGACTGAAGCCCTGCGCTGAGGCTTTAAGAGAGCTCCATATGTTTTAGTTTTTGCCTGAATATTTATGGCTGCTGGCAGGCAGATGAAATGGGTGTTTTCGGGCAGTAAGGCACAGAGTTCAGCCTGACGGGAGGCCCCTGTCCTGATCCACGTCCGTCACCTTTAATTATTCTGGAGGTTTGAGAGAAACTACCTCCTCCTCCTCCTCTTCACTCATTCTTCGTCTGTCATAACAGGGCCGTCCCGCCCCTCCCCCTCTACGGAGGAGAAGAGTTTGGACACGGCTTTATTGTGCCCTCCTGGGCCTTTTTTTACACACAGGTGTGATTTACCCTGCATTGTTTTTAATGACTGAGAACAGGAGTGAAGGAGCTGTATGTACAGCACTGAAATGCACCAATCAGATCATTCGCACGCTTCACTGTTGCGCTTGAGCGTTTGGACTCAACCAATCAATCACTCCTGGATTAGGAAGCCAGAAATGTGTTGACATTATGGCCGGCAGGCTATCAGTAGGACATTTAGAGAGTTAATGCATATTCTTATGCTAATTTCTACTTTTAGGTTTCATGAAACAAACATGGTGCTGATCTGTTGAATGAGTTGCTTTCCATGTGGCAGTAAGGGCCGCCCACCATGTGAGTGGCAGCATTCTTTGAGCTTTCGGTACATTTTTGCGTGAACGGCCCGTCAGGGATGGGATTTGGGGGCTGGACCAGGTCAGTCTGCCGATGAACCCATCCCTGATCCTCACTCTCTAAACCCAACAACCTCTTCAGTGGCCTTGCATCAGTCTGCAGGCCTGGAGCTGCTTACAGGCAATGCAGATGCCTCTAGCTCAATTATGAGGAGCTGTGTGGGAGCCTAACCAGGCCTGGCATTAAAGCATGCTTGCTTTTCCACTGCGGAACCGGACCTGCAGCGCGTCACACAGAGAAGATGGTGCGGTACATCCTGCCTACAACACAGACTCCGAGATGTTACAAGGCAGTTTGTTTATCAATACCGCAAGTCGATAGCTCTTTGGGATGAAATGTCAACAAAAAGACTCCTGTAACATTTCCTCCTGTCTGACAGGTTGAGTGCCGAACACTACGTAGGTCACAGACCAGAGTCTCTTCTGGGCTTGAGGGACATCAGTACCTGGCCCAGTGCATCTGGCTCCAGCTCAACACAGACTGGAGAACAGGGTGATATGCTCTGCTCACTCGCATACACGCAGTCTCGCGGGCAGAGGAAGGGACTAAAACAATAGTGTATACCTCTCGGATGTGTGTGTAATGTTTCCTCTGTGTCCAGTAATCCTGACAAATGGACAGAAAATGGCCTTCTCTTGTGGCAATTGTTGGGGTGTTGCTGGGCAACGGCGGAATCCTCACATCGCAATCCATCTCGCTGTGCAACTTCAACCGCAGCATTACCGTGTCAGAATAAGAGTCTCGACAAATGCCGTGCAGCGTTGAAAGAGAGGACACAGTGATAGCTTTGGGGTTGTGGTGAGTGTTTGGTTAAATTAGGGGGGGGGGTGCAGCTCTCCATTGCTTCTGTTTTCTACATTGTGTACTGTGTCATTTCAGAAGAAAATATCAAATGTTGATCTAAATGAGTCTCAACCCAAGGGGAAGTAGAGCATTTCAGAGGAACTGAGGGGATGTAGTGGGATATTTGTGTGTGATTTCAGGCCATTTCTTTATGCTGTTTTATTCAGCTTTAGCCACAGGCAGTCACACGTACCACCAGAGTGATCACAGATTTTCTTTTAGTTCTGATGGAGTGAGCGGGTCAGATAAGTAAGAAAACGCAGGTGGGTTTGAAATGTACAGTCTGGGCTTTATATGAACGAGTCACAGTGTTTACTTCTTTACATTGTGGAATGATGTGATTAACTTCAGGCCATTCTGTGCATCGCGTAGTTAAACATTTAATCTCTGTCATGTTTAACCCAATCAGTGGCAGCCGAGGGACGGTATTTGACAGCACTATCCGTTATCTGTTGTCTGAAGGTTGACCTGACCAGTCATGCCAGCTCCCAATAAGCTGTGTGTGTGTGTGTGTGTCTGTATGTATGTGTGTCTGTCTGTGTGTGTGTGTGTGTGTGTGTGTGTGTGTGTGTGTGTGTGTCTGTATGTGTGTGTGCTAGCAGGAAGTGTCTCCGCTGGCCAGATGAGCCCTTTGTGCTGGTCCTAGGTCCTTATAAAACACATGGAAATGGGAGTTGGTCATGGACTGAGAGGGGGGCAGAGGCCGAGACAACAGGTCCTGAGGCCGGAGTCGTTTCACATGCGGACTGCGGCCCGACAACTGGCACAAGCCGCGACCGCGCTCAGCGGGGGGGGGGGGGGGGGCTCTCACAGAGGACTCGGTTGCCACGGCGATCCAGGTCTCTGTCAGGGAGGCGGGGAGAATGCGTCCTGCTCCCCTGCATTGTTTGGGCATGGAGGAAGCCAGATGCTCTTATTGTTAATCCCCCCCTCTTCCCCAAACCCACCCCTCTCTTTGAGCACTTGTGCTTGCAAGCTGTTGTTCTTACCGCTAGAGTTGGCGTGAGAAACAACAGCGGCGACACGCCTCCTTTGATGGCACCTTCAGAGGTTGTTACGCAGGACAGGACAGGAACGATATCGCGACGAAGGCGCTGTTGCGATGAAAAGCACTGCCGTGACGAAAGTGATGTTGCGATGACTGATTGATTTTGGGGATCATCCCGGCGCCGTTTGGGAAAACTCCTGGTGATGTGTGTCTAAATGAAACGGGAACGCAACGCTGATTGGAGGAAAACAGATGTGACGGAGCACCGGTCAGAGCAGGGATGGGCAACTCCGGGCCTCGCGGGCCGGTGTGTATGCAGGTTTTTGCTGCCATCAGTTACCCTGGCTCAATCAGCTAATTAATCATGTACACGAACATGATTGTCGCTTTGGATAAAAGCGTCTGCTAAATGAATGTAATGTAATGTAATGTAAATGTAATGATTCACTCGTAAATTAGACCACATTAAAATACTACAATACATGCACACAGGCACAAGAACATCCATCTGCAACGGTTCATATCGCGGAATGTAGCTAAAATATCAGATCATGTATATGATTGGACTAATTAAATAATTTGTAACGGGTGGCAGCATAATTCTGCATACACACCAGCCCGCAAGGCCTGGAGTTGCCCATTCCTGAGTCAGAAGTACCAATCCGGACCCACCTCCCTAACCGCCTGCCTGGGTTCAGAGCTGTTAGAGCACATTTCACCTGCTGAATGGTGGAGAAGGAAGCTGCCAGTTTGGAGCGTCTCACTCCTCCGGCCAGGCTACCGACAGGCCTTTCCGCACTTGGCTACGACCGCCGCTGCGGCTCTCCGGAACCCGTTTCCGCTCTCTTCATTGGCTTGTGCCGTAGTGCGATTTATATGATTCCGAAAGGTGGAATGATTGCTTAACTTCCCACAAATGCTGATTTTCATCAGTCCGATTTGGCAACCTTCTGACGGCCACTGGTGGCGAGAGTACGGACATCCGTCATCACCAAACTCCCCTGAAAAACAGGGAGGTAAGATATCCAGAGACAGGCCTAATATATCGTCCACCAGACACATTAACCCGGGAAAGCAGGAAATGGAAGCTAACACACTTGCTGGCAACTGTGATCTCACAAGGAAAGGAAAAATAGAAGGAATTTTGACATTCTCAAAAAAAGTTTATAGCTTTGTTTACTCTCCTCTCCGCAGTTCAAGATTCACTTTTGAGACTCAAGCCCAACAATAGCTAATTACACAATAACAGGATTGTTTAAATTGACAGAATACAACCTCCAATTATATTTATTTATGATAAGAGTGCTTATATATGTAATTTGGATTTGGATATAAGTGGCGCCGTCTCAGTGGTTTATGATCATAATGAAGCTTCATTTAAAAAAAATTAAAAAATTTATTCTTCAGAAAGTTTGATTAGTGCCTTCCCCTGCTCTTGACACTTATAACTCTTACGGGAATAGTGGAGGAGAATAACTCTTACGGGAACAGTGGAGGAGAATCGTAAAAATCCGTTCTGCTCAGAAGTGTGTCGAGAGGATTTAGAAACAACGGGAAAGTGGAACCCTGAAAAATTACAAGCATAAAAAAGAGGGCAAGTGCAGATCTGGCAAAAATTATGTTGCAGTAAGGAGAAACTGCACAGCATCTGTACACTTATGTGCTGTGTGTGTGTGTGTGTGTGTGTGTGAGAGAGAGAGAGAGACAGAGAGAGAGCAGAAGGAGAATATGTGAATGCCTGCATGTGAATGTGTGTGTGCATTTGTGTATACCGAGCATGTGTGTGTGTGTGTGTGTGCGTGTGTGTGTGTGTGTGGAGGGGGGGGTCCTGGGAGACACGTTGGAAAACACCCCCAATCCTGACATGTGGTTCCCCCCAAAAGATGCATGTAAGCTTATGCTGAATACCAGACAGGTCTGTGTGTAATCTTAGCAATTACTGGGTAATAGAAAGCTAAGGTGGTTGACTGGGGTGGAGCAGGAACAGCTGATTCCCCTCTGTAATTTCACGCAGTAAAGCATTTACAGCAATTTGAAACAGTCAAATAACTAAATGAAAAAACAAAAACAAAAAATATTTTCAGCTCTGTGAACTGTCACTCATGTAAACATCCAGGTCGTCACATTGCCTCTCAAAAAAACAAAACAAATTCCTCTGAACCCCCGTCATGTTTCCTGAGGCGATATACATGAGGAAAAGCCATGGTGCTCATGCCCAGCCTTGCAGTGTGCCGTTTTCTCTCCTGCCCTAGGCTGGCTGTCTCAATGAAATAAAGGCCCTAATCACATGACGAGGGAGTAGTTTAGAGCAGTCTACCTCAGCAGCAGTTTGTGGAGCTCCCTGAGCGTAAGGTTGACATGTAATTTGTGAGAAGATGGCTCGTGCACGTTGGCCCGCGTTCTTTAGTTGTGGGTGGAAATAAGTCGAGCAGTCTCAGCACCGAGGTCTGACACCACTTCCTTTGGTCTCATTCAACCCCTGCTGCGCTTTTGAAATCTTTGCTGATGTTGGAAAGGAAACCGTATGAAATTCTCTGACTTGTACGTTTTCCGAAAAAGGAAACGCGCTTGACTCGTGGAGTCCTCTCTGACACTTTGTGTGCTTAATGTTCTATTTTTGGTAAAGTTTGGAATTTCGTTCTCTCCAAACATGCCCCCTGAAGAAAGTGTTGAGACTTGTTTAAGAGGCAGAACTCAACTTCACTTGGCACAGAATACAGCCCAAGGAATTCTGGGAAACCGGATTGGAGCTCGACTGTGGTCTCTCCGTGAAACCTGAAGATCCTCTGCAGCACTTGTGAATGGAGCGGGTAACTTTGTGTTCCTGTGAGAAAGGGCAAGGTTGGATTTTGGGGGGTTGGTAACACAAAAAGGGGCTTGCGTGATTTTTCGTCTTGGGCAATAGTTTAATAAGCAGCTCTGACCTAGGCTGTAGTTGAGTTAACTCTTATTAACCTAAATAGATCAGTGACATATCAACTGTATCAATATTCATTAATTACTTTTAAAATATGTGTGTTCACTAGACACGTGGATGTCTAGGTTAGTGCAATATTTTTTGAAATTAAGTAATTTAAGCTCGAAACCAAGGCCTTTTCTCAAACTGAATACTTTTGTTACGTCACCTATAATTTCCTGCTTGGCGCACAAATCTTTTACAGGGGTAAAGCGCAGGTCAGTGCCTATGAGGGAATTAATACTCCTGCACTGGAGCGTCCAGCGGGCCTTTTCTTTTTTTCAGGGTCTGTTGAACTCCAGGCATTCCTGACACAGATGTGCGGGTGCGTGGACTGTATGGGGCGGGGCAGGACGGGGCGGGGCAGGACGGAACGGGGCGGGGCCTGGTCCAGGGGGGATTTCTGATGGATGCAGCGCTGGTGGGCTATGGCACAGTAACTGTGAAACAGACTCCAGCCGCTCAGCAGCTGAGATAACTTCCGGAGGGGTGGGAGTGTTACACTACTCCCATTAACGGGGTTATTTGATCACTACACACTGTGCTCTCTTCAGCTTGCTTTATTTATACATGGTTCCTGTGAAGAGCTGATGGAGGAAATGTTTTTTCTTTGCTCAACTATAAAAAAGGCACTTCCTGTATCAGAATATACCTGCATGGCCTTGGTTATCTGTGTCCGTAGTGCCAGAGCATGTACCAATATGGCTCCTGGAGCCTCCTTCTATAGGCACAGTATGTGATGTGTGAACGATTCACGGCTCTTTCTACAAGTGAGGAGCCGAACAAGCCTTTTGCTGGCTCCTCCGCCATTTAAAAAGGCATCTACAGGTATTAGTTTAAAGGGAAGCGTGCTTGCTCAGCCGCAACCTGAAGCAAAGTGAAGAGTTGCGATGGATCTTATCTGCTGAGTGCCGTGAGCAGCCGTGTATGTGAACGCGAGCCACTCAGAGAGCAGGCTCGGCTCAGCCAACGCAGATCTCTGTCTCTCCAGCCAATCGTCTAATTGAGTGCAGATTGTTCTATTGGCTATTGGAATGATTGAAGAGCGGAGATGAGCATGAATTGCTCTTGTCAGGGGAATAGGGTGGAGTGGGGTTGGGTAGTGGGTGGGGGGGTGAGTTGCAGTTTTTGGGGGTATGGACAAGCTTTGTCCTGTCTTTTCTTGCAGTTGAAATTCAATCTCCTGCTCCAGATGGGGAATGGGGTCCCCCCCAACCCGCTCCCTTTTCCTATGTCCCCCCCACCCCATGACATACGTATATGATATGCAGAAAATTACCCCCCCCCCAACCCAGGGTCGATAGAGCCCTTTATTTTTCTTCTCCTCCATCTTTAGCTGTCTCCATGGATACAGCCCTTCACCTCTGCTCTCTCTCTCTCTCTCTCTCTCTCCCCATACCCTGTCCTGTGTGGAACTCGACCATAAGTCTTAATGACCTCATCGCAAAAAATCTCTCAGCAGGGTTTGGAAATACAAGGAGAACGGCGCTATCTCCCGGAAATCTACTCATCCGAAGCCCTTTCCACCGAATGGAGCTCGCTGGAAAGTCGCAACCGAAAAAACCACTCTCATATCTGTGAAAAATATGTGGCTGCCTTTTTAACTGTTGCCTCGTGAGCGAAGGATCCCACGACTATGCAGCATAGAAATACAGAAAATAACACAAAGCCCCTCATAAAGCCTGACTGAGGGGTCTGACACCTACCAGCATACCGGCATCATCAGCCGATATGTCACCCAGAGAGACGTGCTATTTTGTGTTTTAGACTGATTGCAACACGCTGGGCTCCCCCTCTGACCGCAGTGCTGTGAAAGCTGGGAGCTGAATGTGCGGAGTTTATCGGGAGCTCTTTCAGCCCCGATACGCCGTGCCCAGAATCCGAAATGAAAAAGCAGCTCTTCCATCAAAGTCGCCTCCCGCTTTTCCAGCTGGGACAGAGCGCCGCAGTTGGATGCTCACTTATGTTCACAACAGGAACCAAACAGAATCCAGATCGAGGTGCAGCAGAACCAAACAGAATCCAGATCGAGGTGCAGCAGAACCAAACAGAATCCAGATCGAGGTGCAGCAGAACCAAACAGAATCCAGATCGAGGTGCAGCAGAACCAAACAGAATCCAGATCGAGGTGCAGCAGAACCAAACAGAATCCAGATCGAGGTGCAGCAGAACCAAACAGAATCCAGATCGAGGTGCAGCAGAACCAAACAGAATCCAGATCGAGGTGCAGCAGAACCAAACAGAATCCAGATCGAGGTGCAGCAGAACCAAACAGAATCCAGATCGAGGTGCAGCAGAACCAAACAGAATCCAGATCGAGGTGCAGCAGAACCAAACAGAATCCAGATCGAGGTGCAGCAGAACCAAACAGAATCCAGATCGAGGTGCAGCATAACCATCATCAATTGATTGTTGTGGTTACGTTGCATCTATAAACCGTATATAATATTGCTGTATTACAAAAAGAAAAAAAACCACCACATCACATGGTCTGGAGTAGTACTGATGAAAGAGTTTGCGTTCTGATGGATGGGGAAACATTATTCTCAGTTTGTGTGGATTTCAAACAATGGGCCTGACAGACTTTGATAAGCTGGGTGAGAACGGGAGGCGGTTCCTTTCCCTCCCGGCCTGTGTCACCTCCTCCAAAGACGGCCGATGGCCAGGAAGCACACCCAGCACCCACATCCTGGCACTCAGCTTCCTGCTGTCTGTCCGTCTGCTTCCCATCCCAAATTACCCGAGCATACCGGAAAAAAACGCTGTTTGTGTTGTTGTGTTTGCTGCGGACAGCAATTAGCCAGTGGTGCTGTTGAGTTGTGCGCGTGCGTTTGCGTGCGCATGCGTTTGCGTTTGTGCGTGTATGTATGTATGTGTGTGGGTGCGTTTGCGTGCGTGTGTGTATGTGTGAGTGCGTGCGTGCGTGCGTGTGTGTGCGTGTGTGTGTGTGCGTGTGTGTGTGTGTGCGTGTGTGCGTGTGCATGTATGTGTGTGTGCACGTGCGTGTGTGTATGTGCGTGTGTGTGTGCGTGTGCATGTGTGTGTGTGTGTGTGCGTGTGCATGTGTGTGTGCACGTGCGTGTGTGTGTGTGTATGTGTGTGTGCACGTGCGTGTGTATGTGTGTGTGCGTGCGTGCGTGTGCATGTGTGTGTGCGTGTGTGCATGTGTGTGCTCATGCTCTGAGGCCCCTGTGTTGTGGTATTTCACGCTTCACTCTGTCCTTATTGCAGGCCTTTTCTCTAAGCTAGACGCCCATATATGGGGCTGAATGTATACAAGAACCACAATAACAAGAAATGCAAGACTTGTGTGTGAAACAATAGAGAAACAATACATGCTGTCTGCCGAAATGTCGCACAGACTTAATTGTTTGCGGGCCGCCATTTCCCAATCAGTCATTCTGAGGCGAACACAGTTCTGTTTCTGTCTCCAGTTCATCCTCTCCTAAATTCCATCAAATGCAGCACAGCCACACTCCAAACCCAGGGTGTCCCACTGTGTGTGTGTGTGTGTGTGTGTGTGTGTATGTATGTGTGTGTGTGTGTGTGTGTGTGTGTGTATGAATGCATGTCTATGTGTCCACATGGGCTTGAGTGTGAGTGTGCGCGTGTGTGCACATTTGCTTGAGCGTGTATGTGTGTTCACGCGTGCATGTGCGTGTGTGTGCTTGAGTATGAGTGTGTGCGTGCGTGTTTATGTGTGTGTGCGTGTATGCATGCATGTGAGTGTGTGTGTGTGTGTTCATGCATGTGAGTGTGTGTGCGTGTTTGCGAGAGCACACCACCATGGTTCCCATGGGCTGACTGATAGTGGTGTTTACTGTCCAGGGAGGAAGTGGGGAAAGATCCCCACAGAGTGGGGCCAGCGCTGCACACACATGTTGAGACCGCTGGCGCTGCTCCAGGGCCTCTGCTATGCTGCTATGGGTTCTGCTTGGGAAAAGAGGGCTCTGGACAGGCAGGAGAAACACACTGACTGCTGAACGACGCAGATAAAACCCTACACTATTTATTCCACACACTCCCCAAAACCTCTTTGAACTACAGACTCATTTACCACTGGCCCTGTGAACGGAGCCAAACATCTTTCAGACTGAACCAGGCCGACCAACGTGCCCCCCCCCCTCCCACATCACGATGTCAGACTCTCATATAATGTGACATCCGGAATGAGACAATGTAGGTCTGGATGTGAAGCGGCTTCCTTTCCCCTTTAGAATGGCTTTGGAAAGTGACTGACTTATTCATAGTTGGAAGCGTAGCATGATAAATTCTGACCCCGGCCCCCTCACGGAACAACTCACCGCTTTTGAATCTGGCAAGAAAAAGAAAAAAACGTACTGGACCTCCACAGAGAGCCGGACCAAGCTTAAGCGATGCGTTAAATTGATTGCAGGTGAGGCTTTTTCAGAATTTTAAAGCAAAAGCGCAAATCTCATTGGGATATGGTTTGGGATACATCCCTGCCGTGTCTGTGTAGCTGAAACACAGCCCGAAAAGAGCAGGTGAGAAAAGCAGGTAATCTTAGAAGACATGAAGGCTGACTCCTAACACATTTGGCAGGTTTTTTTCTTGCCTGACAAGCTTTCTTTTTTTCATGGATTTATGGATTGAGGTTTTGTTTTCTCTGAAAGTGGGATAGGGAACATGTGCAGGTGTGTGTGAGTCTGTGTGTGTATACATGTGTATATAAGTCTGTGTGTGTGTGTGTGTGTGTGTGCATATGTGTGTGTGTGTATAGGTGTGAGTATTCATCAGGTCAAACTTCAGGGGGGCCGTGTAGAAAGGTGTCCCAGGGCCATAGTGCCCATGAAAATGCACAACGCAGAGCATTCTCATTCTAAGCCACTTACACAAGAGTAAAACCATGACATCATCCCAGTACAGGATCCTTCAGAAAGTCTTAATATGAGCTGCTTTATCACAGTGCTCATCGCCTCGCTTGATTTTTAAGCCTAAATAAGTATAATTAGTTGTTGTTTCTATATTATTTTTTACCACGGGTAAAGTATTGAGTGATTTTCTGAGATCTGGACTTTTTCTGGAAAATGAATATTCTGGTTTTCTTTTGGTTAACTGTCAGGGCCCAGGTCTGACAGAAATGATCTAGTAGAGCCAGGTTCTGCTGTTCAGACATGTGCACATACACACACACACACACACACTATACACTTGCCAACACACGCACACAGTGCACGTGCAAACACATACACACACACTGCACACTTGCAAACACATGCATGCACACGCACACACTGCATGTGCAAACACATACACACCTGCACTCAAACACGCGCGGGCGCTCGCACACCCATTTGCACGCGCAGCCGCGCGCTCTCAGAGAGCTCAGTGTTGGCGCTGAAAGAGCGGGCCTGGAGAGTTGGCTCCTGGACCCCGGCACTGTCTTGCTATGCTGCATATGGAGCCTGTTGGCCAGCACTCTGCCTTGTTTAAGAGGTTTCCAGGTCACCTGCGTTCGGCCGCTATTGTCGTGCGGGTGCTCCCTGTTTGATTTGTGGGGCTGTTGAGGCTCAGGGGTCTTTTTTGCGGAGCGAGCAGCTGGCGTGGGCCTCTGAGACGCACATTCCCTCACTCTCTGTTCATCACGAGGCTGAAGCGTTCTGATGGCTTCAATGGGATCTATAGGCTCGTCAAACTCGTGTCTTCTTTGTGTGTTTATCTGAAGCCCACGGGTGTGCCTCGGCGAAGCTCGATCACCGCGGCGTTGTATTGGCCGTCTAACCAATCGGATTTCAGAGGTGCACAGTAAGGGGACGGACAGGTAGGGGTCCTGGGGTCTCCAGGGGTCTCCTGGGTCAGACTCGCCCATAACGGTTTTATTGACCAGAGCAGATGGCTTCTCGTACTCTAACTCACAGCGGTGGAAGCGGCTTTCTCTCTCTGGGTCAGGATTAACAAAGGCCGGGTGGAACAAAAAAAATTAAGTTTAAAAAAGTGGCCACGGTGGAGCGTATTCTCTGGTGAAGTTACCGCGGTAACGGCGGCAATAAACATGGCAACGCTTGTCAGATTTACTGCTTTACAAGTTTGTTGGATTCACTGCCTGTCACATATTCACTGACACCGTGCCCCCCCAATCTCTTTGGAGCTGGAGCTGCCGGTCTCAGCTTGCTGTTTAACACACTGCATTCCAGAGCTGCCCAAAACACTCCATTTCAGTTCATGAACACACTCCACCTCAAAGCTACTGAACGCACTAGATCTCAGTTCATGAACACACTCCATCTCAAAGCTACTGAATGTGCTAGATCTCAGTTCATGAACACACTCCACCTCAAAGCTACTGAATGCACTAGATCTCAGTTCATGAACACACTCCACCTCAAAGCTACTGAATGTGCTAGATCTCAGTTCATGAACACACTCCACCTCAAAGCTACTGAATGCACTAGATCTCAGTTCATGAACACACTCCACCTCAAAGCTACTGAATGTGCTAGATCTCAGTTCATGAACACACTCCACCTCAAAGCTACTGAATGTGCTAGATCTCAGTTCATGAACAAACTCCACCTCAAAGCTACTGAACGCGCTAGATCTCAGTTCATGAACACACTCCACCTCAAAGCTACTGAATGCACTAGATCTCAGTTCATGAACACACTCGACCTCAAAGCTACTGAGCACACTAGATCTCAGTTCATGAACACACTCCACCTCAAAGCTACTGAACGCGCTAGATCTCAGTTCATGAACACACTCCACCTCAAAGCTACTGAATGCACTAGATCTCAGTTCATGAACACACTCCACCTCAAAGCTACTGAACGCGCTAGATCTCAGTTCATGAACATGCACCACCTCAAAGCTATTGAACGTGATAGATTTCAGTTCATGAATGCCCTACACCTCAAAGCTACTGAGCACACTAGATCTCAGTTCATGAACACACTCCACCTCAAAGCTACTGAATGTGCTAGATCTCAGTTCATGAACACACTCCACCTCAAAGCTACTGAATGCACTAGATCTCAGTTCATGAACACACTCCACCTCAAAGCTACTGAATGCACTAGATCTCAGTTCATGAACACACTCGACCTCAAAGCTACTGAGCACACTAGATCTCAGTTCATGAACACACTCCACCTCTAAGCTACTGAACTCGATAGATCTCAGCTACGGCTCAGAGGACTTGACCGTGTTGAGCCTCTCCCGAGCTCCCAAAACACGTTGTCTTTAAAGCTGTTATACTTCAGCACTGACTGCCCTTTCAGCAGCCTACAGCCCTGTGATCTCCACTCTACGAGCCCCATGTCGCTGTGGCCACATCTCTCTTCTGGAAGGACGAGACCCCCAGACTGCAGCTCTGATCAGAGGCTCTGTCGCAGGCCTGCTTTCTTCCCCTGTGTAACTCTAAACTGGTATTTTTCCCTCTGCAGCGGGACGTCCCACGTCCTCGCAGTGCTTTTCTGAGCAGTTTGGCCGTGCCGTTGTGCTGCCTCCCGCTCTCCGGGATACGCTCCCCTCCACCCCACAGCCCTGACCCAGAAAAGAAATGTAAAACTACACACCGCTTTTTCTGGGGCTAACGTTACACGCATTCCTCAGACGCACTCACTGGAATATCTGTTCTCAATACTTTCTTTTCTGTTTCTTAAAGGGGGGGGGTAGGATTTTTTCCCCCTCCCCCCACTCTGTAACATGTGACCCTCTCACAGCTGAAAATCATTTGCGCCTACAGGCCAGCAGCGCACTGACGCAACCCTCCCCCTCACTCACCAGGGGTGCGCTTTAATCGAGGAGAGTTCATCATTACACATGAGTGGGCTGGACTGTGTGTGTGTGGTGTGTGTGTGTGTCTATGTGTGTGTGTGTGCGTGGAGGAGGGGGGAGGGTTCTTAAGCCCAAAGATTCTCTGGGAGAGAGTCCAAGAACGAGAGCAATCTGAATGATACACACTGGACCTACTGAAAGAATGAGTGAGAAAGTGAAAGAGTGAGAATAAAAGAGGGAGAAACTGAAGGAGAGAGGGAGAGAGAGACTGAAAATGGGGCTGAAAGAGTGAGAGACTGAAAGAGAGAGGTTGAAAGAAAGCAATAGAGAGAGAGAGAGAGACCAGAAGCCTATCTGGCAGTAGAAGAGGAGGAGGCCTTGGGGGCTGCTGTATGCTTTCATTAATTTGCATCCTGAGGAATCAGAGAGGAGACGAGTTCCAGACGCAGAGTCGCTGCACTGGTGAGGCTGAGTCCAGCAGGCCTTTCTCTCTGGGCTCTTTACAGCTCAGTCAGGCTCAACTCCCCACATGTAAACCAGCTCCAGCATTTCATCGCAGAAGCAATTTATCTTGCAGTCGTCACCCTTTTGAACACATTTCTTCTTTGTCCTTTAAAAAAAAAAAAAAATGCATTTGCATGTTGCCAGTAGTGTTATTACGGTTCACGTGGTGCCACGTTTGAGCTGGTGTGAAGCAACGAGGACCCCCAAAGGTTGAATTTGTGTGCTGACCGCAAAGGAGCCCCTGAAATGGGCTGACTTAAATGAAGGACGCGCTTTAACATCCCTGTGCTAAGATTATTACGAGCAACTTTACAGGGCTGAACGGTGGGAATGGCAGGAATCTCCACTAATTGGGCAGGAATTCCTTCAATTCTCTCTGGCTGTGGAGGCCTTTGGGAGGCGGAGTTAGAGTTGCTTTAACAGGGGCTGTAGTAGTGCCGGGGACACAGGAAGCGTTTAACAGCCTCCAGGTTCCTCGCTTCACTCCCGCACCTCTTTAAGGCTCATTTGTGGTGGGAAAGGGGAGCTCAACCCTGGGGCGGTTTTGCGGAGGACAGGGCTCTGCTTGTCCGTGGCGTTTCGGGGGTCGCACGTGTGGGCGGGCCTTCAGAAGAGGCTCCCCCTGGATTTGTAAGGTGCTCCGCTGCTGGTTTAGCCAAAAGCCGTATATGTCATTTGTTTTTTTTTATTCCGCCAAATGCGGAAACAGATTCTGCATATTTTCTGAAGTATGCAGAAACAGATTCTGCTCTGGTCGATGCGTTGTGTTCCCGCGCATCATCTTCCTGTGCCAGCGAGCGACGGCCAGATGTTTTGTTTGGTGTATTCAGCCTGTCCTGATCACAAGTCTGCATGTGCTGAGAACTGCAGATGGATGGACACCGTGCACATGCTATGATTGCAGTTTGGAAAGTGGAAATCATTGAACACAAACCAGCTAACTGATTTTTTCAAATGTTGAAGGTTACAAGGGATGGATGGCTTGTCAATATATATATATATATATACATTACATTACATTACATTACAGTAGATATATATATATTTGCAAGCTGGATTGAATTGCCCTTTTGTCCAACTGTAACATGCCTGATGTTCTTCCATTAAGGCCCATACTTCTGTTGAACAAGGTTTCAAAGTTGTCAATACGTTGACTGTGCCTGGGGAAAAATGTATCCCATTGTGATTTACAGGAAAAGAGCAGGCTGTTAAACACAGAGAAATATGAGCCCACAGTAAAGGGTTGGTCTGTGTTTGGAAACACTCCTCAGTCCTGAATATCTCCAAACCACATGCCAACTATAATACTATATGCACAAAGGCACTGACTGCCTCAGCTCTGTCTGTCTGTATATCTGACTGAATGTCACTCTTTCTGACCGACTCAAACTACCTGTCTGTCTGTCACACTTCTAAGTGTCCAACCAAACTTTCATTCTGTCTTTCTTAACACTGACTATCTTTTTGTGATTCTGTTGGCCTGACTCAATGTGTTTAATATTGCCTGGTTCTCCATCTGTGTGTGTGTGTGTGTGAGTGTGTGTGTGTCTGACTGACTCCCTCTGTCCATCTACCTCTCACTGAATCTAAGTTTCTGTCTGTATGAATCTGTTTGAATGTCTTTCCCTCATGACCTGTCTTTCTGACACTGTCTGTATGTCTGTACGTC
>CM040403.1:10320853-10700853 GCA_022702515.1 Ilyophis sp. 1 JC-2022 | reverse complement strand
CTTGAAAAAATTTTTTTGTTAAAAGTAAAACAATGTGCTTGAAGGAAGTAATGGTCTGGTATATATTGGGTATAGAAACCATTACCACGTTCTCTCTCTCTCTCTCTCTCTGACTTTGAAAGCCTGTTTGTAGTGTCGTGAAGTTTCAGTAAGAGACTGCCTGCACATTTCCTCCATTTGTTTATTGAAACAAAAAGGATTTGATGAAGCTGCCCTGGGACTTTGCCTGTGTTTATTTACTGAAACAGTTAAAGGATTTGATGAAGCTGCCCTGGGACCTTGCCTGTGTTTATTTACTGAAACAGTTAAAGGATTTGATGAAGCTGCCCTGGGACATTGCCTGTGTTTATTTACTGAAACAGTTAAAGGATGAAGATGAAGCTGCCCTGGGACTTTGCCTGTGTTTATTTACTGAAACAGTTAAAGGATTTGATGAAGCTGCCCTGGGACCTTGCCTGTGTTTATTTACTGAAACAGTTAAAGGATTTGATGAAGCTGCCCTGGGACTTTGCCTGTGTTTATTTACTGAAACAGCTAAAGGATTTGATTAAGCTGCCCTGGGACTTTGCCTGTGTTTATTTACTGAAACATTTAAAGGATTTGATGAAGCTGCCCTGGGACTTTGCCTGTGTTTATTTACTGAAACAGTTAAAGGATTTGATGAAGCTGCCCTGGGATTTTGCCTGTGTTTATTTACCGAAACAGTTAAAGGATGAAGGTGCAGCAGCTTCTGTTTGCCGTGCAGCATGTCTGTTTCATTTGAACACTTTCTCTTCTTCCTAACATTGGCTTCTGAAATGGCTGAAGGCTCGTTTGGCTCAGCTGTTGTTGTTCAAACTGGGCCGAACAGCGATAGCCTAAAGACTTTGTGCTCTCTCTCCAGGGATTATGAGAAATTACTGTTGCTGGGTGATAAGAACATGATAATACATAATGAGGAATGGAACAGGCCATTCAATCCATATGGTCTCCATTTACCTACAGACTAAAGAGCATCCTGTATTTAAATGGTACTTTGTGAACATACATCTGTTGCTATATATTTGGATAGAATATTGTGATGTAGTTTTATAATTAGATAGTTAATAGACAACATAGACTGTAGCTGTATTCATATATTCATATATGTAATCATATACTGTTAAAACACAAAGTCATAGCAGTATATTTGAAGGATACATTGTGATAACATGGTTGTGCTTGCATATTTGCAAAGTACATTATGATAACAAACAGCTGTAGCCAGCACGTAAAGTGGAAAAAATCCATACAGTCCCGGTACAGTCCGTTCTGTAGCTTCCCATTTTTGAGCCAGGCTAGCATGTTGAAAAGACAGCTTCTGTTGCAGAAAATCAGTGAGAAAGCAAGAAAGCAGGTACTGTCTGGGTAATGAAGTCCGTTGGTATAACATGTCAATGAGTGAGCTCACTTGAATGAATCGTTATGGACTACAATACGGTGACTGTTGTGGGAATGAGAGAAAGAGAATCTCACGGGCACACAGACACTGTGTACAGCTTATGAGAACGCTAACGGAACACTAGAAAAAGTGTCGGTACTCATATGAGTAAAAAACCACGGTACAGTTTCCCGGTCCGTTCCGGCCCACTTCAGGCACTGGCTGTAGCTGTGCATTTGAGTTATTCTTTGTGAGTGATGACAAATACAGGGTTGGAGCTTGGTATTTGAGCAGTCTGTTGCTATAGCGCGCAGCTGTAGCATTTAGAAAGTTGCTTGGTGGCTGATAACACAAGGCTAACGCGGGGTGTCTTTGCATTCAGGCTTCAGTGCTGTGGGCTGCAGATCGGGGAGCCCCCTGGAGTGGGTGCCCATTGGCCAGGCAAGCTGAAGGACGTTGACGCCAAGCCCCCCCTCACCCCTCTGGAGAACCTGAGCAACAGCTCAGGCTGCGCCGCCATGCTCGCCCACAAGAGGGCGCCCAGCGCCGACCCCCGGGCCAACGAGAACGGGCTCGCCGGGGTCAGAGGGCACTCACGAGCCACGGCGGGCCTAAAGAGCAGCGCCAGCATCCGGGACAAGATCTCCCAGTGGGAGGGCAAGAAGGAGTCCGCCCCCGCGCCGGCGCCATCCTGCCCGCCGACAAGCGCGAAAGAGGCGGAGCCCGCCACGAAGAAGGACACCAAAACCATCGAGCCCCAACGGGAGGAGAGCAAGAGGTTTGTGTGCTGGGACAGGCAGGATTCTGGGAAGGAGAACGCAGGGAAGCAGGCTGACTCCAGGCCCACGTCTCCTGAGGGACCAGGGAGGGACAGGGAGGGCTTGCTGGAGAAAGGGAACCGCGGCAAGCCTACCGAGACCGCCCAGGACAAGAGCTCGGTCCTGACCCACATCAAAAAGCTGGAGCAGGCTATGAAGGAGAGCCCCAGCAAGCCGTCCATTGTGCTGCCAGGAAACTACTTCAGCCCCCCTTCCAGGGAGGACCAGGAGGATGCGGTGGAGGTGAAGGGGTCGGAGCCCATTTTTGGGACGCTGGGGGTGGTGCAGCCCGCTGGGGAGCGCCGGGGACTGGACCCGGAGAACTTGTACACTGAGCCGGGAGTGCCGTCCATCAACCCCCTCCCAAAACCACAGCGCACCTTCCAGCACCACACCCCCGACAAGACCTCCAACTCCGCCCCCCCAGGGCTGGGGAGGGGCAGGAGGAACCTCCCCCCTCTGCCCTCCATCCCCCCTCCCCCTCTCCCAACCTGCCCCCCACCAGGGGTGAACAGGAGGCCCTGGAGTGACAGATCCAGAGACAGCAGCAACAGGTAAGACCATGCGGAGTCTGTCATCGGCAACGTTTCTGCTCTTCGCCACCTTCTCGATCTCACGCTGTAAAATAAACACTGCTTCTCTGGGTCTATTAAGGTGTGGAAACTTTAATGTTCTGAGAATGGCGCGTTTTGACTAAACACCCTTGAGACGCTTGAAGAAAAGTCTCTTCTCTGTACCTATTCAATCTTAATTTAAAAATTCCCTGGGGACTTTATGTGAGACTGGGGTGTGCTACATACCATACCATATCTGGTGGTATTAATGTGCCAAACATTTGGAGGAAAACTTTAAGAAGGCTATGTTATGAAGCCACTCTTCTTTTTAAGAGCCTTAACCATTTGATTGGATGTACCCTCTTTCCATAGTAAGTCCAGTGGACAGTGCCTTTTAGAGACAGAGAGAGGCTTTATTATGTTCAGGAAGATCACGGACGATAAAAGTGTTTTCCTCTAATGGGAAGGATTGTTTATTGACTGTCCCAAAATACTGTAACTTCAGGCACTCAGAATATTTTCTTTGATATTTTGCTCGGGTTTGGTCGTAGATTGATTTTCGTTTCCCCTTTTTTTCCAGCACCTCTTAAGCAGGCCTCAGAATGGTCATTTGTATTACTCCACATGAATAAACAAACTGCATTTATCCTAGAAATGCTCCTTGGGTAGTCATATGACTCTTTAGGCCCACCACGTTTTTGTTTTCCACTCTGCTGACAGACACATGACATAGTTCTGTGTCTGAGCTCATATATCAGACATAAAATGAAACCGCCACAGAAATCCCTTGCAGGGCATTAAGAACATTCTGCATTACCGTGCATCGCTCACAAATCATCTCAGAATCACGGTACCCCAGACTTCCCCGGCCTCCATTTTAATTTTCTGTGCAGTGACCTTATGTGTCTGTCTGTCTGTCTGCCTGTCTGCCTTGTCTCCTCAGGAAGTCTTACGAGTTTGAGGACGTCCTGCAGCTGTCCACAGAGGGCTGCAGGGTCGATTGGTACGCCCAGTCCAAGCTGTCCCTCACCCGCACTTTATCTGAGGAGAATGTCTATGAGGATATCCAAGGTAAATAGGCACCCCTTACGGAAATTAAATATGCTACAACATATTGTCACTGTGTGGAGTTTGTGAAAAATGTAATTAAGTAGATTTCACCTCAGTGTTATAATTGGTTGGAGAAAAAAAAACTACAATGCGATATCAGAAATTGATGGCAATAAATTATATATTTACCCATATATGTGTTTGGACACCCTGATAATAAATTAAATTTCAGTATGTTTTCAGTATATTGGAAATCCTTACGGGAAGGGAGCACAAAGGGACTCCTGCTATGGCTTGGCTTGTTGTGTTTGTTTTGTGGTTTATGAGGACATGTTTATGTGTCCCTCATTCTGCTTCACGGTTGGCTGCGTTAGGAGCGCTCATCACGCAGGGGATTTTTTGTCTCATTCGTGTGTTCTGGACTGCCAGCAGCTGCCTTTTACTGTCACTGCTTCTTCGTCTGCTGCATTGACCCTGAACCGGTCCACGGTGTTCGCAGCGTAGCCAGAGGGCTTATAAGGCCGTCTTTCTCTGTCGGTGGAAAGTGGTCCCTCTCTGGAGTTAGGCCGTTCTTTAAGTACGAAGAGCTCCTCTGCTGTGAAGGCTGCCGCCGTGTTCGTGTCATGAATCTGGCCTCCAAAGTCAGAAATGCTGCATTAATTTTAATGGGTTCAGGTCTTGTTTAGGGCCGTTTTAATGGGTTAGGGTCTTAGTGTGTGACATGCGGTTTCCGGGCCTTGCTGTTTATGGTTAGCCTAATTCACAGGTTCTTTCCTGGGCTTCTCTCCCCCAGCCTGGGTCCTTCACAATCCCAGCGGGCAGTGGGTGAGGTAAACAGCCGTCTGGACAGAGCCGTGTGTTATAAAGCGCCGATAATTGCCTGTGTGGTGGGCGGATAGAGGGGCATTAGAGCCGGGTGTAATGATGGGATGCACTGTGCCGGCCTGCGCTGTCTGTCTGCGCACTTCCTGTAGACTTTTCCGAATTAGTCCTGTTGTTTCAGAGTGAGGGAGCGGGGGTCAGATCGGGGGCTGCGTGATGCTGGTGTGCGTGCCAACAAAACGCCAGCTTTCAGAATTTAATTTCAACCAATCAGATGGTGTGGTGCTTGCCGGCTGTTGTTCTGCAGATGAGACCGGGGGGGGGAAGAGATGTTCCGGGTTTCACTCAGTGCAGTTATCCAGCTAACTCAGTAATCCTGCTTCGTAGTACATCCCCCTGGACGCTGCCGCCCCCCCTCACACAGCCTGCATCTGTTAGACCAATCAGTGAAAGGGAGAGAATATCAGTGTCTGAGGCCAGAGGGAGAGAGAGAGAAAGAGTGACACAGACAGTGCTGTGGTGGAGCATTAAACCTCTCCGCGCCTCCCCCTCCTCCCACCTCCTCTCTGGCTCCAGCTCCTCTCACACTATCAGTGAAGCCACGGGCCGTAAATGACGCTGGCCCCGCTGGCGCACATCTGGAGAGCAAAAACAAACACCACGTCAGCCAAAACACGTCACCGAGCCTGAGGGAGGAGAGAGAGACACAGGCCAGGAGCCTAGCTGGTGTAAGAGAGAGAGAGAGAGAGGCAGAGAGCGTGCAAGAGAGAGAGAGAGAGAGAAAGGGAGAGAGAGAGAGGCAGAGAGCGTGCAAGAGAGAGAGAGAGATAGAGAGAGAGAAAGAAAGGGAGAGAGAGAGAGAGAGGCAGAGGCAGAGAGCGTGCAAGAGAGAGAGAGAGAAAGAGACAGAAAGCGAAAGAGAGCACGCATCATTGGTTTTGCTCTGTCAGGTTTGGACGTGCTGTGTTTCTCAGAGTTTTTTTCATTTAAAACGTATCACAGATCCCCCGTCGAAGGAGAACCCCTACGAAGACATCGAGCTGGAGAGCCGTTGCCTTGGAAACAAATGCCCTCTGAGCCAGAGTCCTTCCTCCCCGGCTCCTGACACCCCAACTAAGGTACCTGTCGCACCTGGACGCTGGCAGGAAATAGGCTTTTTCGCTACAGGTTCATAAACGTATTATAAGTCCCTCATATCCTTTCCCATTTTTCTCCCAATTTTTAATGCCTGCTGGTATTCACCAGACACACCACCATTGCAACACCTACGCTATCAATTAGCAAGAGTGCAGACAGGCATGCACTCTCCATCCAAACAAACGATGTCAGTTAGCACTGGCATGACCTGGACATGATACCAGATCATGGGGCCCATCCACACTCTGGAACAGTGCCTTAAAAGGCCGATATAGTGTATTTTCGACCCAGCTGAGAGAGAGGGGTGTCAGTGAGGGAAAGGTTTTGACAGACTGGCTGCGTACTGATGACCTTCTTCTCTTCCTCCTCCTCCTCCTCCTCTCTATGGCAGCTGTCCTCCAAGCCCGGCTTCTTCAGGCAGAACTCAGAGCGCCGCAGCTTCAAGCTGCTGGACCTTCGCAGGACAAACCGGGAGGGGGGGGTAGCGTCCCCCTCCCGAATCAGCCCCCCTTCCACCCCCAGCAGCCCCGACGACACCCCCTGCCTCTCCGGGGACCCCTACAACCGCAGGCGCAGGAAAATCCCCAGGGTAAGGGGCCCTAATGTTATCACAGCGTTTTCAGAGCCTTGTCACGTTATCACAGCATTATCATAGCGTTAATGCAGGGTTATGGTTTTGCCTTCAAACGCAGTTGTCTGGGAATGTTTTAAAAGAGGGAAAAAATTTATCTTAAAGAAGATATTTCCTCCTGATTTCTTCCAGAGTTATTAAAGGTTATTAAAGAAAAAAGTGGTTATAATACTGATCCTAGCCTGTGAGGAGCCTAAGGAATTAAAGCTGGCTTATGGCTAATGGCTAATGTCGTGCCTGTCTGCCTGCAGCTGGTGCTGAAGATCAATGGGATTTTCGAGGCGCGGAGAGGGAAGAAGCGCATGAAGAGGGTGTCCACAGAGTCCAGCTCTGGGAGAGGTATGCACACATACATCCCAGGCAGCCCCCTTCCCCTAGCCACATCTTATAACCATGAATGGACTCCTAAACACACGAAATATACTGCAATATATTCAAGATATGTGGCAATAATTAGTACATTTTTCCATATATTGTGTTGCAATATATTAATGGTATATTTTGTTTTTATATATTTATTTATTGTGAGGGGAATATGTCCCTGTGGCTGGCCCATATGTCTCAGTGAGGTCATGGTTCATTATTAAAGCCCAAATCTCATCGGGGGGGAACCAGTCCAGTCATTCATAAACAATCCTGTCTTATCTTCACAATATATTTTATTTTAATATATTGTATTATGTTCCATTTCTCTGCTGGGATTCCTGCTGTTATGGAGACATGATTACATGGCTGGTCCATATCTCTCAGGATTGGGGGGATAATGCATTATTAAAGCCAAGTCTCGTTTGGGGGGGGGGGTGGGGAGGTATGATGGGACCAATCCTGTGGAGCAGGATCAGGTCAGTCATAACCAATGCTGTCAAATTCACTTTGGTCTCTTCTTCTGTGGTTTTCTGCAGTAACGGATGAAAACAGCGAATCTGACAGCGACACAGAGGAGAAGCTGAAAGGTGAGGAGAGACCCCGCCCGTTTATAAAAACAGTCTCTGCACCTGTTGATCTTCAACATCAAACCAAGGCTGAGAGATTAAACCATTCCACCCGCTGACCATTTTCAGACTGACCACTCACTCTCTGCTTGAAAACATTACATGTTATTGCAGATCTCCTAACTGGACTCTCGGACTCAAACTCAAAAGTGCAGCGAACGCTGGTTTTCCTATGTGGTTCAGCAAATAAGTCTTTTGTTTAAGTCACTGTGCAAGATTCCACAGATTTTTTCCGAGCCTTAAGTTGGCTGCTGATTGCTGGTTTCTGTGGTTTCCCTTTCAGTCAGTGTGGCTGGAGTTTGACATCTGCGCTCTCGCATTGTTTGTCTCTCAGACTGTAGTAGAATCACGCCAGTGAGCACAGAGCTGTGTGTGTCATGACTAAACAGGCTCTCTCTCTCTCTCTCTCTCTCTCTCTCTCCTTCTATCCTTCTCTCCTTCTCCCCCCCTCTCTTTCTCTCTCTCTCTCTCAGCACACAGCCAGAGGCTGGTTTCTGTCCAGTCCATGCTGAGACAGACGGGGCGCTATCGCACGCTGGAACGGGATCTGTTTGAGCTGCAGGAACGGCGGCTCTTTGAGTACTTCCTGGTGGTGGCGCTGCACAAGGCCAAGGCTGGCGCCCCCTACCTGCCGGAGGTCACACAGCAGTTCCCTCTCAAGGTGAGGGGAGGGGCCCTGGTGGGATGGACTGCAATCTGATTGGAGAAGCCACCACGGGGGGGTTGAACTAGTTTGGTGCAGTGTGTGAGTGGAGCACTGGTGGGAATATTTAAACACATTTCTTTAATATATACACACTGGACATTGTTGATAATCACTGATGGCGTGCCACGTCAGGAGACAAATGCGCGCGTGTGCGTGTGTGAGCTAGTATGACAGAACTGTGCTCTTTAATGGCAGTTGGAGAGGAGCTTTAAGTTCATGCGCGAGACGGAGGACCAGCTGAAGGTCATCCCCCAGTTCTGCTTCCCTGATGCGAAAGACTGGGCGCCAGTGGACAGCTTTGCCAGGTGAGACCCAGGGCCTCATCTCTGGAGAAGCTCAGGCGTACGTTCACACTGTGCCAACAGCTCTGAACACTGGGACATTGCAACAAAGTCATCTAAAGAACACTGACAGTTTTATTTCACATTAGATAGCACAGCACTTAGTACAGCCGTCCCCAACCCTGTTCCTGGAGATCTACCGTCCTGTAGGTTATTACTTATTCTACTAATTAGCAGCTCAAATGAGATCTCTAGCTGCTGAATGAGGTGTGCTTTGTTAGGGTCGGAGTGAAAATCTACAGGATGGTAAATCTCCAGGAACAAGGTTGGGGACCCCTGACTTGGTCCTGTTCACACTACAGCTAAATACAGCTGTCGCCTCTCATTTTAGTGGTTAATCCGATCAAGTTCACACTTAATACAGTTATGAACGAGAGCGACAACTAGTAAAATCCTGTTTGAAACGGGTAGGGTCTACCGAAGATTACTCTTGTTCCTATGCAAATAGCTTGGTTGTGCGAGTGGACCAAGGTTATTATAGTTTCACATTTTTCATTCGTTTTTATTTGTATTTCATTTTGACTTTTTCAATTTCAGTTTTAGGGCCCGATTTACTAAGACCTTTAGCACGTGCAAAACCTTTTAGCACACGCAAAACCAATAACACAACCAATGATTGGTGCAAAACAAATGACATGTTGTTGGTTTTGCGTGTGCTAAAAGGTTTTTTGCACATGCTATGTGTCTTAGTAAATCAGGCCCTTAGTGTGTTAGCAGCGCTATCTGTACCCTCAGGAGTCTGGAGATCACTGCATTCACTCTGTATTCAGCCTCAAGCGCACACATGTTCAGCTTGACTGAGTCTTCTGTCACCTTCCAGGCCCAGTGCTTTTTACGTGCCGCCCTTGTCAGCTGACCCAAGATAACGGCGTGCTTAATCGTACTGTGACTCCTGCATCATGCACTTTACACAGTCTGTTCTATATGCGTTCTGTGTATCGCCTTGTTTGGCTGTTGCTAGGTAGCGACGGGCAACGTTTTTATGAATGATCATTGTTTCTGAGACATGAGGTTCACGAGCCAGTGTCACACTGTGTGTGATTTGTGTCTTATCTGTTGTGTGTTGTTGTTGTACGTGATCTGGTCTACGTAGAAAATGTCTAACCTTTGGATAAAAATTCTGATTCAGTGATCCATTGATTCATTGATTGTTTTATTGACTCTCTGATCATATGTGGGCGTTCATTTTCTCTTTTCTTTCTCTCAGTGAAACCTTCTCCTTTGTGTTGACTGGTGAGGACGGCAGCAGGCGGTTTGGATACTGTCGCCGTTTGCTGGTAAGGAACAGAAAATGTAGCCAGTTGAAGGAAACAATCACACTTTAAAATGTGATACATCAGGAAATGTTGCTGATTTCCCACAGGGATTAATTGAGACCACAAAGCAGGATATGTTTTCTAGTGCTTCCAGTTCTAATGCTCTGACTCATTGACTGCTTTCATATGATGTCATTTCCTGTATTGACCACCATGGTGAGGTCTTAAAGTAATTACTTCTTACGTTTCGTCCGAACCAATGACTTACACCCCTTTGTGGTTCTGGGGTAGCTGCGCTTGGCGTTCAGGGGGGCGTGTACCTGAACAGTCACATGGGTAACGGGGGGGGGGGGGGGCAGATTTTGAGAGAGCTCAGCTTCTAGAGAGTGGATTGTGGTAGTGTATTTTATTAGCGGACGGTTTGATCCTTGGGCCACACCCTCCTCACTGCCCCCTCCTGTCCTGCTCTTAGCCCAGCGGTAAGGGGAGGCACCTTCCGGAGGTGTACTGCATCGTGAGCCGGCTGGGCTGCTTCGACCTCTTCTCAAAGGTATGCCTGCCCCGCCCCCTGAGCCCAGCAGGCCCAAACCCTGAGCCCCGGGATCACTGCAGGCCCCGCCTCCTGAGCCCCACAGGCCCCGCCCCCTGAGCCCCGGGATCACTGCAGGCCACGCTCCCTGGTCCCCACAGGCCCCTCCCCCTGAGGCGCGGGATGAGGGCACATCCAGGGTTTCCCTCTGCGGCTGACTCGCCCATAGTGACCCTCCCACTGGAGGCTGCTTCCACATGGGCTGGTGGTTCTGGCTCACTCACTGAGACACATGAGAACTCCTGCTGATGTGGTTACCTCAATAAGGCCTTAATGACTGACTTAGTGTGTGCTCAGTGTGTGTGTATGTGTGTGTGTACTGTGTTTGTGTGTCTGTGTATGTGTGTGTACTGTGTGTGTGTGTGTGTGTGCGCCTGGGTCTGTGCATACATTATGTGTGTGTGTACTGTGTACTGTGTGTGTGTGCTGTGTGTGAGTGTACTGTGGGTGTTTGTGTGTTGTGTGTGTGTGTGTGTGAGTGTACTGTGTGAGTTTGTGTGTGTGTGTGTGTGTGTGTGAGTGTACTGTGTGAGTTTGTGTGTGTGTGTGTGTGCCTGGGCCTGTGCATTATGCCTCGTGTGTAAAGTGCACTCTCTCTCTCTCTCTCTCTCTCTCTCTCTCACACAGATCCTGGATGAGGTGGAGAAGCGCAGGGCCATCTCGCCTGCCCTGGTGCAGCCCTTCATGAGAGCCATCATGGAGGCGCCATTTCCCGCCCCCGGCAGGACCATCACCGTCAAGAACTTCCTGCCCGGCTCCGGTACCGAGGTGAGTGAGGGTGCAGAGCGGCGGCCATGTTGGACTGAGGCTGTGAGTCTGTGGAAAATTCTTATTTAGTGTATCGGTCCCTGAGTCGTACTCTGAGTGGTACTCTGAGTGGTACCCTGAGTGGTATTCTGAGTGGTACCCTGAGTGGTATCTCTGAGTGGTACTCTGAGTGGTACCTTGAGTGGTATCTCTGAGTGGTACTCTGAGTGGTACCCTGAGTGGTACCCTGAGTGGTATCTGAGTGGTACCTTGAGTGGTATCTCTGAGTGGTACTCTGAGTGGTACCCTGAGTGGTACCCTGAGTGGTACCCTGAGTGGTACCCTGAGTGGTACTCTGAGTGGTACTCTGAGTGGTATCTCTGAGTGGTACACTGAGTGGTATCTCTGAGTGGTACTCTGAGTGGTACCCTGAGTGGTATCTCTGAGTGGTATCTCTGAGTGGTACCCTGAGTGGTACCCTGAGTGGTACCCTGAGTGGTATCTCTGAGTGGTACCCTGAGTGGTATCTCTGAGTGGTACTCTGAGTGGTACTCTGAGTGGTACTCTGAGTGGTACTCTGAGTGGTACTCTGAGTGGTATCTCTGAGTGGTACCCTGAGTGGTACCCTGAGTGGTACCCTGAGTGGTATCTCTGAGTGGTACCCTGAGTGGTATCTCTGAGTGGTACTCTGAGTGGTACTCTGAGTGGTACTCTGAGTGGTACTCTGAGTGGTACTCTGAGTGGTACCCTGAGTGGTACCCTGAGTGGTACTCTGAGTGGTACTCTGAGTGGTACCCTGAGTGGTATCTCTGACTGACTCATAGGGGATTTTCTGAGCATGCGCAGACCTTTCTCTCTCTCTCTCTCTCTCTCTCTCTCTCTCTTTTTTATATCCCCCTCTTTGGTGGTCAACTTTATTTTCAAGATATTGTGGTGGAGCCTCTCAGAGGGAAGGGTATAACGAGTATATAAAAAATATATACAGTAAATAACTATACGTATATTGGTGATAAATAACCGGGGGGGGACAGATACTGACAGACACAGACAAGACATAGACTGAACAACCAGAGGGGACAATCAAAGACAAGAGACAAAGGTAGAAGGACAAAGACTATTGAAAGGATAAAGGGAAAGAAAAAAAATGGATTGTCCTTTCTTCTATGAGTGAGTATGATTTATGACTCTCTCTCTCTCTCTGCGGCAGGTGATTGAGCTGTGCCGGCCGTCAGACTCCCGCCTGGAACACGTGGATTTCGAGTGCCTGTTCTCCTCCCTCAGTCTGCGGCTTCTCCTGCGGGTCTTCGCCTCTCTCCTGCTCGAGCGCAGGGTCATCTTCACCGCCGACAAGCTCAGGTGAGCCCTGTCTCAGGTAGTCACAGGTAACCTCCCTGTCACACTGTTAAGCTCAGGTGAGCCCTGTCTCAGGTAGTCACAGGTAACCTCTCTGTCATACCGTTGAGCTCAGGTGAGCCCTGCCTCAGGTAGTCACAGGTAACCTCCCTGTCACACTGTTGAGCTCAGGTGAGCCCTGTCTCAGGTAGTCACAGGTAACCTCTCTGTCACACCGCTGAGCTCAGGTGAGCCCTGCCTCAGGTAGTCACAGGTAACCTCCCTGTCACATGCCGCTGAGCTAAGGTGAGCCCTGCCTCAGGTAGTCACAGGTAACCTCCCTGTCACACACTACTGAGGTCAGGTGACCCCGACAGCTGGCCCTTCCTGGACCCAGCAGAGTTAATTAAATCTCTAAAACAGACTAAATTATCCTCACGTTGCTGACAGACTGGAAGTGAACTCACCGTATAAGCAAACAGAGCTGCTTAGTTCCTGTTTGGCACCAGTGTGTGAATACTGCCATAACCCCTGTTTTTATGAACCCCGGTGTCTTGTTACAGTTAACTATCTTCCTCTCCACAAAAGAAGGGTAACACAACTCCTAAGCACTCTGTAATTACTGCTGAATTTGCTTGCAGAGTTGTTGGGATACTGGTAAAGATTACCACACTGTGCTCATTGCGGGGTATAAGAAATTCGAGAGAAACACTGGTTTATAGCCCAAATGTGTTGGTTTTTTTGGTTTATGTGACAGTGTCAAGACATTTTTTTTACTTCCAGTTCCCTCACGAGTGCCCAAAGTTCTTCTAATCAGCTCTGTGCTCTTGGTGCTTTTCCAGATCTTACACAGAACTTGTCTGATAGCAAACAGGCATTGGGACAGCTCATTCTCCAATAGTCCCTCTCCCATAAAAAAACCCAAATTAATACCCTCCGCGTGCAACCCTGTGAGCAGGAAAACAGGAAGAAAACACGAGAGCATAAAGGAATGACACGAGAAATTCGAACAGCAGAAAGACCACTTTGGAATATTTTTGGAAGATCTAAGGAAAGAATGTTGTTGTGTCATACAGCGTGGTTACCATGGGAACAGTCTTTTTACGGAATAAACTGGGGCAGGCCCGGGGCTGGTTGAGATGTTGAGAATGGCCCCAGTCTCTGGCAATGACTGGGATTGCAAGTGGTCTTCCCTGACTCATCATGACATCACTTTTTTTTTTTTTTGTCTTTTTTTATCGTCATATTTTTCATATTAACACAGAATGTCCTTGTTTGAATTACATCTGAATGCGTCATGAATGCGTGTTAACACAGTTACATTGTAATTGTGTTTCTTCAATATGGGTAAATCGAAACAGACACTCTTCCGCACTGGAGATGTGAACTGTCTTTATGTCATTGTTTGTCATGTAGATTTATGTTTAATATCAATCTTCAGTTCTCTGGGCAACAGAGACAGTGAGGTTTCTTGACCTTTTGAACAAGCCAGAGGACTGTTGTAAATACCAGTGAGGTTATTGGTTTGTTTTGATGATCTGGCACAATGCCGCCATCTTGTGGATAGAGCTGGAAATGAAAAGGCTCTCGATTTTGTACACTGTAGAAGAATGGTGAAAATTTGAATAATCCGAATATTGTATAAAGGTATTAATTTACCATGTATTTGACTTTTAACTTTAAATTTCTTTATTGGCTGTAAATGAATTCTCCCACCTCTCCTCTCTCCCCCCCTCTCTCTCTCCCCCTCACCCCCTCTCTCTCTCTCAGTACACTGTCTCAGTGCTGCCACGCAGTGGTGGCCCTGCTCTATCCCTTTGTGTGGCAGCACACCTACATCCCAGTACTGCCCCCCTCAATGATCGATATCGTCTGCACCCCCACACCCTTCATCGTGGGCCTGCTGTCCAGCTCCCTGCCCCGCCTCAAAGAGCTCCCCATCGAGGAGGTGAGAGCAACCCCCCCCCCAAAAAAAATGTTCCAGTCCCCCCGGAACCACATTGCAGGTCATACACTCATCACACACAGCTCTAACTTTGACTCTACTCCCATCAGTGTCGGAGCAGTAGGCATTTGGTAGCGCAGGTGCTACGTGCTATGCGCTACGTGCTATGCGCTACGTGCTATGCGCTGCACGTTACTGTTTTAATGAGAGTGCCTGTGCACTCAGGGAGAGGCTAGTCTGGCTGTAAAAATAGCCTGTGTGGATAGTGTGGATGTGGGTGGGTTCCAACAGGTCAGAGGTCAGGTTTTTCTTTCTCCTGTGCTGTTCCTGGCTGCCTTTGGGACCTCAGGGCCTTGGCCTTTTACTCCTTCCTGCAATGCACTGCCATACATGGGAAAGAGCTGGGCTGGCAGGAAGTGACATCACTCCTCTCTCTCTGTCTACCCCGCAGGTGCTGGTGGTCGACCTGGGCAGCAGTCGCTTCCTCAGACAGGTACGGCCGTATGACGAGCCTGGTCTCTCTCTCTCTCTCTCTCTCTGTTGTGTGTTTCCATGACAGCGAAAGTGCATGAGCGCGCGCACACACGTTGCGTGTGGCGGCGCGCGTGGTTCCCGATGCTGACGGGGTCTCTGCTGTCACTCACAGATGGACGACGAGGACTCGATTCTGCCCCACAAGCTGCAGGCCGCACTGGAGCACATCCTGGAGAGGAGGAAGGAGCTGGCCTGTGAGAGGGGAGAGCTCTCCAGCGGTGAGTGCGTCGTTAACTCTTTGAAGAATAAGTTTGTTTTGTTAGTTTTCCCCCCCAAAATTCTAAGCCAGTGTTCTAGAACTGTTCTAGAATTGTTAACTGCAGTGAGTGTTACATCAGCATTAGAATGTTCAGTAAAGAACATTCTAATCACATATTTGTGATCTCGCACCATACAGTGATAAAACACAAATAACTTTTGCAGTGATCCTCTGGGGAGTCAAAGTGGGTTGAGGAAGCCAATCAAATGCAGGGGGATGAGTTGGAGAGCCAGATGTAGAAAGCCAGTTCTAGCACCCCTACTTTTACAGAAAGTGCCGTGCGGGATCTTTAGTGACCACAGAGGGTGGGAACATCGGTCTCATCTGAAAAGATGGCACCTTCTACAGCACAGTGCCTCCTTCACTGCGCTGGGGCATTGGATTTCTGGTTGGTCCAGAGGAAACAGTGCCCTCTACTGGCCCACCAACACCTCAACAATGTCCCCATGAGATCTCCCATAGGAATACTAACAACTGCCATCCCTGCTTAGATTCAGCAGGTAAAGGACGATATATGGCTGAAGTGGGGGTGTTCGCTCTCTCTTTCTTTCTCTCTCTCTCTCTTTCTCTCTTTCTTTCTCTCTCTCTCTCTTTCTCTCTTTCTTTCTCTCTCTCTTTGAGACACGTGTGTTTCTCTCGTTCCCCAGACTCAGGCTCCCTCAGTGCGGTGGTGTCCGAGGCCTTCGTGCGCTTCTTCGTGGAGATGGTTGGCCACTACCCGCTCTTCCTGGGTGCCGGGGAGCGCGAGGAAGAGTCCTCCTCTTCCTCCTCTTCCCCCACCCCCTCCTCCTTTCAGCGCGAGGCCTTCCGCAAGGCCGTCTCCTCCAAGAGCCTCCGCCGTTTTCTGGAGGTCTTCATGGAGACGCAGATGTTCACCGGCTTCATCCAGGAGAGAGAGCTGCGCAGGCAGGGCATAAGAGGTGCGCTGGCCCCCCGCGATGTGGACCGTTACGCTGTGCACTTTTTAAACTGTGGCCTGCTGCAGTGTGCTGATAAACTGTGCTGGTCTTTTTGTGTGGCGTCACTGAAGGGTGTGGTCTCTCTATCTTAGGCCTGTTTGAAGTGAGGGCTCAGGACTACCTGGATTCCCTTCCCGGGAGCGAGCACCGTGGAGTCAACAAGTTCCTCAAAGGCCTAGGTGAGAATCCCTCAGGCATTCTAGAACTGTAACTGCCTGACATTCTAGAACTCTATAACTTACCAGACATTCTAGAACTAGAATTTCACAGATACCTGTGTGTCCACCACATTACCATGGAGACATTTGTTCTTCAGGCTTCTCAAGCTTTTTCATTTTTCTTGTTGATTTTCAGGTAATAAAATGAAATTCCTGTCCAAAAAATGATGAGCCGCAATGGGCCGTGCTGCTCAGCAGTGTACAGTGTGTGTGAGACGGCGGAAAAAACCAGTTACTCTCTGGAAGCCTGACCCACAACGCAAGCGCAACGCCCATGGGACTCGTATAGCCTCAGTTCTGTGCAGCCAGACTGTTACAGCTGCGTGAAACTGTCCATTTCAACCCTGAGCAGAGAGGGGGGATTTTAGGCTAATTGAGGTTTGGGCTGAAAACTCTCAATGCGTTGTATTTTATCGCTTCCTGCACCAAAATACTGATTCATATAATGGCAGTCCCTTCTTCTGACTGCCCTCATGAGGACTAATTCATGGTTACAGCAGGTTATTATCTTGTCCTGTGTCTCTTCACTTAGTTTACTGTCTATCATCCAAAATGGACACCAAATTCTCACAGCTGCAGAGGACGAAACGAGCAACAGACCATGAGAAATGAAGATGTGGGCTGAGCAGCCAAAGGATAATTTTTGTAGTTTTTTATATTATAATTTTCACATTTTTTAAAAAAAATTTTTAAATTAAATGTGGATAATTTTTGTAACATTTTTTTTTTTTTTTTTTACATTTGAACACAGTACAACTTCTTTTAAAACAGGAGGCTATAATTTAATTTATATTCTTTTCAGACAAACATTATATCTTTTTCTTTCCATTTCAAATGAAGCGAAAAATAAATCTATTGTAGTTGTCATTTAAGTAATCAGGGTGTTTCGCACATTTGGGATGTGAGATGACTTTGTGTTACCACGGTGATGGGGGAACTCACTGTGGAACTGATTCTTAAATGAATAGGCTGAAAGAACAGAGGATGTACGTAAGAGGACTGTGGAGAAGGGGATGCTGGGTAATATGAACTGCGGGAGGTGCTTCTGGCCATATTGGATCCGGAGCACATGGGACAGGGCTGAAATGAGAAAGTGGATGGTAGCGTTGTAAAATAAAAGAAAGTAAAATTGTTGTGTGTTGTGATTGTGATGTTGTTTTTGAAAGACCACTTTGATTTGTCTTAACACTTGACCTGAGAAGCAATGAAACTGTGTAAAATAAAATAAAAATGAAAAGATGTTTTAATCAAGCAAAGTGCATCATTTTTAAAATGATATTGTTTTGTGATTATTTTATTACCAACATGCAGAGCTCCTCCTAACCACTCAGGTCACTCAGGAAATTTGAATAACTTCTCTCTTCTCTGCGGAGGTCAACTTTATTTTATAGTGTTCTTTACAGAAAGGTTTTGTGCTGGAGCCTCTCTGAGGGAGGGGAAACTAAATGAAGTAAACAGTAAAGTTACGCAAACAAAATGTCATAAAACAAGACAAAACGACAAAAAACAAAAACAAGACGTGGATAAGGGGAGATGTAATAATGTAGAAATATAATAGTAATAATTAAATGTTGAGTATGTGTGTGAGTGTGTGTTGCGTGTGTGCGTGCGTGCGTGCGTGAGAGAAGGGCGGGGTTGGCTAACAGGCAAGTTCAGGTGGAATTGTAGGTGATTGGTAAATTAAGGGTATTGATACAGTTTTCTCTAAATTGCAACATTTTATTGTGGATAGAGGCAGTTATTTTCTCCATTGAAATGTGTTCTATTAGAAGGTTTAACCACTGTGTTGTATTTAATGTATTCCTAGTTTTCCAGTGTAAGAGGATAGTTTTCTTGGCGGTAGTTCAGGCTGTAAGTAAGGACTTGGTGTGCTGGATTGTTGGTGTGATTACTCCGATGTCTCTAAGTAGGCAGAGAGAAGGGGACAGTGGAATGACACAGTTTAAGGAGAGGGATATTGTGTCAGTAATTTTGTGCCAGAAACTCTGGATGGGTGGGCAGAGCCAGGTGGCATGAAAGCAGTTATCTGGGGTGTCTAAAGTGCAATGTGAACAGATGTCTGTCTGTTAGTGCCATTATGTACAGCTTGTGCTGGGTGATATGTGCTCTATGGTTTACCTTAAACTGAATTAGTTGTTGTTTGTCATAGTGAATGTGTTCCTGCATATTTGTGTCCAAAAGTTGGCGCTGGGAGAGATTGCTAAATCTTGTTTCCATTTTGCAGACGGGAGTGATATAATTGTGTCAGTCCGAGTTAATAATTAATAAAATTTGGAGAGCATGCTCTTAGTTGTTATTTTGTGGATTTTTTCAATTAATGGGGGTGGGCGTAAATCATTCTGTGATATGTTGATTTTAGATTTGAGGACGAATATTAACTAGATATTGATCTCTCCCAACGCCGTACTTCTGCACCAGGTTTTTTAAAGTTATAAGAGTGTTGTCTAAAAGATGTGGTGAAGATGTGTGATACCTTTTTGTTTCCATGTGGTGAAATTTAGTGGAAATTTATTTATATGAAAATTGTGATTGTGCCAAATTGGGGTATTTTTTCAGGGTGATAGAGTAGTATTTGTGATTTAGGTGATTTTCCACCAGGTTGTAGAGATGACTGTGTTTAGAAAGCAACTGTGGTGTTTTAATGGCAGTGCCGAGGTAAATCTGATATTGAAAGTTTTTTGTTCTATTTCTTTCCAGGTGTTATCTTGTTGGTTATGGTGAATGCATTTATAGATGGACTTCTCTCTTCTCTCACATACTGACAAAAATAAATGAATGAAATGTTGACAGTATTTTTGCATGACTAAATTAAACCTAGCGTAATAGCACAGTTCGAACAAGATCAGTTATGCTGGTCCACTGAAGCATGGTAAGACCATGTAATCCACTAGAGGGCGCCAGACTTCAGGCCCTCAGGCTACTCTTCATTTAAAATCTTTTACTGACGAGTGGTAGAATGTTCGAATGTGTATATTTCTCAGATTTGCCCCATATAGGAAGATTGTAGATGCATTGCAAGTACTTAAAAACGGCCATTATTGACATAGCTTTTTTTGTCATTTATGCAGGACAATTTAGGAAAATTTTAAAACACAATTCCAATTGAAAAGCTACTTGTAATATTTCTGTGTAATAAAATGTAACCCCCCCCCCCAGCATGGGCCATACTGTAAATTGGTGCTGTTAAAATAGTAGTATTAACATACTATTATTTTCTATTTCACCAGAGTTCAGTTGTTTCCCAATAAGGTTTGCTAGATTGAAGAAGTATTTATGCAGATTTCCAATATTCATGGAAAATATTCCCTGCCCACCACTTCCATTATTCGATGGTCGGTTTTCCTGCTGCAGCTTCCTTTTCCCTGTTGCCTTTCCTTTTCTGATCCTGGACCCTCCCCTTCACACCCTACCCCCCACCCCCCCTCACTACACATTACCCGGTCAGTCGGTGTCTGTCTCTCGCTGCCGATCCTCATGTCATACCGCGGCCAATTCCTCAAATTCCAGCCTTCCTTACGCTCCAAACGACCCTGAAAGGGAGGGACGGGATACTCCGTGATTCCCCTTCAGAATCCGCCGCTTTACCTTCCTGTCAAACGCCAGCTCACCTGCCTGTGCCAAAGGGTCTTTGCCTGGTATTCCGCGTTTAGTAGGTAAGTTTTCCACAGTCATTGTATTGTTCTCTCAGTTTCTCACCCACGTTATTTAGCTGCACGTGTAGGCCTTTTTTTATTTATTCAAAAGCAATTTCACATTTTGCTTGTATTTCCAGCTTTGAACAAAAAATATTTTTTAAAATTAGGTTTAAAGTGTTACTGCCTCTAGCTTCTGATACCATGTATTTGCAGAGCGTTAAATAACATTTACATTTCTGCTATTATCACCTGCTTGAGTGTTCCTCTGTGATTATTAAAGGCTTATAAATATGAATCAACATGTATGCACAATACATATATGGAGCCCTAATGCCAACCAGGACAGGGTTTCTGCAAAGTGTCTGAGCTATTTTTCCATCCAGCTGCCACAGGTGGGCTGGGACACATTCTTATTGTTTCTCTTGTAGTGTGATTATATTCCAACTCCTACCAATAATTACCTGTATTATAAAATTCTGCATTTTGAGGTATAGAATGTGTTTAGAAAGTGATTTTATTTTAGAAATATTTTATTGATGATTAACTTATGATTATTAATTAACTATTTGTTTAAGTCATACCTGCTGTTGAGAAAGTGATAGAAACAAAAGCAGACTTGATTGGGCTAAGATTACAATAACAACAAATTTACATTGAACACTTTTATTGTTATGAATCTATTATAGATTGACTCATATTCTGTTTATCATGCTCTTATAGTGAAGGAGGTTTTTCCTGGTTTTCTTATTCAACTCTCTACACACTGTGAATGCTGCATGTTGAAGTCTACAGGTCTCCCGATAGTAAATGTTCGGAGACTGATGTCAGTGCCCATTCACCTCAGCGTCAGGACAGAGCAGATTCCACACAATCAACACGCATCAGAGTTTGTTTGTGTGACGCTGCGATCAGCTTACACGGCTAATACTCTGATGCTCATGCTGGAGATGGGAATAATGTCACACTATCAACCAAGAGAGCCGGCCTGCCTCAGTGTCCATCCCTCACCTCCCATAGAAGAGTGCGCAGTGTTATGCACACTGTCTCCTGTGTGTAATATCCCCTATGGACCCACAGAGAGTGAGTGTAATATCCCCTATAGATCCACAGAGAGTGAGTATAATATCCCCTATAGATCCAGGGAGAGTGAGTGTAATATCCCATATAGATCCAGAGAGAGTGTGTGTAAACTCCCCTGTGGATCCAGAGAGAGTGTGTGTAATATCCCCTATAGATCCACAGAGAGTCAGTGTAATATCCCCTATAGAGAGAGTGAGTGTAATATCCCCTATAGATCCAGGGAGAGTGAGTGTAATATCCCCTATAGACCCACAGAGATTGAGTGTAATATCCCCTATATGGAGAGGGAGTGTAATATCCCCTATATGGTGAGTGAGTGTAATATCCCCTATAGGGTGAGTGAGTGTAATATCCCCTATAAATCCACAGAGAGTGAGTGTAATATCCCCTATATGGAAAGTGAGTGTAATATCCGCTATATGGAGAGTGAGTGTAATATTCCCTATAGGGTGAGTGAGTGTAATATCCCCTATGGATCCAGAGAGAGTGAGTGTGATATCCCCTATAGGGAGAGTGAGTGTAATGTCCCATATGGATCCTGGGAGAGTGAGTGTGATATCCTCTATGGATCCAGAAAGAGTTAGTGTAATATCCCCTATAGATCCAGGGAGAGTGAGTGTAATATCCCCTATGGATCCAGGGAGAGTGAGTGTAATATCCCCTATGGATTCAGGGAGAGTGAGTGTGATATGCCCTATAGGGAGAGTGAGTGTAATATTCTATATGGATCCAGGGAGAGTGAGTGTAATATCCCCTATAGATCCAGGGAGAGTGCGTGTAATATCCCCTATGGATCCAGGGAGAGTGAGTGTGATATCCCCTATAGATCCAGGGAGAGTGAGTGTAATATCCCCTATGGATCCAGGGAGAGTGAGTGTAATATCCCCTATGGATTCAGGGAGAGTGAGTGTAATATTCTATATGGATCCAGGGAGAGTGAGTGTAATATCCCCTATAGATCCAGGGAGAGTGCGTGTAATATCCCCTATGGATCCAGAGAGAGTGAGTGTGATATGCCATATAGGGAGAGTGAGTGTAATATCCTCTATGGATCCAGGGAGAGTGAGTGTAATATCCCCTATAGATTCAGGGAGAGTGAGTGTAATATTCCCTATGGATTCAGAGAGAGTGAGTGTAATATCCCCTATAGATCCAGGGAGAGTGAGTGTAATATTCCGTATGGATCCAGGGAGAGTGAGTGTAATATCCCCTATAGATCCAGGGAGAGTGAGTGTGATATCCCCTATAGATCCAGTGAGATGTGGTGAAAATTTAAGTACATCTAAGCAGACTATGTTGCTTCCCTTACTCTGTACAGACACACAGGTCCTATAGCAGAGTGAGTGGGGTCTCATTATGTGGGGCTGAAAGAGGTGTGGTGTCTGCGTGAGGGTACAGGGGCTCAGGGCCTAAATAGGGAGGTCAGTGTGTCGGCCGGCTGTGGGGCCTACAGAGATCGCTGTGAATCGTGGCCTACAGTGTACACTGTAGCCTCAGGTATGCTGTGAGAAACACTGTCCAGTCTCTCTATGTGGAACACTCATTCTCTGCACGTTTGTGCGTTGGGAAAACACATTATTATGGCTCTTAGTCGGTGGCTGCCTCTCTATTACCAGCCTGATTCTTTGGAACCTGGCATTCCAGGTGCGATTAGAGCATTGATTCCAGGGTAGGGGTACGCTATATTCAGCTTCACCCCCTCCAACCCCACTTCCAGCCTGCCTGAGTCACCCCAGTTGTCATGGTAATACTGGAAATGCATAATGTTCATATGTTATGCAGGCTGCAAATCAATAAAAGGATTAGCGGCACGGTTCACACAGGTTAGTGTGAGGCAGGGTTTATGCCTCCAAATCGTACCAGCAGTAGGCGCTATATACGCTTAAGTTCACCTGACCTCAGTGTGGATTTGATGTCTCCAGGTGTGACCCACTGTCCAAGCCCCCCTGCCCACACATCTCCAGCTCCTTCCTCCCCCGGCCTCCCCCGCTCCCTCTCCACCACGTCTGCCGCCTGGGTACCTGCCCCCTCGCCAGGGGGCGCCAGCGATGACCTGAGTGAGGTGCTGGAGAAGCCCCTGGAAAACGATGCAGAGGGGGTGTGGAGCCCCGACATCGAGCAGAGCTTCCAGGAGGCGCTGGCCATCTACCCGCCCTGCGGCCGGAGGAAGATCATCCTCTCTGACGAGGGAAAGATGTACGGTACGCCTCCTCCAGCTCTGCTCCTCTTCTCCCTCCCCCTCACTCTCACTCCACCCCTCTCTCTCTCTCTTCCCCCCCCCCTCCCTCTTTCTCAATCCCGCCCCCTCCCTGCCTGCTTCCAAATCAGGACAGACCCCTCATGAAGATTCAATGAAAATTACTCTTATAATGTATTCAAGTCATGTTGCTTCACAACAAATAAGGACAGCCTGGGATGTATAAATGGAGTTTTATTGAGGGTTTAATTGAGTGTCCCTGGCGAGTGTGAGGGCTGTGTTTTGGCTCGGCTCTAGCCCGGAGCACTGGTCTGCCGTTCACTCTGTGTGTAAGTGCAAGGTCAGAGCTGGCCCCTGTCGGGCTCTAACCCCTTATAAAGCCTCCAGTAATGGTGGGGAAGGAGCTGAGGGCAGGTGCGACATTCTGCCCAAGTCTACCCCCCCCCTCCGGCCCCACGCCCCCCCCCAAGCCAGGGCAGGTCAGGGGCGGCTGCTACTGTCACAGCCCATGAGGAATGGCATGCCGCTTTGCTCGGAGTCGGGTTCAAGGCAGCCCGCTGTAACTCTACACTAGAATAGACGTTTACCCTTTAGGAGCTTGAGAGAGGGGAGGGGGGGGGGAAACAAATAAATGTGGAGTCACTTGTGTCTTGCACCCCACTGGGGGGTGGGGGGTGCACCTGTCCCTGCTGTATGTCTTTACACCCCTCAATCCCCTTCGGCCCTATACTCTCCCCCCCCCCCCCCCCACATCCCATCTGTTCCACACCCTGCTAGATACAGGGTCAGCCTTCCCGTCCGTCAGTCTGTCAGAGAGAGAGAGAGACGGACTGACCTTCAGCTCACCTCTGCCTGCTCTCCTGCCCTACGATGGGAGAAAAGAGAGATTCCTTACAGCCTCTGAAACAGCCGCTCATCGCCTGCACCTTCCCCCCAGGGCCCATGTCCCAAGCAGGAGGTTCACTGCTTTCCCCAAAATCTCTCCCGCTAAGCTACAGCGTGACAATGGACAAGGAAAAAACTTTTTTTCAAAAAAGCATTATACATTTTTTCACACTTTTGATAGCCACTGTCCAAAAATCTGGAGCGCACAATCCCGTCCGGTAGCAGGAAAGAGGTCACCACGTCCTCTTCAGGGCGCGACTCCTCGAGCTCCTAACCGTGATTCCAGCTCGCCCAGGGCTGTGTTTTTTGCGACGATTCCCTTCCCCCCAGCCGCCAATCGCCACTCCCTCAAGGCACCGGCCATGCTCGGATCTGGCAGGACCGGGATCGAACCCCCTGATCCTCGGGGCGCAACCGCACAAGACAGAAAGCCTGCGCCTTTGTCCGCTGCACCACCGCGGTGCTCATAACCTCCATTAACGTTAACCACTGACCACAGTGCACCTGGACTATCTTAATTGTGACCTCCCACTCATTAGAACGTGTGCTGGATATTACTGTTGCTGTTGTGTAGTGGGTTGATATTTAATGGAAAACATTCCTCATCTGCTGCCGTTTTGACACTTCTGCCGTGACACGCAGCAGCTGCTCCTCATAAAATCAAACACTGTGTTGAATTGATATATTTGTGTGTGTGTGTGTGTGTGTGTCTGTCTGTTTGTGTCTGTGTGAGTGTGTGTGTGTGTGTGTGTAAGCAAGGCCCCCTCCTCACATGTGTTGTCTAAGTGAAATACTATCCCTCATGGAGACTTTTGTCCTTTTAAAAAAAACCACCATGCCGCTGTCATGCTGTCACTGCTGTGCACTTATTTAAAATAGCTGCCTTATTATCACATCTGAGCTGATTGAATAAGCACTGTCACACCTGCTCTTATCCTGTATACTGTTGGCAGATCTTTATGGCTGAAAGTCCTCTGGGAGTGTTTTTTTCACGCATGGACAAATGCGACTTTATTCCCTTCTTAAACTTGGCAAAGGTGTACTGGACACACGTGCGGTGGTCATTGTTAGTCACACAGGATAAACAAATGGATAATCGCCTACCACCAGCTGTGCTGTTCATCTCAACATGGAGGCCTAAGGAGCAGAAGGGCGTGACCTGAAATCTCCGTATTTCAGACCCAAGACCGTCAGCCTCTCACCATCACATGCCTTTGCATTTAACGCTATAACTTTGCACCTGAATCTATTCTCAATTTAACTCTTGGTTTTCCAGACGTTTTCACATAAACGGACTTGGTGAACCCCAATATGGCCCAGGTTGTACCCGGATATAGCCTGGCTACGTCCTAGTCACCTGAAAACCTTTACTTTTCAACCGAATGTAGCCCGGTTTTCACGTGAACACCTAGACGAAATTTCACCGACTTTTCTCCACAAAACTACTAGTCTGATGTAATTGGCTAACAGGGAATGGCAGCATTCTCCATCTGCTATAGCAGTATTTGAGGAAGGTTTATGCAGATTTCAGAAATGTCCCTGGCCTCTTGAATGGTGAGGGACAGAGGGAGATGAGGATATGTTTATGAGATCTGTCCTACGCCTCTCCTTCCCCACCCTGTTCTCTGAACCGCTCCCTACTTTGGCCAGCTCTGGCATATTAGAGAAACAGGGTGCAGGCTGTAGTAGAGGGGGGAGGCCAATGGGGTTTGTGGGTTGGCTTTGGGGGAGTTCAGGCCACATGATGGTCACATGATCTCTTGAGCCGTTGTCCCTGTAATCAGAGTCCTGACGGAGGAACAAGCCAGTGATTTAGGTCTGGTGTAAAGGCATGCTCTATAAACATTGACACACAGGCCAGCTGCCTCTCGCCCTGCCTGCCCCCCGAGCACCTCCCTCTCCGCCGAGCCCGTCCCGCCCGCGGCATCGCATGGCCGACCCTTTCACCTGCTCCGCCAATGTGACTTGTCTGTCATCAGCATCACCCCCCCCCCCCCCCCACACCCTGAACACCCACACGCACCCCGTCCCCGGAATACATCTCGTTTACCGAGGCAGACACGCACAGCTCGCTGACCGATGAGTAAACATTTTAATTCCTCGCAGTTTAAACAGTCGGATCCTCTTCAGGGTGCTGCTCCAGTCCCCCACGTCTTCCCCACAAAACTGCAGCTCTCAGCACAGATGCAGTCACTGCCCATCTGTTCCCAAAACTCTGATGGGGTTTTATTTAACAAAATATATTAATAACAAATGTGTTTATGGTATTAAAAGTCACCATGAATTCCATTCTCATAATGCCTTCATGATGCATGGATGAGAATCACAAACGTATAACATTGCAATTGCAAATAGCATTATGTTTTATAAAGATGTTTTACACGTCTTACCTTTACAACATAGGACATTTAATGGTGCCTTCTACTTCCGCAACATGTGTCTTTATGTTTCCCACTTCAAGTGATTATTGTCACTGTTGGAAAGTGATTCTGTTTTTAGGGTCTCCAGTGATTGGCCCGTTGGACCAGAGAGCGCAGCAGGGGAAAAAACTGCTTCTGTTTGGTTCTTTCAGGACGGAATGAGTTGATCGCGAGATACATCAAACTCAGAACAGGGAAATCGCGAACCAGGAAGCAGGTGAGACATCTAACAAAACCGCTGTGTTTCCACAGAGTTGGCTCAGCCACTCACAAGCCTGCCCTATCGTCAGAGCAAGAGACACACTCGTTTTGACCATGTCGGGCTATCCTGCATCACGTGGCGGGGGAATCGAGTATAAACCGGACGCCCAAATCAGTAGCATGCATCATAAGCAAGTAAAAAACCAGCAAAAACCGGCATGGCTCATTTGGAACCACTCGTTGGCATTTGACGTCATTCACAAGTGCTTCGCCAACCTTTTTAGCGGGCAAAGCGGCGACGCCCGGTGGCCACGTTTTCTGCAACGAGTGCAGAACACGCCCATGGTCGGGAGGCGTCCCGCTCGCAAAACGAGTCTCCCCCAATGAGGGGGACACTGGGTGCTGCTACCCTTGAAATTGTGCGTGACACAGAGCCGCCCGTGCTGATGAGTGAACGTGGAGCGCTGCCACCGCGCACACATGCTGTAGGATTGAATGTCGTGGGGGAGTCACCTCTCCGCAGCGGATCAATGGAAATCTGGGAACCTGGCGTGGAAAAACACTTTATAACATGGAAACATTTGGGAATTTAAAACCAGCACATGGAATTTAATATTACCGTGCAAAGGCACGCAGGGGCATCATATTTTACATTGCAGTAGCTTTAAACTTTTGCAGTGATTTAATACTAAGAATTTTCATTATTATTATTATTATTATTATTATTATTTCTTGCACTGGTCAGTTTTATAGATGGGTACTGCAAACTGCCAATTTAACAGTTTTAGCACTGATTATTCACTTCTTTCCAGTTTAAACCAATGCAATCTCTCTCTCAGACACTTCTTTTCACAAAGATTAGGTTTTCCTCCAGGAGCCAGAAAGTTCATGCCATGAAAATAGCTCACAAGTGAATACAGATAAAAATAAAAACTAGAATCTTTTTTGCAGCAGTGTTTTTCTGAGCAGCGATGCAGAATTGAATGGTTTGCTATTTCAGCTCTCCGCTCGTGTTTGCCTCCCCCGTCTGTCTCTCCCCCTCACCCGTCTGGTCTCTTTCAGGTGTCCAGTCACATCCAGGTGCTGGCCCGACGCAAGGCCAGGGACATCCAGGTGAAGCTAAAGGTATGCTGTGCTGTGCTGTGCTGATGCCTCTGCAGGTTACCATAGAAGAGAGTAATTAACACTGTAACACTGACAGTATAGAGGGTGGGGAACTCTTGACAAATCAAAATGGCAAGAGGGTTCATTTCCAAAAAGTAGTGAAACCATATTATAACAGGCACTGTATTTTATTACCCAATATGATCAGATAACACCAAAAGTAGGAGAAAGGTAAGGAGGTTAAGTTTGCTGTAGCTAGCCCCCTGTGCGACTGCTGTTCCTGTGCACTCCAAGGTCAGGCAGATCACTTCACTGTCTGCTCGGCCAGGGCCCAGGAGCTGTTCATAGTGCCCTTTTAAATATGACTGAGAATGCTGCCAGATGCACTTTAGTGTTTGTCAGTTCTGGGAAAAAGAACATATTGTTGGGGCTCGAGTGTCTGGAAGAATGTGAACCTACCTAACAGAAAACAAAACATGAGCAACAGGGAAAACAAGAGAAATACCAGCATCGCCCACTCTCCTGTCTCACTCTCCTGTCTCACTCTCCTAGCTCACTCTCACATCTCACATTCCTAGCCAACTCCCCTAGCTCACTCTCCCATCTCACTCCCCTATTTCGCTCCCATTGCTCATTCTCCCATCTCACTCTTCTAGCTCACTATCATATGCCATTATCCTAGCTCACTCTCCTAGCTCACTCTCCTAGCTCACTCTCCGGGGGCCAATAGCTCCGCCTTCTATCTCACTCTGCCTCCACATTAGCCTTGAGCAGAACGCTCACAACGCTTCTACACTTTACTCAGCCTCGCTGTGACATCACACCCTCAACCTTATTCAACCTCACTGACATCATACTCTAAACCAGGAATACTCAAATATGGCCCCAGAGGCCAGTAGCTCTGCTTGCCCTCTAAACAGGACTAAATGTAAACCTGGAGCACCAAGTGAGTTAAATCTCTGGCCAATCAGTGGCATTAATCGATCAATTAGGTAGTAAAGAAAACTAGCAGTAATACTGGCTTCGAGGGCCAGATTTGAGTACCTCTGCTCTTCATTCATTGTCAATGTGACATCACACTCTCCACTGTTTATGACTCACCGTGACATCAAACAACACCTCATTCAGATCTGAGAGGCTCACACAGTGACATCACCCATCCTCAGGTCTCATACAGTCCCATCTTGTAAATGACTGCTCCCTGTCTCCAGTGCCCCCCTGTGTTTCCCGCAGAGTCCATTGTTTGGTATGAGGGGGTTTGGCACTAATGACAGTAACACGTGCTTCTGTCCCCTGGCGTCTCTGCAGGACCACGTGGCCAAAGACAAGGCCCTTCAAAGCATGGCGGCCATGTCCTCTGCCCAGATTATCTCAGCCTCTGCCTTCCAGAACAAGCTGACGCTGCAGGATTTCACCCGACCTGCCTACCCATCAGCCACTGGGGTGAGTAGAGTGCAAGCAGCATCATATTCAGCCTCTGATTCTGAATTAAAACCCCCAACTACTGTGTTCTGTGTACTGTGTACTATCATACTGTGGACTGTTTACTGCATACTGTTTTGTACATGACATGCAGTATGCAAAGAACATCCTCCATACTATTATCAGTGAAAACCCAGAAATAGATATATCATCTGGGGATTTTAAGTACAATACATTTAGAGAACATTTCGCCTAATTAACAACTTTCTCACCCAGTGTACTCAACAAGCATACCCAATAGTATAGAAGTGTGTTGATTTGGACACAGCCTACTACTTTCCAGTAGCAGTATTATTATGCTATTGATTAGTATCATTTAGCACTCAAGAAAAGTGATTATCTTTCAGTATATACAGGTGCAGCTCAAAAAATTAGAATATCGTGAAAAAGTTCAATATTTTTTGTCACTCATTTCAGAAAGTGAAACTCATATCACATAGATTCATTACACATAGAGTGAAATATTTCAAGCCTTTATTTCTTGTAATTTTGATGATTATGGCTTACAGATAATGAAACCCAAAATTCAGTGTCTCAGAAAATTAGAATATTTTGCTTTAACATATTTTTAAAGTATCATATTTAATATTTGGTCGCATATCCTTTGCATGCTGTTACTTCCTGAAGTCTGTGACCAATCAACATCAAAAGACTCTCAATATCTTATTTTCAGGTACTGTTACAAGTGATACTATAACCTCTCCGCATTTGAACTGATCTCTATGAGAATTGGGGGGTAAGACTAGATTCAGCTGTAAATTACGCTGGTACAGTATGGAACACATGACTGGCGAAATGGCTGTACGTCATCAAGGGTCTAAGGCAGGGGTAGGCAACCCTGGTCCTAGAGAGCCGCAGGGTCTGCTGGTTTTTGTTGTTACTCACCACTTAATTGATCAATTAAAGCAGTTGATTACACAGTTAACTCACCTCACCTGGTTTCTTTGGTCTAATTAGTTGCTGTGTTTAAGGTGAAAACAAAAACCAGCAGACCCTGCGGCTCTCTAGGACCAGGGTTGCCTACCCCTGGTCTAAGGTATCAAACGAGCCCCAAACCATCACTCTGCGGCCAGATATGGAGTAGATGTGGATGGATCCCTTTAAGGGTTGTTTCTCCTGACTTTTTTCCCCATAGAGTTCTATAGAAAAATTAGTCAGGAGAAATAACCCTTGCAGTGATCCATCCACATCTACTCCATATCTGGCAACAGAGTGATGGTTTGAGGCTCGTTCGATAGCTCAGACCCTTGATGACTTACAACCATTTAGCCAGCCATGTGTTCCATACTGTACCAGTGTAATTTACAGCTGAATCTAGTCTCACCCCCCAATTCCCATAGAGATCAGTTCAAATGCAGAGAGGTTATAGTATCGCTTGTAACAGTACCTGAAAATAAGATATCGAGAGTCTTTTGATGTTGATTGGTCACAGACTTCACGAAGTAACAGCATGCAAAGGATATGTGACCAAATATTAACTATGATACTTTAAAAATATGTTAAAGCAAAATATTCTAATTTTCTGAGACACTGAATTTTGGGTTTCATTAGCTATAAGCCATAATCATCAAAATTACAAGAAATAAAGGCTTTAAATATTTCACTCTATGTGTAATGAATCTATATAATATATGAGTTTCACTTTCTGAAATGAGTGACAAAAAATATTGAACTTTTTTACGATATTCTAATTTTTTGAGCTGCACCTGTAGATATTCATATTTGCAGGCCTACACCAGTAAACTTGTTTAACACTTGCAAAAGCATGCACTGTGTAAGTGTTATAACAGGACAAGTTTTTTTTCCAGTTCTGGCATGGTGCTATGCAAGGACTGCCTGGTGCTGAGGAGTAAGTAAGCTGTGTTAAATACCTGTGATTCTGTGTTTTCTTTGACTGTCTTTATTAATATTTATTTATATACATTTTTCTGTAACCATGGTTGGGGTGGAGGTTATATGGAGTGTATGTAACCATGGTTGAGAGTGTGCAGTGTTGGGGTGGATGTTATATAGAGTGTGTGTAACCATGGTTGAGAGTGTGCAGTGTTGGGGTGGATGTTATATAGAGTGTATGTAACCATGGTTGAGTGTGTGCAGTGTTGGGGTGGATGTTATATAGAGTGTATGTAGCCATGGTTGAGAGTATGCAGTGTTGGGGTGGATGTTATATAGAGTGTATGTAACCATGGTTGAGAGTATGCAGTGTTTAGGTGGAGGTTATATAGAGTGTGTGTAACCATGGTTGAGAGTGTGCAGTGTTGGGGTGGATGTTATATAGAGTGTGGGTAACCATGGTTGAGAGTGTGCAGTGTTGGGGTGGATGTTATATAGAGTGTGGGTAACCATGGTTGAGAGTATGCAGTGTTGGGGTGGATGTCATATAGAGTGTATGTAACCATGGTTGAGAGTATGCAGTGTTTAGGTGGAGGTTATATAGAGTGTGTGTAACCATGGTTGAGAGTGTGCAGTGTTGGGGTGGATGTTATATAGAGTGTGTGTAACCATGGTTGAGAGTGTGCAGTGTTGGGGTGGATGTTATATAGAGTGTGTGTAACCATGGTTGAGAGTGTGCAGTGTTGGGGTGGATGTTATATAGAGTGTATGTAACCATGGTTGAGCGTGTGCAGTGTTGGGGTGGATGTTATATAGAGTGTATGTAGCCATGGTTGAGAGTGTGCAGTGTTGGGGTGGATGTTATATAGAGTGTATGTAGCCATGGTTGAGTGTGTGCAGTGTTGGGGTGGATGTTATATAGAGTGTGTGTAACCATGGTTGAGGGTGTGCAGTGTTGGGGTGGATGTTATATAGAGTGTATGTAGCCATGGTTGAGAGTGTGCAGGGTTGGGGTGGATGTTATATAGAGTGTATGTAACCATGGTTGAGAGTATGCAGTGTTAAGGTGGAGGTTATATAGAGTGTGTGTAACCATGGTTGAGAGTGTGCAGTGTTGGGGTGGATGTTATATAGAGTGTATGTAGCCATGGTTCCGAGAGTGCAGTGTTGGGGTGGATGTTATATAGTGTATGTAACCATGGGTGAGTGTGTGCAGTGTTGGGTTAGTGGTTAATGTAAATGACTCTCTTCTCTCCATACTGTAGCATCAAACCCTTTTCACAGCAGAGCTACAGCCCGACTACCATTACAGGTGCGTTCACCAACAACCAGCACAAAAAGAGAAAAGAATCTGACATCCGAACGTGAATCCCAACATCCATCACCTCTTCACCTCTAAATCCTACATCTTAAATTTACATCCTCTACCTTTAAAAATGAATGAAAACTGTGAAACACAAATGAGATAAAGATTTGGGATCGTTTGCCGATGGATTGTCTGCATAACTCACATCCTTTTTAATCAAGAAAAATAAATTCAAACACATTTAGACCAATGATCAGTTTAAAGGTAAGATTTCTACTTCCTCTACCTCTTCTACATCACGCTGAATCACTGCTCTTCTCCCGTCCTTCCTCCGCAGGTTACGAGAGCGTAGTGGGCGTGTCGGTGCCCTCCAGCGCCTCCCCCTGGCAGGGCCGTAGTATCGCCACCTCCAGGTTTCGCATGTTGGAATTTTCTGCATTCCTGGAACATCAGCTGGACTCTGAGACCGTGAGTGGCCTTTCCTCTATATTACATTTTAACCCTGCTGCTAAAAATGCTCAGGTATACAGTCCTGGGGCCACATGTATAAAACTCTGAGTAAAAGAATGCGTAAAAGAATGCTCCAGGAGAAAGTTTTGCATTTTCTCCCTCTTTCTTTCCATCACGGTGTCGCCATATCTCACTGACTCCAAACATTGCGTACGCATGGTGTCCAGCATGTGCGCAGAGTCTCACAGCATGTACTATTTTATACATCTGAATTTCTGAGGGCATTTTTCTGCTCAGCACTGTTTATACACGTGACCCCTGTTTCCAGAGCTGCAGGGTCTGCTGGTTTTTGTCCTTACTTAGCACTTAATTAATTGAATTCAATGAAAGCAGGTATACAACACACCTCAACACACCTCACCTGCTTCCTTGAGTATGAATTGGTTGCTGATTTTAAGGTGAGAACAAACCAGCAAGCCCTGCATCCCTCCAGTACCAGGGTTGCAGGCTCCTGCTCTTCCCTAAAATACCTGTCCCTGCTCTTCACTAAAATACCTGTCCCTGCTCTTCACTAAAATACCTGTCCCTGCTCTTCACTAAAATACCTGTCCCTGCTCTTCACTAAAATACCTGTCCCTGCTCTTCACTAAAATACCTGTCCCTGCTCTTCACTAAAATACCTGTCCCTGCTCTTCACTAAAATACCTGTCCCTGCTCTTCACTAAAATACCTGTCCCTGCTCTTCACTAAAATACCTGTCCCTGCTCTTCACTAAAATACCTGTCCCTGCTCTTCACTAAAATACCTGTCCCTGCTCTTCACTAAAATACCTGTCCCTGCTCTTCACTAAAATACCTGTCCCTGCTCTCTGCACCCACAAATTAAAATACAAAAACACAAGATTTCACAGTCGGCTAGACAGACTGACCCAGTGTTCATGCTGTTTAAGTAATGCTGAGTCCTCTAAATAAGATGGGTTATGCAGTTGAACAAGGTTGGTTGAACTAACGGGCGGTGTCCTGACCTGAAGTGCATTAACTGAAACGGAAAGAGAGGCCATTGGAGAAGAGAGTGGGTGGACTCTTTTTGCGAACGGGAGGCGTCCCAACCATGGCCGAATGGGCGTGTTCTGCTATAGTTTTGCACAAAACCACTTGATTCGGGATAGCCCAACATGGTCAAAACGAGTCCACCCAACGTGTGGTGTCCTCTGTCCCCAGTATAACAAGCACCTGTTTGTGCACATCGGCCAGTCCAACCCCTCCTTCGGCGAGCCGTACCTGGAGGCCGTGGACGTGCGGCAGATCTACGACAAGTTCCCAGAGAAGAAGGGGGGGCTGAAGGAGCTGTATGAGAAGGGACCGGCCGACGCCTTCTTCCTGGTCAAGTTCTGGGTGAGAATGCTGTCTGTGTGGGTGGCCCTCCCAGTCAGGACACGCCCAGCTGTGAGGGTGTTCACAAATGTTTTGGGGGTTTTTTCAGACCTGTTAGACTCTTGGTACAGTGTGGTGTGACGTCCCATAAGTTAATTCATGACGCAGGAGAATTAAAAAACCATACTAGTATTTTGCTGTTTATAGCCCATTTACTACAAATTGTGTGTCATGTACATTGCTGCAAACCAATTTACAAAGCATACAACGGCTTTTTAGATTTTTAAAATTTATTTTTCCTACCTTCCAGGCAGCCATTGGTTTCCATTAATTTCCATAAGGTATGAAAATCACCTTGCAGAGACTTGAAAGTTTTTTGAGATTAAAAAAAATACCAGTATGGTCCCTCAGCTCTAAGACCCAGCTGGTCTCATGGTTCTGAAGAATACAGGAATGACTGGAATGATCTGAACCAAACTGCACAGAACCAATGGGCTGCTTTCAGATCCAATTTAACACATTCCCTTCCCTTGCTCACTTCCCTCGGGTGAGCTATTTTGTGACAAAATATGTGATAAAAACAGGTGCTCTGCAAGGAAGGATAGACGAGAAACAAAACAAAACAGAACTGAATGGCTCTCGCAACCGATATAGGAAATGTTACCCCATAATTTTGAAATGTGAGTGGCCACTTTTTCCATGTGGAGCATTGCATTGTGGGATCCCCATCTTGCTGAAACCTTGCATTTTATACCCAAATAAACCCTAATAATATAATTACTCCCTCCCCTTTCTTAAATTGGAACCAAATCTCACTTGTTGTGGCTGCCATTTTTGGGATTCCCCCTGTTGTAATGTATTCAACATGATTATTTTATTGTTAACATTTATGGCGACCCCTGACCCTTACAGGACGTCACACAGGAAGTGTATCTGTTGTGGAATTGGTCAAGGTCATAGCGTACGCTGACTGTAGAGCGCACCAATTTGTTTATGTATATTGTTACTCTTTTATTTCATCCATTCAAGTAAAGTCTTTCATATAGACAGGTTACTCTGGCAACCAACTGACTCCTGATATGGAGATGGGTGTGGTACCAATGGGTGTGGTACCAACGCCGTAATACTACAGGCTCAAGGGCTTTATTACTACTGGCTCAGGTGGGAACCAAACTCTGACATCTGAGACAGAGATAAACACCACACTCTCTTGCGGCCCGTAAACATTTTTTTGTAATGATAAATTCATAATCAATATATTTTTTTATGAAAAAAGAATACTTTTATTCTGCACCTTTCAGGAAGCTCTGTGGATGTATTAATAATGTATTATTATTATTTTTTATTATTCGTCTACATAAAAATGTTATAACTATAGACTTTAAGGTATTTGAAATTTGTGTTGACATAATGCAAGCATATTGGATGACAGACACATTTGCAGCTTAAAAAATACTTTAATAAATATAATTTTATTTTTTATTGAATATCCCTTGTAGTGTAGGCTTCGGCACAGTAGAATATATGATTATTAACTTCTTGAGATTAAGAACAGAGAAATTAATTGCCGGGTCTTGAAATGGCTGTAAGAAATGGCTGTAATGTGCTCTCAGTCTCAGGGTCTGTGGTCTCTGCCGGTCAGTCCATGTTGCGGGGGGTGTTGGTCCTCTGCTGACCCCTGTGGGTGGAGAGTGGACGCACCCAGGGGAACACTGGTTGTGCTGCTCTTTCAGGGAAGAAATTTGAGCTGGAGCACCTGTTCCCCTCCCGGCTCGCTCACTGAACTCATCCCACTCAAACACCTATTTATAGAGCCCTCAGTCTGAAGGGGGGGGGGGGGTAGTGGGCGATGAGACACTCGAAATATTTGCCTCCTTCCTCACACCTCCATCCTCTCAATGCACCGGAAACCTCAGTCACTCCTCTGAGCTGTTATCAGCTCAGTGGCACCCAGGACATTTTACAGTGTCCAGTCTGAAGCTCTGTGATCTTTCAATCTGAGGTGATGCAGTGTAAAATACAGGAGTACACTCCCATCTCCAGTGTAAAATATAGGAGTACACCCATCTCCAGTGTAAAATATAGGAGTACACCCATCTCCAGTGTAAAATACAGGAGTACACTCCCATCTCCAGTGTAAAATATAGGAGTACACCCATCTCCAGTGTAAAATACAGGAGTACACAGTGTAAATTCAACTCTAACATAGTACATATGAGTCTAATAGGGCCATATACTCTGCAAGAGTTGATTTAATTTTAAGTTGGTGCTACTGTATATTATTAACATTTTACTGTGTACACTTTCATCTCCGGTGTAAAATACAGGAGTACACTCCCATCACCAGTGTAAAATACAGGAGTACACTCCCATCTCCAGTGTAAAATACAGGAGTACACTCCCATCTCCAGTGTAAAATACAGGAGTACACTCCCATCACCAGTGTAAAATACAGGAGTACACTCCCATCTCCAGTGTAAAATACAGGAGTACACTTTCATCTCCGGTGTAAAATACAGGAGTACACTCCCATCTCCAGTGTAAAATACAGGAGTACACTCCCATCTCCGGTGTAAAATACAGGAGTACACTCCCATCTCCGGTGTAAAATACAGGAGTACACTCCCATCTCCGGTGTAAAATACAGGAGTACACTCCCATCTCCGGTGTAAAATACAGGAGTACACTCCCATCTCCGGTGTAAAATACAGGAGTACACTCCCATCTCCGGTGTAAAATACAGGAGTACACTCCATCTCCAGTGTAAAATACAGGAGTACACTCCCATCTCCGGTGTAAAATACAGGAGTACACTCCCATCCCCAGTGTAAAATACAGGAGTACACTCTCATCTCCGGTGTAAAATACAGGAGTACACTCCCATCTCCAGTGTAAAATACAGGAGTACACTCCCATCTCCAGTGTAAAATACAGGAGTACACTCCCATCTCCGGTGTAAAATACAGGAGTACACTTCCATCACCATTGTAAAATACAGGAGTACACTTTCATCTCCGGTGTAAAATACAGGAGTACACTCCCATCACCAGTGTAAAATACAGGAGTACACTTTCATCTCCGGTGTAAAATACAGGAGTACACTCCCATCTCCAGTGTAAAATACAGGAGTACACTTTCATCTCCGGTGTAAAATACAGGAGTACACTCCCATCTCCAGTGTAAAATACAGGAGTACACTCCCATCTCCAGTGTAAAATACAGGAGTACACTCCCATCTCCGGTGTAAAATACAGGAGTACACTTCCATCACCATTGTAAAATACAGGAGTACACTTTCATCTCCGGTGTAAAATACAGGAGTACACTCCCATCACCAGTGTAAAATACAGGAGTACACTTTCATCTCCGGTGTAAAATACAGGAGTACACTCCCATCTCCAGTGTAAAATACAGGAGTACACTCCCATCTCCAGTGTAAAATACAGGAGTACACTCCCATCTCCAGTGTAAAATACAGGAGTACACTCCCATCTCCGGTGTAAAATACAGGAGTACACTTCCATCACCAGTGTAAAATACAGGAGTACACTTTCATCTCCGGTGTAAAATACAGGAGTACACTCCCATCTCCAGTGTAAAATACAGGAGTACACTTTCATCTCCGGTGTAAAATACAGGAGTACACTCCTATCACCAGTGTAAAATACAGGAGTACACTCCCATCTCCAGTGTAAAATAAAGGAGTACACTCTCATCTCCGGTGTAAAATACAGGAGTACACTCCCATCTCCGGTGTAAAATACAGGAGTACACTCCCATCTCCAGTGTAAAATACAGGAGTACACTCCCATCTCCAGTGTAAAATACAGGAGTACACTCCCATCTCCAGTGTAAAATAAAGGAGTACACTCTCATCTCCGGTGTAAAATACAGGAGTACACTCCCATCTCCAGTGTAAAATACAGGAGTACACTCCCATCTCCAGTGTAAAATACAGGAGTACACTCCCATCTCCGGTGTAAAATACAGGAGTACACTTCCATCACCAGTGTAAAATACAGGAGTACACTTTCATCTCCGGTGTAAAATACAGGAGTACACTCCCATCTCCAGTGTAAAATACAGGAGTACACTTTCATCTCCGGTGTAAAATACAGGAGTACACTCCCATCTCCAGTGTAAAATACAGGAGTACACTTTCATCTCCGGTGTAAAATACAGGAGTACACTCCCATCTCCAGTGTAAAATACAGGAGTACACTCCCATCTCCAGTGTAAAATACAGGAGTACACTCCCATCTCCAGTGTAAAATACAGGAGTACACTCCCATCTCCGGTGTAAAATACAGGAGTACACTTCCATCACCAGTGTAAAATACAGGAGTACACTTTCATCTCCGGTGTAAAATACAGGAGTACACTCCCATCTCCAGTGTAAAATACAGGAGTACACTTTCATCTCCGGTGTAAAATACAGGAGTACACTCCTATCACCAGTGTAAAATACAGGAGTACACTCCCATCTCCAGTGTAAAATAAAGGAGTACACTCTCATCTCCGGTGTAAAATACAGGAGTACACTCCCATCTCCGGTGTAAAATACAGGAGTACACTCCCATCTCCAGTGTAAAATACAGGAGTACACTCCCATCTCCAGTGTAAAATACAGGAGTACACTCCCATCTCCAGTGTAAAATAAAGGAGTACACTCTCATCTCCGGTGTAAAATACAGGAGTACACTCCCATCTCCAGTGTAAAATACAGGAGTACACTTTCATCTCCGGTGTAAAATACAGGAGTACACTCCCATCTCCAGTGTAAAATACAGGAGTACACTCCCATCTCCAGTGTAAAATACAGGAGTACACTCCCATCTCCGGTGTAAAATACAGGAGTACACTTCCATCACCATTGTAAAATACAGGAGTACACTTTCATCTCCGGTGTAAAATACAGGAGTACACTCCCATCACCAGTGTAAAATACAGGAGTACACTTTAATCTCCGGTGTAAAATACAGGAGTACACTCCCATCTCCAGTGTAAAATACAGGAGTACACTTTCATCTCCGGTGTAAAATACAGGAGTACACTCCCATCACCAGTGTAAAATACAGGAGTACACTTTCATCTCTGGTGTAAAATACAGGAGTACACTCCTATCACCAGTGTAAAATACAGGAGTACACTCCCATCTCCAGTGTAAAATAAAGGAGTACACTCTCATCTCCGGTGTAAAATACAGGAGTACACTCCCATCTCCGGTGTAAAATACAGGAGTACACTCCCATCTCCAGTGTAAAATACAGGAGTACACTCCCATCTCCAGTGTAAAATATAGGAGTACACCCATCTCCAGTGTAAAATACAGGAGTACACTCCCATCTCCGGTGTAAAATACAGCAGTACACTCCCATCTCCAGTGTAAAATACAGGAGTACACTCCCATCTCCGGTGTAAAATACAGGAGTACACTCCCATCTCCGGTGTAAAATACAGGAGTACACTCCCATCTCCAGTGTAAAATACAGGAGTACACTCCCATCTCCGGTGTAAAATACAGGAGTACACTCACACCTCCAGTGTAAAATACAGGAGTACACCCATCTCCGGTGTAAAATATAGGAGTACACCCATCTCCGGTGTAAAATACAGGAGTACACTCCCGTCTCCGGTGTAAAATACAGGAGTACACTCCCATCTCCGGTGTAAAATACAGGAGTACACTCCCATCTCCGGTGTAAAATAGAGGAGTACACTCCCATCTCCGGTGTAAAATACAGGAGTACACTCCCATCTCCGGTGTAAAATAGAGGAGTACACTTTCATCTCCGGTGTAAAATACAGGAGTACACTCCCATCTCCGGTGTAAAATACAGGAGTACACTTTCATCTCCGGTGTAAAATACAGGAGTACACTCCCATCTCCGGTGTAAAATACAGGAGTACATTCCCATCACCAGTGTAAAATACAGGAGTACACTCCCATCACCAGTGTAAAATACAGGAGTACACTCCCATCACCAGTGTAAAATACAGGAGTACACTCCCATCTCCGGTGTAAAATACAGGAGTACACTCCCATCTCCAGTGTAAAATACAGGAGTACACTCCCATCTCCGGTGTAAAATACAGGAGTACACTCCCATCTCCGGTGTAAAATACAGGAGTACACTCCCATCTCCAGTGTAAAATACAGGAGTACACTCCCATCTCCGGTGTAAAATACAGGAGTACACTCCCATCACCAGTGTAAAATACAGGAGTACACTCCCATCACCAGTGTAAAATACAGGAGTACACTCCCATCTCCGGTGTAAAATACAGGAGTACACTCCCATCTCCAGTGTAAAATACAGGAGTACACTCCCATCTCCGGTGTAAAATACAGGAGTACACTCACACCTCCGGTGTAAAATACAGGAGTACACTCCCATCTCCGGTGTAAAATACAGGAGTACACTCCCATCTCCGGTGTAAAATACAGGAGTACACTCCCATCTCCGGTGTAAAATACAGGAGTACACTCCCATCACCAGTGTAAAATACAGGAGTACACTCCCATCTCCAGTGTAAAATACAGGAGTACACTCCCATCTCCAGTTGGGTTGGGAAGAGAAACCAGAAAAAAGGATCTACAAACTCATAGTAAATAATTATTTTAGGTCACAACATATCAGTTGTGTGTTTATTATTTCTTTGCTATAGGATGATGTGCAGTTGTGGTGTTGTTTTTTCCCTGGTCTCTGATTGGCTGTGCGGTTTCTCCTTGCTTCCTGTGCAGGCGGACCTGAGCGCCAGCCTCCAGGAAGTGGGCTCTGAGTTCTATGGCATGTCCTGCCTGTACGAGAGCCAGGAGAGCATGACCATCACCTCCTGCACCCGGGTCTGCTCCTTCAGCAAGCAGGTGGTGGAGAAAGTGGAGGTGAGGGAGGAGGAGGAAGAAGAGAGAGTGAGAGAGAGAGAGCGAGAGAGAGAGAGAGAGAGAGAGAGAGAGAGACACACATAAACAGCACTCTCTGTATGAATCTGTTATATTAAATTATATTAGGAACTTATTACCACCTTCTTTTTGACCAGATCAGAGAGTCTGAACATATTTCGGTGATTAATTTGTGTGTGAATGCTGTCTCTCTGTGTCCCGGCAGACTGACTATGGCAGGCTGGAGAACGGTCGCTATGTTTACCGGTTCCACCGCTCACCGCTGTGCGAGTACATGATCAACTTCATCCACAAACTCAAGCACCTGCCAGAGAAATACATGATGAACAGCGTGCTGGAGAACTTCACCATCCTGCAGGTAATGAGAAGCGCTACCGTACACTCTCACACACTCCAATACACTGTACCTATTTAATACACTCTCATACACTCCAATACACTGTACCTATTTAATACACTCTCATACACTCCAATACACTGTACCTATTTAACACACTCTCATACACTCCAATACACTGTACCTATTTAATACACTCTCATACACTTCAATACACTGTACCTATTTAATACACTCTCATACACTCCAGCACACTGTACCTATTTAACACACTCTCACACACTCCAATACACTGTACCTATTTAACACACTCTCATACACTCCAATACACTGTACCTATTTAACACACTCTCATACACTCCAATACACTGTACCTATTTAAAACACTCTCATACACTCCAGCACACTGTACCTATTTAACACACTCTCACACTCCAATACACTGTACCTATTTAACACACTCTCATACACTCCAGCACACTGTACCTATTTAACACACTCTCACACACTCCAATACACTGTACCTATTTAACACACTCTCATACACTCCAATACACTGTACCTATTTAATACACTCTCATACACTCCAGCACACTGTACCTATTTAACACACTCTCACACACTCCAATACACTGTACCTATTTAACACACTCTCATACACTCCAATACACTGTACCTATTTAATACACTCTCATACACTCCAATACACTGTACCTATTTAATACACTCTCATACACTCCAATACACTGTACCTATTTAACACACTCTCATACACTCCAATACACTGTACCTATTTAACACACTCTCATACACTCCAATACACTGTACCTATTTAATACACTCTCATACACTCCAATACACTGTACCTATTTAATACACTCTCATATACTCCAATACACTGTACCTATTTAACACACTCTCATACACTCCAATACACTGCACCTATTTAACACACTCTCGTACACTCCAATACACTGCACCTATTTAACACACTCTTATACACTCCAATACACTGCACCTATTTAACACACTCTCATACACTCCAATACACTGTACCTATTTAACACACTCTCACACACTCCAATACACTGTACCTATTTAATACACTCTCATACACTCCAGCATACTGTACCTATTTAACACACTCTCACACACTCCAATACACTGTACCTATTTAACACACTCTCATACACTCCAATACACTGTACCTATTTAACACACTCTCATACACTCCAATACACTGTACCTATTTAACACACTCTCATACACTCCAATACACTGTACCTATTTAACACACTCTCATACACTCCAATACACTGTACCTATTTAACACACTCTCATACACTCCAATACAGTGTACCTATTTAACACACTCTCATACACTCCAATACACTGCACCTATTTAACACACTCTCATACACTCCAATACACTGCACTTATTTAACACACTCTCATACACTCCAATACACTGTACCTATTTAACACACTCTCATACACTCCAATACACTGCACCTATTTAACACACTCTCATACACTCCAATACACTGTACCTATTTAACACACTCTCATACACTCCAATACACTGCACCTATTTAACACACTCTCATACACTCCAATACACTGCACCTATTTAACACACTCTCATACACTCCAATACACTGCACCTATTTAACACACTCTCATACACTCCAATACACTGTACCTATTTAACACACTCTCATACACTCCAATACACTGCACCTATTTAACACACTCTCATACACTCCAATACACTGTACCTATTTAACACACTCTCATACACTCCAATACACTGCACCTATTTAACACACTCTTGTACACTCCAATACACTGCACCTATTTAACACACTCTCATACACTCCAATACACTGCACCTATTTAACACACTCTCATACACTCCAATACACTGCACCTATTTAACACACCAGGGAGTTTTTCCTTGCCACTGTTGCCTTTGGCTTGCTCTTGTGGGGGTTTAGGCTGGGTGTTTCTGTGAAGCATATTGTGACAACTAGTTGTGAAATGCGCTATATAAATAAATATTGATTTGATTTGAATATTGATTTGACTTCATACACTTGGCTTATTTAACACATCACATATGCAGCTCTGGGAGTCTTGGTGGCGTAGCCTGTAGAGCTCTGTCCACATGCTCATTGCGAGCCGCGACGGGGGTTTGGATCCGGCCGCACAACATTTGTCACATGTCTCTCTCTCTCTCTCTCGCTCCCATCCTTCCTGCCTCTCTACACTGTGCTGTTCAGTAAATCTGAAAAGCCATAAAATAGAACTTAAAAAAGACATGCACAGCTGAGTGACACGCGGGTGTTTCCAGGAAGTGACCTTCTGCATTCATTGCACTGAGGTAACAGGGTCTCTCCTTGCAGGTGGTGTCGAACAGAGACACAATGGAGACCCTGCTCTGCGTGGCCTATGTCTTTGAGGTGTCCACCAGCAAGCACGGCGCCCAACACCACATCTACAGGCTCATTAAGGACTGAGGTACTGTGGCGCAAGACTGCAGGACCTTCTCCTGTCACTACGGCAACAAACTCCTCCCTCTAGAACGGCCAGCAGAGCCTCTGTCTCGGTGTCAGGGCCCACGTGCTGTGGCTTTGTGTCCGATACCAACAGCAAGGAAGCGCCACCAGTCAAAGCCATTCTGGAACATTCACAGTGGGAGTGAGTATCGTGCCCGGGTGAGGGCAGGCACAAACTGGGCTCTGGGTTTGTCGTCATTGTTATTTTATTTTATTCTTATTTTTTACCAAAGGAGGCAACAACCGCAAAGCAACGCACGCACACACGGACTGCCTGTTTCTTAATCACATTTGTACCAAGAATCTGTTGGTCGACAAGATTTGTGTTTTGCGCAGTTGCATGTGAGGGAACGCAGTCAAAGGTCGTTGAGGAAAGAGTGCCGCAGTGCCACCTGCTGGTGGACACAGTGAAATGCACCCACGGCTGCAGTAAGGACGCCACAATGGGAAGTTCGATGCTTTACTGAAGTAGTCACTGTGTCTGTTCCATGTCTTTTCACTTCCAAAATTAAGCGTGGCGTTCAGAAATACTCCAGGCTAGTTACCATGTAAAATACGGTTATCAGAATTTTCCACAGTAACGGACAAAAGCATGTATGTTTAATGGAGTTGTTTTTCAGATGTAAAATTATATTTAACATTAAATGCCACTGAATTTAAATAAAAGCAAGGTGAGATGGAATTTCAGGGGCTTTTGTCCATCTTATATTTGACAACATAATTAATTGCTTGATTTAGCTTTTTGTTATCAACTGGCAGTTATTTAAAAGGCACTGATCATACTTAGTTATATTTATTATAAAAATAAAATGACTAGACAGACCTTGTCATATAATATTTTGAATATCATGTGTTTTATGGAAATGTAAACGGATATGATGTAAAAAAAATAAATTAAATAAATATGTGGTCTGGTTCAAAATGAAAAACGTCAGTTTATTTAAAATAATTGTCTGGATAGATCATAAAAAAGCATTTTCTTTGACAAACTAGCCCTTTATTTGATAAGGCCAAGGCTATTATTTAAAATCATCTGGAATTATGTATTTGCTCCTCATGATGTCCATCACAGCAAATTAATATTCTGTTATTTCTGTTACCAAATCTTTGAGAGGTTTATCTGCTCATTTTCATGCTGACCTGAATGTCTGGAATTCCTGCAAGTGTACAGTTACACACACTTACATACAGTTACACACACTTACATATGTGTACACACACACAGACACACACACTTACATATGTGTACACACACACACACAGTTACACACACACACATATGTGTACACACACACAGACACACACACTTACATATGTGTACACACACACACAGACACACACACTTGTACACACACACACACTTGTGCACACACACACACACACACACACTTGCGCACACAAACACATATGCGCGCACACACACACACACTTGCACACACACACTTACACACACACACGCACACATACGCGCACACACTCGCACACATGCAGACACATGTGCACACACACATGCGCACACACAGACAAGCACACATACACACTCGCACAGATGCACGCACACACAAACACACACTTGCACGCATGCACACACATATGCACACACAGACACACACAGGCACACACACACACACACACACACACACACACACACACACACACATGCCTGTTTGCCAGACTCTTGGTTAAGCCTCCCAGCTCTCTGGGCTTGAGCTGCAGTTGAAAGACTTTCCTCTGTCTTGGAGCCCAACTCAATTGGCAGCTAAATGCTGTGTTTTATTATCTTTGTATCTGAACTTGGACAAAGTGAAGACTGTTGAACTGCAGGAGCCAGAGGAACAGCCTGACCCAGAGTGAGGATTTGAACACAGATGAAACAGGGACCGGGAGGACGGCTCGGAAGGACCAAACTCAGTCCAAAGTTCTGAAGTTAAATTGAACAAGCGAGAGGGAGAAATTTAAATATCAAGAATTCAAAAATCACCGTGCCAATGCTTCCCAGGTTTTTCTGTTGATATATACTGTATATTTTTTCCATTCATTTATTTTAATTTATTGGTCATTTCCAATGTAGAGGTTATCCAAAATACTTTTCAAATGCTTGGATCTGTTACAGCCAGTCTGCTCCCTGCTGTGCTGGTGTGTCGGCTGGGGTGTCTTCTTTCATAACAGAAAACCACCTCGCTGACTGGATGACCTTGGGCAAGGTCAATCACAGCGCTCTTTGTTCAGCTCTAGATAAATCATACACCTGTATATATGAATGTGGATACAGGATGTGCGTAGATAACGTTTATTGTAACCCACATACATCCTGGATATTTGAAATTAATTTATATAATTTAGTGACAAATGTTGTCTGTTTATTTAAATTTAAATTAGAACTAAATTAGAACTATTAAAATAGAATTGCATGTCACTGAGAATAGCTTTGAAGTCTGCAACTGCCACATATTCCTACACATGCAGCCTATCACAGTCTGAACAACACGCATTCTGATTCTGAATAGGAACTTACATTCTCACTAAATTTACCACACAATGAACAATGTAAATATTTGACATTCTTGCACTCCTGTGGACAGGTGTGTCATTTCGGTATCTTTCACCGTTAAGTTACAATAAACCACCAGGGGGGGTCGGAGAGGGTTGAGAAAGTCCGGGGCGTACCTGTGGCACACTTCACATGGGCTAATCGTCTGAACTGAGACCAGACGCGTCCTGTGCGCTGTTTCGCAAAACACATCTGAGATGTTTATCTCTGCGTGCTTCTTCACATGATTGGATTCTCTCTTCTCGTTTTTTTGGAGATTTTAGCGCAATGACTGTCACACTGAGTTTGTTGGTAATCCTGAGTGCAGTGTGCATGACAGAGAACAGGTGTCCTTACAATTCTTCCTATAAAAACTGTTGGATTCGTCGCTTCCCTGGGGCCTTCATAGACATTGAAGAGTCTGAACGGCGAGGCGCAGGACTGCTCAAGTCTTCCCATGAAGAGAATGCGATGAAGTGCAGTCGCGCTTGCTGTCTCACTCGAAATTGTAAGTATTGCGACGAAACTGTTTTCACCTGTATCTGAACAGTAGAAACTAATAGTGTCAGCTGTTAGATGTCACTTTTCTCTGACAGTATTGCTGTACTGTCCATTTTCATTCTTTCCCCCAAAGCTAAACTACTTACTGTTTTTTTATTTGTGTAATGTTAGTACAGTATTTGAATGATTTGTGCAGCTTCTAAGTTAACAAAAACGCATTCACAAATTAGATTTTAGACATTTAAAGACAAATCACTAGAAAAATATTATAGGCCTTAAATAATTTTTGAATATCCCCTATAATAATATTGTAGGTATATCATTTTATTTTTGCAAACTTATACAAATCTTGTAAAATAATAGAAACATCACAGTGGATTTCAACAAATAAATATTGGGAAACAGTTTTATGTGATTTATTTTTTATAGAGTAGAAAATGTTATGTTAATTATTTCTAACAATGTTCGTGTGAGTCCAAATTGGATCAAATGTATACTACCAGAGTAAAATCTACTGTAAGATCATCTGGTGATCATCTTTAAGCTCCCATTAAATCAATGTAATTTGGCTAACAAAGCTAATGGCTAACAGAGTGAGCAATGCCTACTCGAGCCAGGAGGGCTTGAGCCTGATATGTCCCCCAATTCACCACATAATTTGTGGTGAGTAGCTCAGCAGACCTGGGTCTAAAAAAAGCAAACTATCCCTTTAACATGGAAGATTATAACTGTGGACATGTTATTTTTACAGTGAGTTCACTGAATCTCACTGAATAGAGCACATGGCTATTGGTTTTTCCCCATCCCTTCCAGTCTCCTGTAATCTGGCTGTGTTCCACTATAAGACCATTCTTCAGGGCATCAACTGTGTTCACCTCCATTGCCCTACGCTGGAGAGCTGTGTCCTGAGACGTAGAAGCAAACCCACCCTTTACAATGGGACCAAAGGTGAGTGTCTCCACAAACCCCTCTACACCAAGGTGTCCAGCTCTTAATCATGGAGACAATGCAGTCACAGAGAGAAATTACGATCTACATATTGCTCCTGTTCGAGGAGTTAAGGGTTGATACAGCTGCGCTTTCCTGAGCTGGAGGGCATGGGTCAATGGACTGATGAATCCCAGAATAAAATCGAAATTTCACACCTGTTTATAAGGATAAACATTTTACTCAGCTACTTCACTGAAGGTTGTAAAATCAGTCACTATAGTTCAATTGTTTAAAAAAAGCCATTGAATTGTATATTATACATAATGATCAGTGTGTCTAAGTTTATATACATTCTATGTATTTTGTATATTTATTTCAGTAGGTAAATGTACATCAGCAGGGTCCGGCAGTTAACATCTGGAATGTGTCTTTCAGGTGTGCATCCTGATCTGCTGGTTTTTGGGAAGTACCTCTCCTCCTCCAGGCTCAACGCTGCAGAACCGCTGGCCTGGGACACGCAACAGTTTAACCTTCCCCTGGTTCCTCCCACCTTGTCCCCAACCCCACCTCCCCAAAGGCCGGTAGGCGTCAACGAGAACCCCTCCTCGTCTCTCTCTACTGCTGCAGACCCGCTGAGAGCTGGCGGCTCCAAGACCACTGTCCCCTCCTCTACCCAAACTGCCAGTGTGTACCTCCACACCATGGGTGAACCTTCTCTCACCACCCTACACACCACCAGCCTCATTCCCACCAGCATCAAGCCTTATCCCAATGACAATGTCAGCCACAGCCACAACCACAACGTGAATGTGGGAGAGGGAGGCGGGGATGGACCTAGCCCCCAGACTCCTGCCGGGCACCTGATGGCCAACGCCCTGGTGGTCCCGCTCGTGGTGTGTTGCACTGCCCTGCTGGCCTGTTGCTGCTGCTCTGTCGTGCTGCCTGTTGGTCTTAGAGCCAGGAGGAAGAGGTTCTACAGGGCCCCCGGCACCAGGGGCTCCATCTACCTCATAAACTACGTCATTATCAAGCACTTGTGAGGGGATGCACTGCAAAAACCCCATTGAGCTCTATGGAAAAATAAGTAGAAGAAACCCTTAAAGTGATCCACCCCACATCTACCGTTTATCTGGCAGCAGAGTGATGGTTTGAGGCTCGTTTGATACCGCAGCCCCTTGATGACTTACAGCCATTTAGCCAACCTGTGTTCCATAGCCACCAGCCATACCACTGTGCACTCTGCTCCTGGTGAATGGCTTAAGCTAAGCAGGTGTGGGCTTGGTTAGTACTTGAACGGGACACCTCTGCTTATAAAACGAAGTTGCTGCTGGAAGTGGTGTTGGTGGGCCAGTAGGGGGCAATCTTCCCACTGGTCAAATAAACCCCAATGCCCCAGTGTAGTGATGGGGACACGCTATCTTTCGAATGAGACATTAAACCGAGGTTCTGCTGTGATCATTAAAGATCCCATGGCACGTATCGTAGAAAGTAGGGGTTTCCCCGGTGTCCTGGCTAAATTCCCAACCTGGCTCTTTCCATCTGCCATCTAATCATCCCCCAGTTTAATTGGCAAAAAAAAAATGTGTTCGCTCCCTCTCAACATCAGCTGATGTGTGGTGAGCGCTCTGGTGCAAAATGGCTGCCGCTGCATCACCCAGGTGGGTGCAACACATTGGTGGTGGACGGTGGTAGAGGTGAGCTTCCCCCTCACCATTGTAAAGCGCTTTGAGTATAGCGCCGCTGAGAAAGGTGCTATATAAATGCAAGGTAGGCATTAGTATTACTGTTACAGCGTAATCTAGTTACCCCCCCCCCCCCCCAATTCCCATAAAAATCCATTAAAATGCAGAGGGGTTAGTATCGCTTGTAAGAGACAGAGTAGACTACCTGAAGATAATATGTAGCGGACAAGAGGCAATTGTATAATCATCATTCAACATATTAACAATGATTAATGGAGATGCGGTGACTATCGCGCGCATCAGGTAATCAAATGAACAGCGACGGTTAAAACGATTTGTCCGCGTGCAGCACCTGTTGCGGTTAGACTCACCTGGACGGTGGCGATGTAGGAAAAACACCGTAACTTTACTCAAAAATGTCTGAGGGATGAGTTTTATTATTACTTTATTTTTTAAAAAGGATTGTTCGTTTAATTGTTCTGCCAACGACGAGATACTTTTCGCGATACTATTCTTAAACGGCAAAAGGTGGTCACCCTGAGGTCACTTAAGAAAGGTAAAGCATTTTTTATTTTTTAAATGTTTGTTGCAGTCAGGCGCTGGCAAAAAATAAACATCGAAAGAATCAATATTCTGAGGAAATGTTCCAAATTCTCTGAAAGTATATTTTGTTTTGGGATTTGGTGTATGTTATTGATTTGCCTATGCAATTCCGAAGCTGTACTTTGCTTTTGCAAGGCCGTGAACAAAATAAATGGCTAACGTTAGGCTATTTTTGTTGTGACCGAGCTACATTGAGGATGCCTGTTAACTAGCTATGTATTTTTGTTCATTGTTAGCATGATAAAAAATGCTTGAAAGGAGAAATTACTTGGTTTGATATGTTTTCGTGTGTGCGCTAAGTAGTCTAAACGTAAGTCAATAAGTAAATGAACGATGGCAATAATTGTCACTCTTTAAAGTGTAGGCCCAAATTTTTCATGTCATGTAGCCTTTGAACCTTTATTTAACCAGTTTAGTCTCATTAAGATTCAGATATTTTTTTAATGAAAGCAATTCATTATAATTTGTCTCTCTTCTGGGGTTAAACTGCTCCGAGGTAACGTTAACGTTACTTTGTTTAAAAACACATTTATCACTGTAACAGCTAGGCTAGGCGTCAAAAGCGTCAGACAAATTAAAAAGGTAAAATTGAGATGTAAGGTTAGTTATGGATATGGGGGATTTCCTAATCTCAAATTATTTACATTTAATATTCTTCAAATCTCAAATTTTACAGTAGGCTAGTCAGTAGGCCTACACAAACAAGCAGTTTCGATAGCAGGCCTTACCAATCATAAATATTGTATGCAAAGCATAATTGTAATAACCTGTGTTAGGCTCGTTGACAGTGTTTGGGTGCTTGATTGTTGAGGTCGGATGCATGGATTCCTCTGTTATAGGTGTAGTGTAGTTTTAGCATCGGAGAAGTGGAACTCAATCTGGAGCCACAGAAATGGTCGTGCAGGCTTGTTACTATGTCCACTGTGGTGAATGTAAACCCGTTCTGTTCGGTTTTCTGTCCGTTACATGTTTTTCAAATCAATTAAATTATGAAATGCTAGGTGAAACCAGTGGAGTCTTAAATGATGAAGGTTTAGACACCTGTACTGTTTCTGGACCAGAAGAGCTTAGCCTAAATGATAAGAATTAAAAACGGTATTGTGTTATAGTGAGATTAAGGACGAAAATATATGGAATCCAATTCTCCAACAACTTTAGACGGACAAGAAATTGGTTGCAAGGAAGAACCGTTTGAGATGCTCTACTCTAGGTGACAGTCGGTGCACTCTCAGAAATAAAGGTACGGTGGAGGTACTTTTTTGTTTTTTGAGGAACAAATTTCCCAAATGTACTCTGAAAGTGCAATGATGTTCTACTTGGGTACTAATAAGCATATTTTACAAGCAAAAAGATCCAAATTAATTGTGCATTGCTGGCTAGGGGTACAATGTTTTGTACCTGTAGGGTACCACCCCAGTGAAAAGCGTATGTACCATTTAAGGCACTTTTTGTACCTTTTTCCTGAGAATGTGGGTGTGGTATTTGCGATGCACCCATTGCACCCATCTGTTTCCCTCATGCTATTTATGAGCCAGATCAAACCAGTATATTGCTGCCTGTGGACAATCTGTTGTGCCGTGTCTCTTTTTTTTTTAAGGCACTATTATTTTGGTTATTGCGAGATATCGGTCCCAATTTAACAATCCTAAGGTGATTTTGTATCTCTGGCGAAGAAATAAACGTCTGTCACTAATACTGAAATATTGAAAATGAGTTTAGAAATATGATCTGAGAGTGTGTGTTTCTGCATTAGAATGTGAGATAACTGGCCATTCTGCCGAGTTAATTTCCAAGCAGATGTGGTATTGGCTGTGTCTCATTGCAGTCAGATACTGTATGTAACTGAGTTCTTGGTGCTCGGATATGCTCATGGGAACAAACAGAATCTGTTATCGTCATTTCACCTGTCCGTCCCGCCCGAGGGATCAGGGTGTGGCCTCACCTGTCCGTCCCGCCTGAAGGATCAGGATGTTGCCTGGGGCGTCCAACAGCGTCCATTTCGCGAGGTCATAATGAGGAAAATGCCTACCAGATTTTGGGTATGCACTTGGAACGTTACAAAATTGACGTGCATTTTATTCTCACCGCACACATACTTGCGTACTGCTAACCAGTCAACCCCTGGTTATAGTGGCTAAGACTTCAAGCACACAGGGGGGAAAACGCCCATACAATTCCTGTGGTGGACAGAACACTGATATTCCTGTACAGAGCCAGAAATTATATTACCTGTTCACAACTGATATGTGACATAGGGGCCGGGCCTGATTTACTACCAATAACGGGACCAATGATTGGTCATGGTATTTGTTTTGCTTCGATCATTGGTTGTGTTATTAATTTAGCATGTGCTGAAAGGTTTTGCACATGCTACAGGTCTTAGTAAATCAGGCCCAGCCTCCATGTCACATATCAGTTGTGAACAGGTAATATAATTTCTGGCTCTGTGAAGAAATATCAGTGTTCTGTCCACTACAGGAATTGTATGGGCGTTTTTGACGAAACAACTTTGGATCATACAGTATTGTTTTGACACAGTTAGAACTCTGAGCTGTAATTTTGCATTTGCGATCATCCAGCCACCCCCCCACCCCCAAAGAAAGAACAAACCCACATACCACATCCAGATTGACCATGACAAAAACTACATTTCCCAGACTCTGTGCGTGTGCTTGTGTGCGTGTGTGTGTTTCCAAGACTGTGTGCAGATTGAAGTATGACTTGACAATATTTTTATACGGACGTATATATCACACAGTGAGTCCTGTTTATTTTTCATCAACATATGTGTGTACTTTAAAAAATGTTCCAAACTTTGATGGGTCCTGCCTCCAGGATGCCTTTTTCAGCCACGTCACGTGACCTTTGGACGGATGATCTCATTGGTGTTTTCTGCAAGGGGATATTTTTCTTTATCTCTGCAGAGATGCAGATGGAAAATTCTGATCATGAGATCATGTGCCTTTCTGGCAACTCTTAATCCTCGTAGTGGAAAACACACACCCATCTGGCTGTGATGTGTCATGGGGGGGAGGAGAGGGGGTGGTGGGGGTATGGGGGATCCTCCTTCTCCTCCTTCTCCTCCTACAGAGAACTTGTATTCCCATAGCAGCATAACAGTATTCCCATAGCAGCATAACGGTATTCCCAGAGCAAAGTGAAAATACAAAGTTTTTCTTTAGAAAACAAGAGTGGATTTTTTGATCCCGTGCTTATTTGTGCTTTATCTCGAGAAGCTTTTTAGAGACATAAAGGCGATCGATGAGGTGGCATTGTGATTGTGTATCTTACCAGAAAGGAATGAGAAAACGGAGAAGACTTGTTTTAGTGGTGCAAAATAAACTGTCAAAAAGGCACTAAATCTCCATCCCTGAGGAGCATATCTATCGCTCAGTATTGAATGAGGTGACTCTCATTCAGAGATGGTCCCCAACCCTGTTCCTGAAGATCTACTGTCCTGTAGGTTTTCACTCCTACCCTAACAAAGTACACCTCATTCAACAGCGTGAGATCTCATGAGCTGCTAATTCGTAGAATCGGGTGTGCCAGGACGGTAGATCTCCAGGAACAGGGTTGGGGATCACTAGTGTAGGAGAGCACAAGTACATTCCTCTCTTTTTTTGGCAGGTTTGTCATAGTGCTGGTGTATCTCTGATTCAGTGTACTCTCCACAATAGAGCAGTGTGTGGAAGTCGCCAGTTGAACTCTCTTTTGGATGGTGCGAGCTTTTTATTAACAATGGCGTAACTTCCCCTTCACAAATCGGCCACAACATTTCACCATCGGTTATTAAGGAAAAAGAGTATCTGTTAATTGCTTAGTCTGTAGACTAGGGGTGTCCAATCTTATCCAAAAAGGGCCGTTGAGGGTCCATGTTTTTGTTTTGGTCCAGCACTACGACATTTGATTCAACTAATTAACTCATCATATTCTTCAGTGAAGACCTTGATAAGTAGAATCCGGTGTCTTAGTGCTACCCTAAAACAAAAACCTCCACTCACACCGGCCCTTTTCAGATCAGATTGGACACCCATGCTTTAGACTGAGTGAGTATTCGCAACCAGGCTCTTGACTTGATTACAGCTGCCAGAGATATGCAAATGTGAAAAGGAAAAAAGAAAGGTAATTTTTCTACTGCTTTACGTAACTTTTAACTTATGTATGCAACATGAAACAATATATAGGGCAGATACAGATGCATTTGTAGTCTGATCGAATCAGATTAAGTATTTTTGTTAATTTCACTGCAATACCATAAAAATCCACTTGAGGGTGATGGTTCATCTTGTTATTGCTAAAGAGTGTACCCATCGTGTTTACTGTAAGGGGTCTAGTCAAATGGCCAATCACTCAATATCGGGTTTACCAGACACTTGGTGGTGCTATAGCAGTGAAAATCAAAATTTCAGAAAACTGAAATGCGTGTCTCCTCATGAACTGCTGCAATAAAATGCTTGAAATTCAGGATGCAGGATCCTTAGGTGACCATTTAAATTAGGAGGTAAATCAAGGCGAGCACTGTACATTTCATCCCCTCTTGCAGGTGTGGGGGCAAAAGACCATAAATCCCATGTATTTTATGTGAATCCTCATTCTCAACCAGGATGTGTGCACTCAAGTTATGAATAATTTTCATAGGTTAAAATATAACGTAAGATATAATTCATGTTTTTGTGCTTGGATATTGGTTTCCAATATATGTTAGTACTGGGTGCAACATAAATGTGGGTGCTGTGTTGACACAGTTGTTTAGGCTACTGCGTTTGGGGTGCAAAGTCCCAAGGTTTGAGTACAGCTGAGGCGCAGGTTTAATTGTATGGTTTTAAATGTGGTAGAATTCAGTATACTTTATAATTACTGAAACATGTCTCCAATATTTGTACATAATATCTGTTCATTTTGCAATATTGTGCTAATTTAGTCATTGGCTGTATGGCTATATTTTTAAGTAGATGATGTGCTAATGGCAGCTTAGTGGACCCGGGCCAAAAATAGGTGTCTCTGTTATTTGTGAAAACCAACTCTTTCAAATAGCCTTTGTATTCAAATAAATATGCTCAAATAAAGCAAATACGATACTTTCCAATATTCAAGTATTGATCCCTCAAAAAATGTATTTGAAAGTATTTCAATCGATTTCCACAAAACAAATATGATTCGAAAGTATTGAAATATTCATTAATATATAAAAAATGTTAAATATATATTCAGTATTTACACTGCTCAACGAAATTAAGGGAACACTTAATCAACACAGTATAACACCAAGTCAATAAAACTTCTGGGATATTGATCTGTCCAGTTAGGAAGCGTAAATGATTGTGAATCAATTTCACCTGCTTTGGTGCAAATGAAAGTGACAACAGATGGACAGGAGAGGCAACAGCAAGACAACCCCCAAAAAGTAAATGGTTTTGCATGTGGTGGCCACAAACCATTTCTCTCTCCTTATCCTTCCTGACTGATTTTTCTCTAGTTTTGCATTTTGCTAGTGCCCTTGTCACTGCTGGTAGCATGAGGTGGTACCTGCAGCCCATTCAGGTTGCAAAGGTAGTCCAGCTCCTCCAGGATGGCACATCCATACGTGCCGTTGCAAGAAGGTTTGCTGTGTCTCCCAGCACAGTCTCAAGAGCGTGGAGGAGATACCGGGAGACCGGCCATTACACGAGGAGAGCTGGACAGGGCCGTAGAAGGGCAACAACCCAGCGGCAGGACCGGTATCTGCTCCTTTGTAAGAGGAGGAACAGGAGGAGCACTACCAGAGCCCTACAAAATGACCTCCAGCGGGCTACTCGTGTGCATGTTTCTGACCAAACTGTCAGAAACAGACTCCATGAGGGTGGCATGAGGGCCCGACATCCTGTAGTGGGACCTGTCCTCACAGCCCAGCACCGTGCAGCTCGATTGGCATTTGCCTGAGAACACCAGAATTGGCAGGTTCGCCATTGGCGCCCCGTTCTCTTCACAGATGAGCAGGTTCACACTGAGCACATGTGACAGACGTGAAAGAGTCTGGAGACGCTGTGGCGAATGTTATGCTGCCTGCAACATCATCCAGCATGACCGGTTTGGTTTAATTTGCTTGGTGTTATTCTGTGATGATTAAGTGTTCCCTTAATTTTTTTTGAGCAGTGTATATTCAGTGATTCATAAACTGTTAAGCTACTAGATGGCAGAGGACGTTTCCAGATGAGGAACAGAAGACTTAACTTGGACACATATAAACCCCCCTTGGAATTGCTTGAATGGATGTGGAATTGTGTGAGATTTTAAGGTTTTAAAATACTTGTGGAGTAAACGGATTAGAGAGAAAAGTCCAAGGTATTGAGATTGTTGAGACTCCGTACAGAAAGCTAAAGTAAAGTGTCCTCCCCCATGCACTGAGGTAGGCCTACATGTTATTTTTCAATCACAGGATGAGGGCACGGCCAGAATCTCTGTCCTTTGGAAAGGCATCAACCAACCTCTTCCTTTCTCGCTACACAGAGCAGCTGGATTCTCTCTCCCTCTCTCTCCATAAGCAAAGAAACATGAGATTGTGGTTTATTTTAATATTACTATCATCCGTGGAATGTTGTGACAATATTTGTTTCAACAGTGCTGTTATTCTGAAAGCTCACGTTGAGCTAGATCTGGCATTCCTTCAGAGGTGAAGACAGTGTAACCGACTGCCCTGCCTCTTAACATACTTCATTGTTTTTATCAACGTGCTTTAGGCGTGAGGAACTCTTTTGGGAAAGGGCTAATGACTGTCAATTTGATAATTTTACTTCTTTTTTTCCTGTACATTTAGACTTCTGGCATCCCATTATCTGTGTCCAGGGTAATTTGGGCATCATTTTGAATTAAACTTGCCAGCTGTATTCAAGAAGGCATGCGCTGCTATTTCAGTGGACAAGATCTGGATCTGGGGGCACACAGAGGACAAGAGTGTACACTGTGTTCTCTAAACTTTTGGCCACTGTCATCTGGAGGATTTATGGCTGGAGTTATTCATTTATTTACACCCTGGAAGAGCTCTCTTGAGCCTAACTATAACAGTTTGTTACAAAACCTGCCTGGCACTGAAGAAGCCCCCACGGGGATGGAAATTGATGGTAGCTCATGATATGTCACTTTGTGTGTGTGCGTGAAAGAGAAAGAGCTTGCGCGTGTGTATGTGTGCGTGCGTGCATGCGTGCGTGTCACTTGCAGTGCGTGCCTATTTGTAGACTATACTTAGCAGGTTCAGGGTTAGCTGGTGTGCATGAATCAAAGCTTGCTTGTTTTGGATGACAGAGAGGACATTAGTCCTTGAGGATATTTGGTTTTCAGGACAGTTGCCAAAGTAAAGACAGCCAGGCCTGGTGGGTGAGCAGACATTCATCACGTGTCACACGACAGAGTCTCCTCTGGGCCCTGAGAGGCTGGGACACTGTGGCCCGTCCAACTACTGATCCAACGCAGCACCGCACTGCCCCGCTCTCGCCCACGTTCCCGAGGCACTGACCTGGGATCAGCACTCATGAACTCATTAACTCACACACACATCGCAAGGGACTGACCTGAGATCAGCTTTCATAGCCGCTGAGCAAAATCGCGGCCATTCAATGTCCCCCGAGTATCCAGAATGAAAGCACATAAGACGTCACCTCCGTATACATCCGTACACCTCACTCTTAATTTAATTGTGATTTAGGGTTGAGTTAGGAGGTGTCGTTTGACATTCAACAATATTTTAAAGTTCAGCTATGGTCTCGGTCAAGATCGGCAGATACTCCGTCTCATGTGGATGTCCACAGCATGTTGACTGGCGAGCCAAGAACGACAATCCTGTTTCCACTTAATCTGCTCGTCTGTGCGACTTCACTTTTCAGTGGGTGGTCTCACACGTTTACCTAGGAGCTAATCTGAGACCAGCCCCTCATTCATTTCCTGAGGCATGGATAAATAATAATAATAATAATACATTTTATTTATTTTTTATAATTTCTTTACAAACAAAAAACAAACCAAAAAAAAAAAAAAAAAATAAATAAAAAAAAAAAAAAAAAAAAAAAAAAAAAAAAAAAAAAAAAAAATATAATAATAAAAAAAATCAATGCAGCCGAGATTAAATAATACAAAAATACAACATCATCAAACAACAAAAAACACAAGTCAAAAAAAAAAAAAAAAAATAAAATAAAATAAAATAACATAAATACAATACTGTTTCAACTACAATACAACAATCAAAAATGGATGTGAGCATTTACACTCGTTTAATGAGAGACACACTGGCTGGGATTCAATCAACATTTGTCCTTTACTAACAATTAAAAGCAAGAATTACCTTTTACTTTTTTCTTCACAAAGATGGCTTGGCAAGATCAACAATCGGCAAAATAAACTCGCAGGTTTTTGGATAAAAACGGCAATGCTTGTGTTTACTTGTCAAAGTTGAGGACAAATGTTTTAATTAATAATGTTTTGATTAAATACAGGTCACTGATCTAGAATTGGGACTCAAACTTTCAATAAACCCTGTCTTTTGAGTCATAGGAGTTATTTATAATAGAGTTTTAGGAAGTTTATCAGTAATTATGAAAGGACATAGGCAGATACGTTATTTTTTTGTATTTTTGCCAGATGTGTGGTCAGCTGGTTGATGGTGTGTTGAAAATAAAGTAATCTCCCAGAATGTATGGCTCATTTGTCTCCTACTGATCACAATGTGGGAACGGGGTCTTTTTAGTGTATGTTTTAGTTATCCAGTACACTACACTTACAATAGCCTGGGCCCATTTTCATTAATCATCTCAAGGATAATAGTACTGTCTTTTTGCTCGTAATGGATAATGTTATGATGGGACAAAAGAAACCTATTTCGAGATCGGCATTCCTACTCTCGGAAGGTTTATGAATATGGGCTATGGTTCTTTTTTTGTTGTTTTGTTTTAAGTTGCGTCCTTACGATCGGATTCAGTGTTTTGTTTTATTCCTTGTTAAAATCTTAAACTTCACTATTCTTACAATTCAGTTCTAAGAGTGATTGATATCTTTAGTGTGTTCATTATTTAGAAAAATAAGGTCAAATTTAGGCAGACAGGGTAGAGGGCCAAATTCTAATATAATTCAGATAAGACTATTCAGATCTCATGAAGAAGGAATTTTTCATGAATTGGATTTACAAGAATGGAATTGTAAAAAATAACTTTTGGAATTGGAAAATAATAGGAATTTTGATGTTTTGAATTGGAGCCCAACCCTGTTTAAAAAGTGACTTTGTGAAGGAAAGTAAGATAATTGAATTAAGGCCATTAAAAGGACGGGGTGTGTGGGGCGAGTATTAAATTGGAACCGTTCTTGTTGAATTTACCTCAAAATTGGAACGGGGAGGAGGTGAATGGACCTGAACTTCCAGAGACCAGATCTGGAAAAATAATTTAACTGTTATTATTTTAAAGGGGAGAGGAAACTGAATCGGTATTGGAAGATGATTTAAAAAAATTGTCCCCCTTGATTTACTTTGGCATTTTTATTTTATTCTGTACGGCAGGTTTAAGATTAGAATTTTTCATGCTCCTACAACTGTGAGGGAGGGAGGGAGGGAGGGAGGGAGGGGCGGGGCTGCCGCGGCAGCAGGACGGGCCAGGAAACAGCCGCTCTGAGGGCGGCCATTGTTCACCCTTTTCCTCCTGCCAGTAAGTGGGGCTGGCCTGGGGGGGGCGGGGGGGGGGGGGGGGGAGGGGGGGAGGCTGCAGCCATAGGAGAGTCACACGCGCACAGCTGTTAAAATACACACAGAGAACCTGTAGGGCCGGGCTAAAGTGCTGCCGAAATGCGCCTCTCCCTCCCGGCCCTTAAACTTTCCACACTGATGCTTCTGTTAAGATACAATGAGGTTGCAGTACCGTTCGAACAACACGTTCTTTTATTGTGTTTTTTGTTTTTTTACGTGACTATATTCATGCTTAGAAAATGCAGCTGCAACTAATGTGATGTTTTTTTTAAGGGATCTCTTTTAAAAAAAATAAAAAAAAGACATTCTGCAGGCCTTCAGAAGCTGAAAAGTTGCCAGACCGTTTCCAACTCATGTCACGACACTGCGAACAGAGGCGATCAAATCAAAAAACACATTTCATTGTGATAATTCGCAGGCTTTCAGCGTTGCCCTGGTTTTGGTTACTGCCATTAAGGGATGCGCACGACGCTGTTCCTAAGCAGCCCTCCAAGTTTATGGGTTCATGACAGGTCTTGACTCTCAAACATCTGGGCGTCCTGTTTAAGGAATTCGTGTTAATCCTATTAATTTCTCAAGCTCCCCTTTTTCTGTTATTCTTATCAGTGCAGCTATCTGCAGACGAATCTTCTGTTTACTTTTTCATTCCACCCTCAGTGAGTCTGAGTGAAATGACATTATGAAAGGACAATATTATTGCACATGAATAGAAGCTGGCTGGACAGTGGCTGACTGCTTCTCTCCCTCTCACTCCCTCACTCTTATGGGCTCTGAATGACAACAAACACAGCCGGTGCTGGAATGGTCAAGTGGACTTAAACTGAGGGTCGTTTAAACGAAGCAACCTTTTTTCCCCCCCTCTCCTCTCCTTATGCCCCAAGCGCTGTAGGCGGATATTGGGGTCGGTGAAAGTTGTGTCTTTAGCCGGTTTGGAAGATCACCTCTTTTTTTCTTTTTTTTTCTTCATGAAGAGTAGTGAACGCGTGCCACATGTATACACTGAGGGGATATTACTGCATTTCATTACGAACATATGCTGTCAACCAGCTGCGAGGGTTTCCATTCGCAAACAGATTATTGTGACAATAATATAATGATCCGTAAATAGCTGCTGTGTTTGGCGAGTGAAAGACCCTTATTATTGCACACACAGCACTATGTTATTGCAGCTTGGCTGAAGATATTAGATACCACAGAGCAGGGCCGAAGAGCAGTCGGTTAATGTGTGGTACAGGATGGCCACCCACATGAATCTTTATATTATGCCAAAACATAAGACATAATGGGAAAGGTAGTCAATACCGCGCGTGGAATGAGGGGGGAGAGCAGGGAAACGCATTTCGGCTGAAAATGAGCCGTAAAACCTTTTTCTTTTTGTTCTGCGGATGAGGCCTAGGGACCAGCCATATCTATGTGTTTTGGTATTATTAGATATTATGTTCATAAAATTGATAGTATATTACTGGCGAAAGGGACGTCAGTGTCTGTGCTTGCTTGGGTGAGTCAGTGAATGAACAAAGACCTCCGTCACACACTTTTATTTTTTAAGCTGTCATGGGGAATGAATGTGAACCTGAGGCACCTTTACCCCGCCCCCAACTGGTATAACACAGGTGATTGACAGGGCCTTTCTGAGAAAAACCCGTCCGGCTAAAACGTCCCGGTGACACGAGGAAAATGTTTTGACTGCCGAGAGGCTTTTTACGCGCTGCGGAGCAGGAATCGGCAGCGGCTCAAACGAGGCCGGCCGAGTGTTTACGTAACCCAGGCCCCCGCTGCTGAACGCAGTCACGGCAGTTATGAATGGGTGCCTCCCTGTCAGTAGAGATATTATCAGTCCCGGGTCTGACAGCACGGCGACGTGCCTTCGGGCAGCTTAACCGCCTCATCCGTCAGCACGTCCGCCAACGTCTCAATGACTCTTCTCGGAATTCAAGATCTTTTTTTTTTTCTTTTTTCGATAAACTTGACCTGGTGCAGTAAGGTTCAATGGGTGTAGTGTTTTTGTTCTTCTTCTTGTTTTCTCCTGACTGTTAACGTGGCCTTTCTCGATTTAAACCCTTTCAAAAGGCCAACAACAACAACGCTGATCTAAATGGTGACTAGGCCTGGTTTAAAAATTGCAACGTGATTTTATTGATTCGATTTTTCTGTTCCACAGGAAATCGTCCTGGTGGTGTTCTTTGGAACGGCGTATGCTGTTAGTTTTGTGGTCGGCTGGCTGCAGGTGTAAACATGCTGGCATCGAAGGCGGATTTCGCTTTGCCAGGAAGCCCATTTCCATAAAAGGTAAGTCAAGCCTGCTCTCTGTTGCCTACATCAGGGGTTGCCAATGCTAGGCTGAGAAAGCTGCATGATCTGCTGCCTGTTTGTGTTCACCTTAAAATCACTTACCAATTTAGACCTAGAACCAGTTGAGTTGAGCTAACTGTAATCGACTGCTGTATTTGATGGATTAAGAGCCAACAGGAAATTTGGCCTGGACCCCACGCAGGTCTAAGCCCAGGTTCTTTGACTGGGGGTCTGTAGTGAAAGGACAAAAATGGCAGCTGAAATGGCTTCTGTCAGCAATGCCAAGGCCACCAGTTTGCTATCAGTTTTCATAAATTCCATCAATCAATTGGCGATAAGTTTCTCCTCCGAGCAGTGCTTACTGTCCTGCAGTACTGTGTGTCCTGTAGAATGGGGAAAATAGCCACTCGCTTGCGGGGTAAGTGCTTCAGGTGTGTGTGAGTGAAAAAAGGTTTAAATCAGCATCACCCTCTATTGAGATTTTTTGTGTATTGTGTTGTTTTTAACATCACACAACATATGTATTTTCTGTTGTAACAGTCATTGCTTCAGTCATTGTACTGAGTGTGGGGTCCAATGGCTAAATGTTTGCAACTTCTACTATCAGGTATGTGTTGGCTTTTGTAATACTAGCCGAAGAACTACCAAAAAGCAATATGATAAACGTTCTATCATTTAAAAGAACATTTAAAGAGACATATTCCATCTTATATCCAGGACCATACCGCCCCTTCCCCCCAGAAGACAGTGTGGTGTTTATAGTGCCAATAATATAAGGCTTGTGCTGCATTAAAGAGCACAAGGCCATTTCAGTGTGAGTCAGAATGTAAAGTGAATATGCAGTATGATGAATATACCAGCAAATACAGTTTTATTATGTGCCTACAGCGGGTCTGCTTCCTATAGATTTTCTGCGCATGCTGCATGTAGATGGACAAGCGGGCACCTGGAGGCTTCTGGGATTTGTAGTCTTAGTTCACAGACAGGTGTCGGGTGACACTGTACTTCACACAAACAGTCCACAAAGATACTATATGTAAATCCATGTCTTAAAAGGCTGTTCCATTAATATTTTGCTCAAAAATATTTTTTAGGATTCTCTTAATCACAAGATAATTATGAATCTCTTAACAACCGAAATTAACTTAATGATGCTCATTTTATATTAAACAATTAAAGGTCTGCTTTGTGTGTTTACAGAGCAATGGGTAGAGAGGGCTTGATTGAGGATGACCGTAAAGATTCGGGGGAAATGCTCGTCCATCTGTCTGCAGTCACAATGTTTCCAAATCTCTGCATCGTTGCTTTTATGTACCTATTAAGGCTTACTGGAAATCAGGCTGAACAAATTGCTGCCAGGTATTTCCAGATGACCGAGACATAGCAAGCTGGCTCGCGGCATCAGAACAGAGCTGTGACTATGCATGCAGGTTCCTTCTGGCAGGACGTCAGGTGTGATTAAGACAGCTGGTTTTGGTACGGAGCTGCAGGGGTAGATTACAGTACAGTTTAATAACACCGATGTTAAACCGAAAGGTAAGGGAGGAATGTGGACACGCACAGTTAACTGCGTCGCCTCCACAGCCTGAAATAACTGCCACTGAAATGCGGCTTTATGAAGGCTGCAGGAGAGAGGAGGTACATGGTACTGATTTAATCGCCGTTGACATCAGGATGTATTTTTTATTTTTTTTTAAGTCGCCAAAGTTCGGGGATCCCATCCCCTTCTGATGACCTTTGACCTCCACTGAAACACCACTGAAAGCTGCCTGAACCCGGAGGGTACTATAGGAGAAAAAGAAACTCCTTTTGTTAGAGCATCTGTGATATATTACTGGCTGTGTAATTTTCACTTGATAAACATATTCTCTCAGCAAATAATAGATAATTAGTGCATGCAGCTGTGAAGGGAAAGAGCCATAAAGTTGAACATGAGCATCATAAACCTGCTCGGCATGTGACCGACAGCACTGAATCACAGGTTCACCTTTACAATTACCTTTACCTGCACAGAGTGTGCATAATCTAAAGAAATATACAGTAGTAATATGGTCATTTACTCTCGCATACATTTGAATGCATGAGTTCCTTTTTTTACAACAAGCCAACTAGTCTAAAAAGACTTAATTTTGATAAACGGCCAGACCACATGTCCCAATATTGCTTACTAAAATCCAACTACTACTACTACTACTACTATTATTATTATTATTATTATTATTATTATTATGCAAACCGTTACAACAGGGGTGGGGAAAACTCTGACACTGCTGGCTTTGAAAGCGAGTTCCTAGGATGTATAGAATGCTGGGCATCTACGGCTTTCCTGGTCAATATCACGTGATGCATTCTTGTCTCCTCGTGGCGTTTCGGTTTTGAGAAGCACGTCTGACTCATGGCCCTTCGTGGTGTGTGTGTCAAAAGCAACACCCACCCATCTGGCAATGATATATAATTTCCTGCAGAATTCTATGCCTAATAATGCCTGGAATTTATATAGCGCCTTTCTCACACTCAAAGCACTTTACAGTGATGACGGAGAAACTCGCCTCAACCACCACCAATGTGTAGCACCCACCTGGGTGATGCAACGGCAGCCATTTTGCGCCCAAATGCTCACCACACATCAGCTGAGGTGGAGAGGAATTTTTTAGCAAATTAAACTGGGGGATGATTAGGTAGCTGAGCCAGTTTGCGAGTTTAGCCAGGACGCTGGGGAAACTTACTCTTTGCGATAAGTGTCATGAGATCTTCTAATGACCACAGTGAGTCAGGACCTGGGTTTAACATCTCATCCGAAAGACAACATCTCTTACAGGACAGTGTCCCCGTCACTACACTGGGGCATTGGGGTTTATTTGATCAGAGGGAAGACGGCACCCTACTGGCCCACCAACACCACTTCCAGCAGCAACTTAGTTTTTCCTGGATGAAAGTACTAACCAAGCCCACACCTGGGCTGTGTCTGAATCAGAGCTCTCTACTGCGCCCTGTCTCCTGCATACAGTGCACTGGCAGAAGTGTGCTGTTTAATGTGCACTGTTTAACAGTCCGCGAAATATCCACCATACTATTTTCCAACCGCACTGTGGAAGTGTCGTAAGCAGATCATAAGACGTCCCAACAGTGTTGCCATGTCCGCGGTTTTACAGCTGAATTGGGATACTTTCAAAGTGCAGTCACGGTAAAAATGAAAAGTCGCAAAGCACGCACTTATTTTAAAAAGTAAAAATATGATTATTTCTATTTCAAATACATTTGTTTCGGTCAAAAATATATTTTTGGCTAGTTTTGAGTCGCCATTTGGCTAGAAAGTCTTGCAAAATCTGGCAACCTTGCACCCCACCTTTGCGCTGCCATCTCACATGTTGTTTTTGTTGTATTTGAAGGTAAACATCAGCGAAGCTGCGCCTTATTTTTAAAAAAAACGATGCTTCACGTCATATGTATGTGACAAAAATGTTTGTGTACTTCTTGAAAAGTGTTCTCCCGAATGTACTCAGCGAAGTAAGTGTGCCATCCGGGTGTTTCAACTTTCTCACCCTATCTACTCACCAAGGCTACTCAACAGTGTGGAAGAGTGCTGATTCGGACACGGCCCTGCTTAGCTTCAGCCATTCAGCAGGAGCAGATTGCATGGTGGTATGCTGGCTAAGGCCTAACTTTTACTGGTGTAATTTCAGCAATTGAAATTTCTGTGCAGGTCGTGAGACGATTCCATATTTTACACAGGCATTTTATGTTTCTTTGGCCAAATGTTTTTTTCCCCCCATTAGTTTACCTTTCCATGCATTTACCTTTTGTTGACTGATTTGGCATAACAGAACCACATCAGCCTCCATTGATTTGAATGTTCTCACTTCTCTGAAATGTTAATACTTTCTTAATTTTTGGGCTCATGGTGCAGGAGGCGGCAACTAAAATTCTTATTGTGCCCCCCCAGTCAATCCTCAGGTCCTGTTTCCAGTTCAGTTAATTAAACAGTTTAGCTCAATGTGCCCGGTAATGAAAACCAATGCTATTCATCTACATGGGATATGCGTACGACAAAGGACTTGTAATAAACCCTTTTCATGCCTGCACTGTGCCTGAAAGACTTTTAAACCCTGTATAATAAAGTGTCAGTTCCTTTAATTGAAAGCGTAATGGTGGGATTAATAGCTTTTTTGTTGTTTGGGTCAGTAAGGTTTGGGCTCCTCTGTGCCCCTTGCACAACGTAAAATAAAAGATGTTTGTGTCAAGTGGCACCGCCGAACACAAGTCCCCTGCAGGGCTGGTGTTCCCTCTTTGTCTTCCACAGACTGTAAACTTGAGACTTTTAAATGCAGAGCCAATAGCTTTGGCCCTTTCTTGTGTTTACAGAAATCAATTAGCTGGGTAACTGGGGAAGCCAGGCGGGGGAGAAGCCGGTTCCCTTGCACGCTCTCGTCAGCTTGTTTTGCGCTGTTTTTTGGGGGGGGTTGCAGGTGCACAGCGCACAGCTGTGACAGTGCGGGAGCCCGCGCTGTGAATCACCGCCGCGCTCGGCTCAACGGCCCAATCACAGCAGATGGAGGTCGTCATGGGAATGGCATGGCGTTTGATCTGAATCTTGTGTTTTGTTTTCAGGTTTTTTTTTTTTTTTCTTCCGCCCTATAAACCGGCAGTTCTGAAAGTTTTGGATAAAAACGGAAAGAGAGGGAGTAAAAATAGAGATGAAAACGGGCTTGTGCGTTTTCGCATTATAGCCGTCGGTCCTCTTTAATCAGTCCTGCTTTCATGACTGTCATTAGTGTCAGCAGCACCCTGAGAAAACACAGCACGCTGTGCGTGTGTGTGCGCGCGCGCGCAAGTGTGTTATTCTGCGTGTTTGCATGCGTGCATTTGTGTGTATGTACTTGTGTGTACACGTGTGTGCGCGTATGTGTCTACGTGTGTCTGTATTTCTGTGTGTGTTTGTCTGTGCGTGTGTATATGTGTGTGCATGCATGTGTGAGTGTGTATGTGTGCATGTGTATACGTGTGTGTAGGTGTGTGCACGTGCGTGTGTGGTAGATGGAGGCCCTGTGTTGGGATGGTCCCATCACCGCACACGTTGAGCCTGGGCCCTGCAGCACTGTGTTTCAAGGCGCGTCGAGTGGCCAATTCTACACTCCCATGTCGCCTGATTGTTAGTCATCGGATTTGTGCGCGAGGATTAAATCCCTCTTTCTTCTCTCAAAAGACTTTTTAAGTGTCTCTCCTTACATTCGCCCCCCCCCCCCAGCCCACCCCCCCTTTGTCTCTATTGAGGGCGACGGGGGACACGGCTCCCAGCAGACACTTACTGTAAGCTAAGTGTGGTCTCAATGTGTCAGAATTGGCTCGTGTTTCGCACTGTGTTTCGGCAGAGGTAAATACACTGTTAATGCTGGTATTTATTTTCTACACTTTAGAGAATTCCTATATTCACCGAGCATGAATAGTTAATTGTGTTGCCATGGAATGCACTTTGCGGTTTGAAATGGCAGATGAGGTGTGTATCCAGTAAGTCTGATTAGGACGGTTCTCTAAATCCGCCGTAATTAAGTTTTAAGTTTGAAGGACCTGGGAAAGCAGCTGTCGTGTCAATGTAAATTCTTGAGCATTTACAGTAATGTACCTCTTGGAATTCCCATAAACATTTTCCATTTAACTGACTCATTTAAAGCAGACTGGAATTTTGGAAATGGAAGTTTGGATCACCTTTCCATTAATTTTTCTTTACACTGGCAGGCGTCAGCTGCACTTCAACAGAGCCGTGTGAGATTCAGATTTCTAACCCTCTGCCGTCCAACGTATCCGAGCGCAAAGCACTGCTCAAACAATCCCAACATTTACTATGCAGTTTGACCATGTGCCTCTTGGTACTACAATCGGTTATCCGCGGACATGGATTGGGAAGACCATCCTTCACCATGCCAGCCGTAATTATCATTGTAATACTTAATAATCAGATTAATATTAGTCATATAATACGTGTAAAAATAAAATTGTGTGTGTGTTTGATACCACAGGCAACTGGTGGTGTTGGCAGAGATAGTCAGGGCCCAGACACCTTGCATGTAGACTTACCCGATTCCCATACAGGACGCCGGTAAGTGCTCTCCCTCTAAGGGCCTGTCACTCAGTGACAGACGTAGAGACTGAGCTGACTGGCTTACCTAACCCTAACGTGAATGCTTATGCTACCCCACCAGGGATTAACACCCCGGCTATCTATGAGTAGCAGACACTGGGGTGAAATGCAGCATCTGCACTTGTGTCGTTCAGTTAAAAAGTTTTCACGTTAATTGGCAACATCTGGATTTTAGTGGTTTGGGTGATTAAAGCCGTTTAAGAAACACAATGGGTCTTTGTATAGGGAAAGAAACAGACCATCAGCAGTTGTGTGGCTTATTATTGGCTATATTATTGATTGCAGGACTTCTTTTAAAATTAAATTTTCTGCCTTCTGCCTCGGGAATTCTGGGTTCAGGGTTCACTCTGAAGGTTCAGCAGAAACGGAGACAGAAGGAAATTCAACAGGTGGGCAGAGCCCTGTCTACTGCACCCTGTCTCCTGCGTGCAGTGCACTGTGTCCGAATCAGAGCCCTATCTACTGCGCCCTGTCTCCTGCGTACAGTGCACTGTGTCTGAATCAGAGCCCTATCTACTGCGCCCTGTCTCCTGCGTACAGTGCACTGTGTCTGAATCAGAGCCCTATCTACTGCGCCCTGTCTCCTGCGTACAGTGCTCTGTGTCCGAATCATCATATTTACATCATATTTATGCAACCAAAACGTTTGTGTACTTATTGAAAAGTGCGCTCCCGAATGTACTCGGAAGTAAGCGTGTCATCCGGGTGTTTGAAGTATGTTTCCAGCTTTAAAGGGAGAGCTTTGTGCCTGTGGGTGCTTTTTAGTGTGAGCTATGAAAGCAGTCTAGAGCAGACAGTCTTGTCCTTTTTCACCCTGGAAGAGGTGATCCATCCTGCCCTCTCTGTCTGAGGGGACGGCCAAATATTGGGCATTTCTGTTGGGAATGGGAATGCTGTTGGGAATGAATGATGACAAAGAGGGAATTCTCCTGGATGGCACTGGGTATCCAGACATGTGGTACTAAAGTACACTGCTCAAAAAGATTAAGGGAACACTCTTGAGACTGTGCTGGGAGACACAGCAAACCTTCTTGCGACGGCACGTATGGATGTGCCATCCTGGAGGAGCTGGACTACCTGTGCAACCTGAATGGGCTGCAGGTACCGCCTCATGCTACCAGTAGTAACAAGGGCACTAGCAAAATGCAAAACTAGAGAAAAATCAGTCAGGAAGGATAAGGAGAGAGAAATGGTCTGTGGCCACCACCTGCAAAACCATTTACTTTTTGGGGGTTGTCTTGCTGTTGCCTCATGTCCATCTGTTGTCACTTTCATTTGCACCAAAGCAGGTGAAATTGATTCACAATCGTTTACGCTTCCTAACTGGACAGATCGATATCCCAGAAGTTTAATTTACTTGGTGTTATACTGTGTTGATTAAGTGTTCCCTTAATTTATTTGAGCAATGTATATACTGTGAAAGATCTAGCTGGGTATGTGCTTGTGATTGACAAAGATTTCCAACCATTTTCACTCACGGTCTGTTTGAATGAACATACAATAGAAAATGGGAAATTGTTACTATTAATAAAGTAATTTATCCTGACCATAAGGACTCTTTGGCTATACAATATAAATCTTCGTTGCTACATTTACTGTGCCAGCATTAGCATTACCTAACCTCACAGTACAAGCCAACAGGTGCACGCGGTAGTCTCTCGAGTCAGCATGTATTCAAGATATTACGTCGCAACAGAAATGGCGGTTTGCAAACGGTGATGTGACGGGGTTCTCGCTCCACTGCAGACGTTGAGAAGCCCGGAGACGCGCTGACCGGCGAACACATTCCCACGATCTGCTCCAGCCCAGACCTCAGGATACTGGTAAAGGCTTACTGCATTTTCTCACATAGTAGCTTTGGTTATTTTATCACCTGAAGTAAAGGTTGCTGGCGCAAGTACCGCTTTTAGCACCCCCCCCCCCCCCTCACCAGTGGCAGCCTTCCATATTTCCCCTCTTCTGAGGGGGAAAGCAATGGCAGCCGTGCTGGTTGGCTGCCCGTCATTCTTGTCGGTCCGCTGCCCGATACAGTCAACAGTGTCAGCTCCCCATTTACATTGCATTTGGGCCGGAAATGCCTCAGCAGAGCTGAAGAAGAGCGGCTTTGGCGCTCTCGGGGTCTCGGGGGGGTGGGGGTGAGGGAGGGAGGGGGGCGTTTTGTTTCTGTAACAAGACATTAATTTGCACTCAATTCAGGCATACAAATGTTATATTTGTCCTTGTCCCAGCATCCTCCCCCAACACCCCTCCTCCCATCTAACCCCCCTCCCCATGAGCACTACGTGGTGAACCGTGCCCTGCTGATGTCAGGGGGCCGGCTGTGAAAAGAACAAGTGTTCTCCCAGCCACCGGCCCTGTTCTCGGGCCCTTTGTCTCCCGTACACAAAGACACAGTCAGATGAGATGATGTCACGGGTGCTTTTTCTCATGGGAGTAAACTTTTGCAAAGTAAAACAACAACAAAAACAGCTTTGTCTCGTATTGTATCCATATATATTGGGAGATTGAAAGCTGTGGCCTTTTTCCTTTCTTCCCCGCCTTCAACCTGAGACTGTCTCCTCTTTGTTAATCAGTCGGAAAGGGTCATAGTGTACAGACGGAACTATAGGCCAGTGTTCAAGCCAGGGCTTTGCTTTCACTGAGGAGAGCTGATGGGATCATGACAACTAGGAGAAAGAAATCAGTGTAGCTTCAGGCATTTTGACAACAGTATATTACACATCGCATTCCTGCTGTAAGTTCTGCATAAATTGCAAAAAAAAATGCTTGATTAAATGTAAAAACAATTGTAATTTTTTAAATAATACACATAAGCAAATCTTATTCAGCGCTGGGCCATTTCCTGTCAAATTTTAGCTTTTGAACATTGTCGGCCATATCTACATCTACATTTGGTACTCTAGTCCCTCGGTTTTTAACAGGGTGTCCGGGGACCCCAGGGGGGCCGTGAAGGTACTGTAGGGGGTCCCTGGTCAGACTTCACATGCAATGAATATGTAGATTTCGGAAAATATTTAAAAATATAAAACTTTCAGGTAGAAAAACCCCTTGCTGTAGTCCAAACTGTGCACCACGCAAGATAAAATGCAGTAAATAAGACATAGATCCCTGGTATCTAATCGACATGCAAGGCGCCTGAGATATGCGGTTTACATATGTTATGTACTGTTTAGCAGGTTCCACTAGAAACAATATTTCAGATAAAACTGTCTTTGACAATTGTTGATTAAGACCCAATGATCTTCTCTTAAAAAAAATCTGGAATAGGTTTTATCATAAGCTTGCATTGCATTAACTTTGCAAACTGTCATCTCTCTTTTTCATTACATCTCTGCATCTTTCCTTCAATAGGAGTCAGACTATTAGATGAATTAGACACACTAGACTGCGATTGTCATGTGGTTTTGGCGAGACCGATGAGTGATGTGTGTCTACCTGAGAGTAAGTGTATTGTTTTCTTTCTTTAGTGACTTAAGAATTTCCTTGGGGAAATTTTGTGACGTCATCACTTTAAAAGCACGTATGGTTTGCGATGTTATCTATTGGAAAGGCTGTGTTGACAGACTCTTCAAGCCCAGTGGAAAGAAGGAATAAAAAGGTCTGGTTTATGCTTGGGCCCTCAGAGTAGACACAGCCGAAGGAAACCAAAGCTGACTCGAGACAATGGATCGGTGGGCACCGTTAACCTCACCGACAGACCCCTGTCCATCCCCCGAATCACATATGACCACTCTGAGGCGAGAAAAAAGAGGCCCCCCTTAGCAGGTATCTTAAAGGCCTCGTTTCCACTCCATTAACTGCCCAAGTTTGCACTGAAATCTGTTTACCATTGTCAAACTAGGCAGAGATCCAGATAAGTTAAGCCTAAATGGATTTAGTTACACATTACAAGTTAGGCTCTGTTTCAAAATGGTTGCATTTTTTTCCCCTCTCAAAAAAAAAGAGAAGTAGAAAGAGAGAGAGCTGGTAGATACAAGCTTTGTTGAATGTAATTAACTGTGAGCCGTTTTGGATTTGTATTTGCACTTGGACTGAATTTTGAGCGTGCATCATGAACCCCTCAACTTCCAACCTCTTGCTGAAATGACGTTGTCCGATAAAACGGTGAAAGAATGCAAAGTAAGTTCCAGCACCGTGGAGAGATTGCAGGACCCATTAGCAAACTTTGACAGACATTTGATGATCATTTCATGGGTTACAGCTAGGATATGGACCACTATGAAATCCAAGAAAAACAGGAGCCAGCAATACCGCTGTGTGCAGCTGGTGAAAGAGAGCGAGGGAGAGCGACAGACAGAGGGAGGGGAGAGAGAGATGTTTGTGTGCCTTACTTCAGGGAAACTGTTCTGCCACCTTTAAGGATTAATCATAACAAAGTGGAAAAAGCATTTAAGTAATAAAACGATGTAAAATCATCTTTGGACTAAGCTGTCAAAGACTGATCGAACTTGGCTCTGAAAGCCTGTTTGTCACACAGTACTCCACTCCGAGTAGTTCTTCCAGCTATAGGTGCATACTGAAGAGCAGGCCTCAGAAGGGCAGATAATGGAATGCCTCACATAGTTCTAGATTGAGTTTCACTCTCGTTTGTTAAGTTACATTATTTTCGAGAGGTTATTTGGGAGTAGTGAAAGAAAATGGCTAATCATGGTTATTATTGTGATGGTAAGACATTTAAGCTCACGGAAACCATCTACTTGTTTGGGAGTGGTGAACAACAGCACTGATGCCAGAAACATTGAATATGAGCACATCATCCATGACTAAACACTGAAGGTATTTGGCAGTGATTCATAATGAGTAGATAATGCTTTTCTGGACAACTAAAAATGCGGTGATGACATTTATTTGTGTAGTGTGTTCTGTAAACATAATATTGTTTTGCAATGCAATGTTGGGCCATATTTTTGGTTGAGTTGGACATTCCGCTTCAATACGTAACCCCAGTTCTTTTTGGTGTCATCAGGAACGGGCTTTCTTTGCACGCTTGCTTGTTTTTATGCAGAACTGCAGGTTTCCAGCCCCAAATGGAAGAAATCATATGTTCTGCAAAAGTGATAATGGAGTTTTAACTAACGTTTGCAAAATTCAAGAAAGATGTTGCATGAGGAGCATTTTCCGAAGTGAATTATTGCAGCAATGAAACCGTTTTCTCATTCAGAACTGGATCATGTGCTATATAATACATTTAAAGACCATAGGGTGATGTCATACAGGGAAATGCTTTACACATTGAAAATCCATCTTGACTGTAAAATATATATGCACTATGTTTTTACTTATGGAATTTGACAGGCTTGGGCCAGAAAGCAAGACAACGGGGGGGAAACTTGGCAGGTACAGACTCTGTGCTCGTGGCAAAAGAATCAAGTACAACGGCGTGAAAATAGGAGCTGGAGAACTGCCATTTATCATCTTAACCCCTTCCTATCTTTTCTGCTGCTCTGTTGGCAAGTTATAACGGGGTGGTGTGAGTCCGTCCAGCCCCAAACACGACCCGATCGAATGTCTGCATCTGCCCACACCTCCAGGTTCTTAGGTCTTTGTACTCCCTTGTGGAACCTGTGTGTTTTTAAGGCGGTGAGTTTTAAAAGGAGGCTATCATTTGTACAGATCCCCCTTAGGGGTGTGCGGTAGAGAAGGGAGCAGCTTGCTGCAGGGGATCATTTTCATGGCCTTGAATTTTTTGATGGCTCTTCCAGTTCTAGGGTCATGAGGTGCACCTGGAGAGCGAGGGGATTGGAATACTTTGGCGGGAAGATTGTCCAACGTTTCACGTTCGCAGCAACGGGAGGGTATTCAATTTTCTTTTTTCTTCTCTCGCTCTGCGGTTTCGCCGAAACTTGGCGGTTTCTTTTTTTGTTGCTTCACCCTCAGTCCAGCTGTGCTCCTGGGAGGGTGGGGTGGCGGGATGGGGGGGGGGTGAAGGAGGAGGTTCTCTGTGTTTGTTTATGAGGGTTTTAATCTTTGTAAAAAGTGGGCCCTGCATGTTCAAGATTGATGCCACATGGATTTTGTTAGGCAGATGGAAGTCATTACTCAACAGTGGTGATTGAGGGTCATGTATACAACTCATTATTGCATGACAAAAGCACAGTCCTCATTGATCGACAGCATGATAAATATATCCTGGAAAATAAGTGACTTAATCCACATTGGGGCTTTATTTATTAGATTTAAACACTTGGGAAGCATAAATTGAAGGCCCGTCTCATGCTGCTCTGTCTAAAGGGACTACAGAGGAAAATTAGCCTCCCTGGCTAACTCTGGCACATTTACAGAAACGTTATTAATGTGCATTGTCCCTGTCAAGTAAACTAATAAATTTCATTAAATTAGACTTGCATATTTTCCCTCATGCAGAAGAGTTTTGAGTCCAACTGGTTTTCATTGTACTTGAAACATTGTAGTTTGTGTTTGTCTAATTGGATGAAAATAAAGTTTTCGTTAAGATGATTTTTATATGATCATTCACGTTTGACAAAAGAACATTGTGAATACCAGTCTGTGTGTAGAAAACAGTTGTTCTGGTGTGAAGCTGCACAGTAGCTCCTGCTCGGCTACAGTTGAGTCTCAACCCACTGTTGTAACTGCCTGACACTCGGTACCCTTTAGTGACCTGTGTAAAATATAGCATAAAATAAGTAGCCAGTGGAGGGCAGACCCTCTCTCTGGACAGTTAAGTCATAACTATTAAATGTGGTGTGTGAACCTTGTCAGTCTTCCGGGGACAGGAGTGCCTGTCCATGGCCCCGTCATCATTCTTCTGCCCATTTTCCCTATTGGGAATCTCCACATACTTCTCTGCGGCTTAATATTCGGGGAGTAGGGATTGTGTGTGTGTAGGGATCAGCCCCCCCCCCCCATTCAGAAAGAACATGTGCAGTCGCTCAATGAAACATAACCGGCCTAAAATGATCTGAAAACGTGTTGGGTTTTTTTACGCTCCAGAATGTTTTTAGATTTATTGTCCCGTGCTGCTCAGACCAGCCGTTTGACAACTGTGGGCGAAGTACAGCTTCTTACCCCAAGACTGTGGCTTCATAGTTTGCTCACTTAATTTCTCTTTCAGGGATGTAGCTGACTCTTTATTTTAAAGTCATAATTACAGTAAGAATTATAGTGTAGAGTAAGGGTGGGCGACTCCAGGCCTCGCGGGCCGGTGTGTATGCATGTTTTTACTGCCACCAGTTACCACGGCTCAATCAGCCAATTAGTCATACGCACAATCACGATTCACTCGTAAATTACAGAATGAAAAAACGCTACAATACACGCATACCGGCACAAGAACATTCATCAGCTGCTGTTCATATTGTGGATATGTAGATTAAAATATCAGATCATGTAAACAATTGGGCTAATTAAATCATTGTTAACTGGTGAGAGCAAAAACCTGTGTACACACTGGCCCGCGAGGCCTGGAGTTTCCCACCCCTGGTGTAGAGTAATGTTGGCTTGTTGTTCTGATATATTCATTGATATCTAAGAACGGCTTATTGTTGTAGACTGAATCCATGTAGTCTACCTGTGTACTGTTTACTGTATACTGTTTAACGCGACATGCGGTATGTGTAAAATAATATCCATACTATTTTTTAAACGTACTGTGGAAGTGTCATTAGACGTCTCGTCCTTATGCGGCCGTGTTGTTTTTGTTGTTGAAGGAAAACATTGAACCTGCAGCTCATTTTTAAAGCGAAGCTGTGCACGTCATATTGATGCAAAATGTTCGCCTCTTGAAAAGTATGGTCCCGAATATACTCAGCGAAACCCCAGAAATAAGTATATCCCGGGATTTTAAGTACACTACGTTTAGGGAAATTGGGTTAACAAATAGCATGGACTTCAATGACAGTTAAGAGGACATTAACATCTGCAAAAATTTTAAGAAATTTCAGTTTACTGCCAAATTAAGTGTTTCTGGGCTCTGGTGGTTAATGGGTTTATTTTATTTTTTTGGAAGAAACAAAATCATGTATTTATAATAGCAACAATGAAACGCTTATTAAGATATCCCTTAGTCCTCCCCAAGGCTCAGGTGGATGTCCAGGCAAACGGCAGACTCATTGAATTAATGGAAGTCTGTTATACTGACTATAGGGTATTGATCCTTAGAGACATTTTGTTAAGGCATACAAGCAATGTTCAATCAATTGTAAGTGAACTATTCCACATGTTCTGTCTTATTCAGCTATATAAAAAAAAAATGTGTTGTATGAATACTATCTCTGGCCTGCTGGCCCAGAGGTGTATGTTAATGGGTTTGTAAGCTTCAATATACGGTTGAGCAATCATCTAAAATGTCCCGGCATCCTTAACTTTGTCATTACATGGCATTTAAATTACATCCAGTGGTTTCTCAACATACTCCCAACAGTGGGAAAGCAAGCGTAATCTTTTTACAGTCTGACTTGTAATCTCCAGTCAGTAGCCTGGTAGCTTCAATATGCCCTGGGAAGGATAAACAGGAGCTCCAAAACATTGGTACAGGAGCAGCACAGCACGTTGAAGGATAAACTGTATCTTCAACCATCCTTAACAGCAATGAGGTTCACTTTTTAGAGTGGTGAACCTAAGGTTAGTCAGGCTTATACTAATCAATATATTTGTGTAAAGCAAACGTAGAAAACTGTGTTTTGCTCTTCCCAAAAAGGCTGAATACTTGCTTCGTAATTCCAGAACATCTGACAACTTGTATATCTTTTAATGAAATAATGAATTGTAACTCTGTTCTAGCTTATTTAAACAAATGTGTGTTTCGTTTCCTTGTTAGTTGTTTAGTTGTAGCCGTGGCTTAACCTTGCATTCGGAAAGATACCATTTCAACAGGAGAGCATCAAACAAATTAGAGGACTGTAGCTTTTTAACCTTGTAAATCAGTGGCCCGTGGCCTGTTTATAGGCTGGGTGAATATACACCTTCACATTCGCCCACATGGAAATGCAAGCTCCCTACAGTGTTATGCAAGGTCAACAACAACACTCCACGTGTATCAGCTTTACACATTTAATAGCACCCAAGATACACCTGTTAAGCTTGTAAGATTTGATGATTAAAAAATGCATTTATATGTACTGATCTATACCCGAACGCATTCAATATTCCTGTAAGATTACTATATTACTGTAAGAAAGTTCTATAGCTGTCCCATCAAGTCCCTGTGGGTGAATTGGCCAGGTATACAAACATAACCCAAGTATGGATTAAAGTATTAAATAATATTTAGAAATGACTATTAAAATAGATTCTTATAACTCAAAACGTCATTCTGCCTTTCCAAATTTGCAGTATGTCCCCTGGAAATTAAGGTGTGTAATTTTGTGCGGTTAGTTCATGTGCGGTTAATGACTGTGCGATAATTCATTCATTCGGGCAAGTAACTCTTTTTTTCAGCCCAGTGGACCAGGGGGGGGCGGGGGTTCTTCCTCCAACCATGTTTCACTTCTTTTGCATCCCAGAGACCGCAAGGAAGTGGAAGCGAGCACGGAAAACCCTTTAAGGTGTAAAATGACCATATGTGATTGGAATGTTCTTAACTGAACATGCTAATGCTGATGTAACAATCACTGCTGGTAATTGAAAGCAACGTTCTAGAACACTGACTTAGAATTTAGAAAAAAGCATTCCATAAAACTACTCTTCAAAGGGTTAAGAAAGGAAATGCATCAGACTGGAGATGACAACGTGACAAACTGCAGACGACGTCCACCGCTCTTGTTAAAGACCCGGTCGTATTTTCTTTCCCAGGCAAATGCATGGAGGCGTCTTGTTTTCTTTTTTTTTTTTTTTTAAGAGGCTCAGACAGCAGTTCAATTAGACTGACACTGTGTCATCAACCAGACTCCTCTGGTAGCTGATTGAGATCCTCTTAGACAACATTATGTGGAGTGTTTTCTTTTTAGTTTGCATTGTCAGTTTTACTAGGGGGCAAGAGCTGGCACCGGTGCATGATATATTTTTTTTTGGGGGGGGGGGGCATTGGGATTAAGGTTGGGGGTTGGGGGGGGGGTTGCTGTTGTCACAGGCACTGGGGAAGTTTGCAGGACAGACAGAAATAAACTCTTTTTTTTTTTTCCCCCCCACTTCATCAACATCCAGTTTATCGTCCCACTTATCTGTCTGGCCTCTCCAGTCGGTGACGGTTCCGCAACGGACTCGCTGCCAGGACCCTGATTCTAGCTTTCGACCCTTTCCTGTTTTCGTTTGGCGAGCCTCTTCCAAACCAAACGTCTTTGCACTGGCAGGGCCGATATTAATAAGCTGGCGTTGTTTTTACAGCCGATTAAGCCTTGGGAGCTGTGGTGAAAGGTGGAGGCCTGCCTTTCTTGCTCTATATTCAAGACCTTTTGTTACTCTTCTCTCTAGGTTCGGGGTAGCGCCATTTAAAGCAAATCAAAAGTTCCAGCCGCTATTCTTAGCGAGTAGTAATCTCTTGGGCTACGACATAATGTCCTTACTTTATTCCTGATTTTAAAAAAAAATGTTTTATGTATTTTCTGACGCATTATAGTGTCATATTCATTGATATGCTTGGTGTGTGTCCATTACATTACAGGCATTTAGCAAACGCTCTTATCCAGAGTGACTTACACAACTTCTTATTACATTTATTAATTTATACAGCTGGATATATACTGAAGCAATTCAGGTTAAGTACCTTGCTCAAGGGTACAACGGCAGTGTCCTACCTGGGAATCGAACCTGCAGCCAGTTCCTTAACCATTATACTACACTGCCGCCCATAGTGTAGATTCATCTATGGCAAGGATCCTTGCCATAAAAACTGCATCTGTTCTGCTTCTCCAGGTATACGTACATATCTCTGATTCCAACAGTGTACACCACAAACAAACAGGCAAAACAGTTAGAGCCCCTGACTGTATGACATAGCTGTATGACGTAGCATAGATAGCTTAGCTTCGATCAAACGTCTTTCTGGAGGTGATGATTGGCTGAATCTTTGCCATTCTGACTATTCTTCGATCCATTTTAACAGTAGTTGCTCGTTTTCTTCCGCGTGTTTCTGGCTTTTGTTGCCATTTTAAAGCATCTGTGATCTTTTTAGCTGAGCATCCTATAATTTGCTGCACTTCTTTATACGTTTTCCCCTCCGATCAACTTTTTAATCAAATTACGTTCCTCCAAACAACGTTTGGAACGGCCCATTTTACTTAGCAATTCAGAAGGAAATATATTTTATAATAATGTGTGAAACATTTGCTTCCCTTCTTCCTTAATAAAGGACAATTGATGACACCTGTTTTTTCACAGAATTAATGAATTCTCTAATTAAACTCCACACTGCTATTATTTTGAACACGCCTCTTTCAATGAATGAGTCAATTACTCAGAACAAGCAGCGTGCATGTCATGACAGTTTGGTCTGTTGTTTTTCTATTACACTAGTACATCTACAAGTAAATTATTTGCCATGCAGAAATATCACTACTAATAACAGTGCTTCATCAGGTTACTGGTGTTGTACTGCTATTTTTTTGAACACCCCACTGTACCAATCATCTGCCCTTCAAAGAGCAGATATTCCGGGATGTGTGACTCACACTGGTCTTTGTGGCACCTGCTGAATTTACAGTAGACCCTGTGACAGGTTCACACATATAGTTGGTGAGACGGTTAAGCCTTGACTCCTCCTTACAGTAAAAGAACCCATCACACTGGGATCAGACCATGGCAGAATTAATTCGGGCAGAGTACGCCAAAGATTTACCACCCTGGGGCCCAGAGATTTGGGGTTCAGGTACCAGTTAACTGTGAACTCTCACTCAGAACTCTGATGTCTTTTTGGCACTGAGCTGCACGGTTTGCACCCTGCGTTTAGCCCGATTAGCCGTCTTCCCCGAGAGACGGAGATCGTAGTGCTGAGTCGTGAAAAATGATGCATGAAATGAGAGCAGAATGGTGCATGTGTTCAAGAGCGTAAAACACCGTCGGACACTGAATCCACCGAGAAATCCACGTTAAATCAAATTAGATATGGTATCAGTGGAAAAGCTTCCAAGCTCTCTCTTTCTGTCTGTCTGTCTTTGTCTGTCTGCCGTCAGTGTAAGGCTTTGTGGTCGTTCTTGTTGACTGGTTCTCAGACACCCTACAAAAAATGAATCACTATGTATTATGTGTTACTTGTTTATGCTGTATTAGTTTTAAATTTCAATATATATTTTTTTACACAGTTAAGAAAAGCCTGGGAAGTCTGGGAAGTCCATCCACAGACATGACGGACCAGCAGCTTTGTGGATAACATGGACTTTGTCTGCAAGGATATTCCCCTTGCCTGTGCTGCCATGCCATGACTCAGTAAGTTGCTACACACCCCTCTCTTTCTCCTTCTCTCCACCCTCTCTTTCTCCTTCTCTCCACCCTCTCTTTCTCCTTCTCTCCCCCCTCTCTTTCTCCTTCTCTCTCTATATCCCTCTCTACCCCCTCTCTCCCCACCTCTCTATCCCTCTTTCCCTCCCTCCCTCTCTCTTTCCCTCAGTGCCTTTACAGCCTCTCCACAGTCTGGTGATCACATCCATTTTGGGCTCAATGGGCTCTCTCCCAGCACCTCACAGCAGGGACACTTAGTACCCCCCCCCCCCCCCCCCAAGGAGCGAATCACCACTGCATCTCAAAACTTATGGGGCCTGATTTACTAAGACCCTTAGCATGTGCAAAAACTTTTTAGCTCATGGTATTTTGTTTTCCACCAATCGTTGGCTGTGTTATTCGTTTTGCGTGTGCTAAAAGGTTTTGCATATGCTAAAGGTCTTAGCCCATAGTGTAAATTCTCAGGGTTTTAATGCTTGAAACAGATTTGAAAAACACTTGGGATATAAAGCACAGTTCAGAAGCCTTGTTTTATGAGGCTTTTATAGTGGTTCTTGTCAGAAAATGAAACCCAGAAAAAATTGTTGGTTGGGTCAGTGGGCCTTCCAATGGCCAGCCCCTCCCGCTCTCCTGTGGTCGTACCCCCGTGTGTCCTGGAAATACATTTCACCAGGTGGGGTGGGGCTGTACAAATTAAATTAATAAAAAATAAATACAATTATTTAAATCGGTTACCACCGATTTTTTTGTTCCCCGCGTTTTTATGCGTAAAAAAAACTAAAAGTACAATTTGCTCAGCCATTTTTTCAGATGTGTGTGTGTGTGTGTGTGTGTGTGTGTGTGTGTGTGTGTGTCTCTGTGTGTGTGTGTGTGTGTCTCTGTTTGTGTGTGTGTATGTGAGGTGTTCATTATAATTAATTTCTGCAGTATAATGGGGTGATTGAATAGTGGCTACATGGCCCATATCACCTGGGGATTGCGTAGTTGAGCCTTATGTGAGAATTCATGCAGCTATAGGGTCTGCGGTTATGGTGTTCGCCTCTGTAATGCTGGATTGTGTTAGCAATGGCACATAGGTAATATCACATCTTCGTTGTGTGCGCACCTGAGAAAGGTTTTCCAGGATCAAAACCGAGGAACCATTTAAGGTGGGGCACTATCTACAGTAACTGTAGAAGATATGACTGGCTATCAAGCAAAAACAGTTTTGTTTTTTTTGTGCTTGAAAAACAATGAAAGGTGTTCTTGGTTAGGAGTGCACGCTGTCATCATGTCATGTGAGGAAAAAAATAAAACATTTCTTAGACTCACCTGAGTGTTTTTCCGGTGTAATTATTATAGTTTATATTTGTCACTGGTCACGGTGATTGCGTGAATAGCACTATATTTCCTGCATTGCGTTTATGTAAAGCTGACGGTGTGCTATCTCTGATAGCATGTGTTTACAGTAGGTGCCCTGAAGTGATCTAGACTTTGTACAGTCAAGGTTTTTCAGGGCATTGCTCAACAAGGGGGTAATTTAGAGTTGCAGGGAAAGTCCGTTTCCGTGACGACAGCTTAAAGAGGCTGTATCAGTTTTTTTGGCCCAGAAAATGACGCCATCAAATGGCATGTGACATAGTTCAACAGCAATAAACTTACAGAGCATTATTGGCAGAGACGCACGCACGCACGCACGCACGCATGCACGCACGCACATACACACACACACACACACATTCTTCATTCAACATTTATGCATTTACACTCTACTATTTTCAGTGTAAAGACATGGGAGTGTGCAGCTCTGGCTGTCGTGTAGAGAAAGCCTTGACATGCAATGCAGATGTATCGTATCGTCTTAGGCTGTTCCACACAGCGACTAAATGCCAGGAGCAGCTTCCTATCAGAAGATCAGAAGACCAATATGGTTCACACACATTAATTCATTCCGTTTGCAAATCATGTCCAGGGATGATGCATTTTCTGTCAGTGATCATTCCCCAACGGCCCGCATTCAGAGGATAAAAATAGTGTGTGTGTTTTTCACCTCTAATCCAGCTGTGTCTCTGTGCGTCATTTGGGCTGTCATTTCCTGAACCCAACTGACCCACCACACGTGCTGTAAGAAAATAATTTCAAAGTCTTATGTTAGGGTAGGATGTATCCAACATACAAAAATGAGTTCCTTTCAAGGGCTTAATAAATGCAATATGCTGTATATATATTTTTTGTTAACAAACAGTAACCTAAATATAACCAAATATTACATCAGTTGACGAATGGCTTGATTTTAATTGCTGCTTTATTTATGCATCGTTTACATTAAGTTTTTTTTGCAGTGATGAATGTGGGAAAGGTCATGAAAAATATTTAGTTTTATTTTCTAAATTAGCTGAAATGGGGGGGGGAAGCTGTGTGTGACAGTGTGTCAGATCTCCATAAGTGGAAAGCAGGGGGACTTGGACCTAATATCAGATGTGCCTGAATGTCATCGGGTATGTTAGTTTTGAGTACATTACAGGCATTTAGCAGACGCTCTTATTCAGACTTGGGTACACAATTAAAACTTTATTTAAATTTTTTACATACTATCCATTTTTACAGCTTCCTGTTCTTTTCCGATGAAAGCCATGGTCTATAGACTGGTTTAGTCACGCTTGCTTCTCCAGGCTGATCTGTAAGTCCTTGCTTGACAAATATTACATTCTGAAGAGGAACCACAATAAAGGTTTGACAGAATCACATTGGAGAATCTGTGTATAATAATGATGTATTGATGTATATACACTGCTCAAAAAAATTAAGGGAACACTTAATCATCACAGTATAACACCAAGTCAATTAAACCAAACCGGTCATGCTGGATGAGGGATTATGTTGCAGGCAGCATAACATTCGCCACGGCGTCTCCAGACTCTTTCACGTCTGTCACATGTGCTCTGTGAACCTGCTCTCATCTGTGAAGAAAACGGGGCGCCAATGGCGATCCTGCCAATTCTGGTGTTCTCTGGCAAATGCCAATCGAGCTGCACGGTGCTGGGCTGTGAGCGCAGGTCCCACTACAGGACGTTGAGCCCTCATGGACTCTGTTTCTGACAGTTTGATCAGAAATATGCACACGAGTAGCCTGCCGGAGGTCATTTTGTAGGGCTCTGGCAGTGCTCCTCCTGTTCCTCCTCGCACAAAGGAGCAGATACCGGTCCTGCCGCTGGGTTGTTGCCCTTCTACGGCCCTGTCCAGCTCTCCTTGTGTAATGGCCCGTCTCCCGGTATCTTCTCCACGCTCTTGAGACTGTGCTGGGAGACACAGCAAACCTTCTTGCGACGGCACATATGGATGTGCCATCCTGGAGGAGCTGGACTACCTGTGCAACCTGAATGGGCTGCAGGTACCGCCTCGTGCTACCAGTAGTGACAAGGGCACAAGCAAAATGCAAAACTAGAGAAAAAATCAGTCAGGAAGGATATGGAGAGAGCAATTTAAATCACTTTTTGGGGGTCTTGCTGTTGCCTCTCCTGTCCATCTGTTGTAACTTTCATTTGCACTAATGTTGCAGTGTCTGCGGTCTATATGTTGCAGTGTCTGCGGTCTATATGTTGCAGTGTCTGCGGTCTATATGTTGCAGTGTCTGCGGTCTATATGTTGCGGTGTGTTTGCGGTCTATATGTTGCGGTGTGTTTGCGGTCTATATGTTGCGGTGTGTTTGCGGTCTATATGTTGCTGTGTTTGCGATAATAAGCAGAGGCTTTTCTCCTCAGTCCCACATTGACCCGTTTTCGTCCTTACCCAGTCACACATGGTCAGTCTCACCCTCCCAGTAATCCAATTTTGCTGCAGCGTTTCATTCTGCATTCCTAAATGTATTCAATCGCATCTCTCCCCCGTGCTTCCTGCAGACTGTTTCTCTCGTGAAAAGGAGAGGGTCAGATGCTTCTTTCTCACACAGTTCGTTGTCAAGTCCACTGGTGGTTAATGGTCCACATAAAACTCAAATACATCACAGTATTTCTTACTTTATGCTTCTTAATTTGTTTTATGCAATGGCAATATTACCAAAATATGAGCAGATTTTACAATGGATTCAGGTGGATAAAGTGGATGATTTTGGATCACAATTTTTATAGGGTTGAGCAGATTTTTCAGGCTGGTTGTAAATATGGAGTTGCAGTATGTACACAAAAAGAGCTGCACACCGCCACCTACACAAAAAGAGCTGCACACCGCCACCTGCACTATCTTCCCCCGCTAAACATCCACCCCAGTAGGCTAGCTTGGATCTGGCTCGTTCTGAGGCACATACTTGGCAACCCCGCCTGTAAGCGATGAGGGAAACGCAGTGCGACTGAGCATTGAACAGGACGTGGATAAAGTTTGGTGTAGGCCTTCTTTCTGCATCGTCTGTGCTACACCTCGTCCTCTGTGCTACACCTCATCCTCTGTGCTACACCTCGTCCTCTGTGCTACACCTCATCCTCTGTGCTACACCTCGTCCTCTGTGCTACACCTCGTCCTCTGTGCTACACCTCGTCCTCTGTGCTACACCTCATCCTCTGTGCTACACCTCATCCTCTGTGCTACACCTCGTCCTCTGTGCTACACCTCGTCCTCTGTGCTACACCTCGTCCTCTGTGCTACACCTCATCCTCTGTGCTACACCTCGTCCTCTTTGGCAGCACAAAAACCCACAACAGCGTCCAGGTGCAGCACAAAAACCCACAACAGTGTCCAGGTGTAGCACAAAAACCCACAACAGCGTCCAGGTGTAGCACAAAAACCCACAACAGCGTCCAGGTGCAGCACAAAAACCCACAACAGCGTCCAGGTGTAGCACAAAAACCCACAACAGCGTCCAAGTGTAGCACAAAAACCCACAACAGCGTCCAGGTGTAGCACAAAAACCCACAACAGCGTCCAGGTGTAGCACAAAAACCCACAACAGCGTCCAAGTGTAGCTTGTAGCCCTTAATATTTATACTTTTTAAATATGTTTTCGGTTAATGTAAAGTTGCAACCGTTAAACTACCACACCGGACATCCACCGGGCAGCATAACTGCCCTTACTATTTATTAGTAAACTAGTAATGTTTCCTTTGACATATACTATTTAGTATGAAGTATACTGAACTATTACTATACTTGTGAGTGTACTATTTTGATACTTATTAAATTATAAATCATAAAAGTATACTTAAAGCATACTTAGAAGTATACTTTTATTAATTCAAAACATTAATTTATATTATTGTTTTAATCCAGAAAAGTATACGTCTGCTTTCTGTATAGTTTTTATGAATTAAAAAGTGGGCCAATTTAGTTGCAATAAGTATCAAAATAGTAAATTTTTGTTGAAAATTACAATGTCTCATTTCACATTGTTATTTCTACACGTGGTAAATACACAAGTCACAACATGTAAATAAGAAAGTTTTGGAGTTGTTGGAAAGTGTATTTTGTCACTTTTGAGGGAGCTATGCGAACTGGACTAACCCACTTCCAGTGATTGCGGCTAAGCTAGGCTAACGGCGCAGGTCTCTATGCTTCCTACTGCACGCACAGAGAAGAGAAGGGTATCCATCTTCTTGTCTGACTCTGGGGAAAATGGCAAATAAGCCAATTTCCCAAAATGTTAGCGTGTTCCTTTAAGGTCAGGTTTATGCTGTGTTCACACAGTGAGTGTCTCAGTTGCTGGGTCGCTCAAGTCCACTATGCTGACGAGGGTGGATTAAGAGTTTTTATTTACTAATAGCTAGCTCGCGATATATTGGTCTTTCTCGCTAGCTAGCTAGCCAGCTAGCAATCTCTATCTCTCTCACTAGATAGATACCCATATCTCTAGTACTGTATAAAGCATGTTTTTTTAGGGTTGAACAGGACAGGGTAGGCCTGGACCATAATTAATAGAGTTGATCTTCCATTGTCGCAATGAGTGAAGCGGGCCGGAACAACTATTTGCAATATTTATTGGCCGATTTTTGTTGCTCAGTTGCCCAGTTGCTCAGGTCGCTGACCGTCGCTCAGCTTCATAGAAAATTAATGGACTTCCGGCAACTGGGCGACCAAATCGCATATGTGAATGGGGAGTAAGAGTGAGACTGTTGGACTGCGTGAGCCCAACAGGGTGGATCACACGTGTGCAGGACAGTCATGCAGATGACTCACTTAGGTGCGCTGGAGAGGGCTGGGACAGTTAATCCCGCCATCTCCCCGCAGGATACTTTGGACTGGCGCTGCGCTATGTACACTAGGTACAAATAAAGCTGAGGTGGTTGAGAATAACTAAAGGCTCCTTCTTTTATTTATCTTTATGAGGCAGTCTAATACATTGTCTGTGGTGAGGTAGCACTGCCATCTCTGAAAGACAGTAGATGGCACTGTTCTTTAAAAGGACAGATTTCTCTGATATTATGTTGGTTACAAACTCTTGATATATTTAAATGATCATATTTTAAAACTTTTTCATAAGATCAAAAATCTTCTGTCAAAGCTTATGTACCTTTGATACATAGTTTTTAAACTGGTAGTTTTACTTATCTGAAGTTCTGTGTTAAGCCGCGTGAATATATATGAAACTATGCCAGCAATCAGTTTCCTTATTTTAATAGCTAAAAGAAATCACATGTACTCGTCTTCATCTTTTCCATCTGTTTTTAGAAAGTTGGTGTATGATTTCCATATTATGGTTAGTGGAAAAAGTTTGGCATGAAATGATTGCATTCATTATGGCCAGTTTGTATTTGTGGAGCAGGGTTTTTTTTCTTGTTGATCTGTAATTATATAATGGAGAATGTCTGGGAATCTCTGCCCACTGTACCGTAAGTCTATGCTGGCAATAACTTTGATTCATTTCTGCTGTAAACGGGCCCAAGGAAACGGGTCCAACTTTAGAGCGTCCAGCTGACCTGATTCTGCTTAGATTAAAAATTAAATTAAATTTTGAATTATATAATTAATCTGGGAATTTTGAACATTGGTATGCACTTTGGATGGTTTGCATGACCCGGTACTAAATTGGAAAGCTTTTAGACTGGGCCTTTTGCTACTGAGAGATTAGCATGTGTATTGCATCCAAGCTAACGGCCTCATGTTTCTGTACCTATGACTCCATATAACTGTATCCAGTACTTGGATGTGCTGTACATATGTAGAAAATTGAGAAATTTCTACTCTATTATACCTTGGACTCAACCTGTTTTAATTGTGGCTCATGGTAGAGACAGTTTCAGCTTGACTTCAGCCAAAGTAGATATATTTCAGGACGATTCAGAAGGATGTGAAATATATTTATTTATTTATTTATATTGGCCAAATTATTGCATTAGTGCAGAAGTTATGTAAGTAAATGGAGTAAAATTGATCTGGCAGTACTGTTTTAGTCATATCTTTTTCTATTTTTTTGTCATAGTCTTTCAGTGCTTCCAGTTATGCCTTGTAATGCAATTTTGTATAGAACAAATTTTCAGTATTTCACTTGCCATCTTTGCTGTGGCACAGGATTTAAGGTGTACGGCAAGCAGTAACCGCGTAACAGATGTGTGCGTGGAGACCTAGCCTTTGGAATTACACAATCTTATCATAGTCACGGCCATCAGGTAGGTATGTACACTGCTTTATTAAACCTTGCGGAGAACATCTTTCGAACTGAGTACAGAAAGAATGGCAGAACCATTCACGAGACAAATGAGGCTCTGGATGTGATGTGTATGTACTGTATGCACGCTGCAGTGGAACAGAATCGAGTGCTTATCTCTGACTGAAAACAATAAGTGCATGCTTTTGGGTTTAATGTTAATCTCCTCGCACTGCTCAGTTTATGCTGTAGTTACAGTAAATAAATGCAGAGGGTATGACAGCCAACAGCTGCATTCTCATAACCTCTCTCTCCGAAGGGAAAACGGATCACAGCTACCGTTGTGTGCGTGTGTGTGCGTGCGCGCGCACATGCGTGTGTGTGTGTGCGCGTGTGTCTACAGAACCCACTGACAACTTTATGCCATGAGCATTAATTTCATCTGTGCAGACATCTAATCTGAAACCTAATCCTAATTATTCATGGAAAGAAATCTATTTGGAGGAGCTTGTTGGCACATGTAGCTTAGTTTAGGGTGGAGTTTTGAGTTTTTATATATTTTTTTACCTCTTACCTTGAGGGTCTCAGAGAGATACTGACGTGATGAAGTGTATGTGTCTATGTATTTATGATCAGGGTGTGCATTTATTCTATGTATCGGGTTACTAAGGGAGGGGTATTTTTTATGTTTTAACCTAGGATGTCTATGTCTTTGTGCAATGTATGTCCTTGTGGGCACACAAACTATTTTTTTGCAACTGCGAAGTTGATGTAGCAATAAAGTATTGAGTCTTGCAAGTGTCTCTGTGAGCCACGTGTTTTTCCCCTCCCCACATCCCCGCACATGGGCCAAGATACCATTTTATGGCAGAAACGAGTGAACACTCCAGTCATGGAGACAGAAGTCGTACTCTCTCTCTGCTCTTTGGATCCTCTGAGCTGAGTGGCCAGGGCTGCAGAACCCCACACACTGGCCCTCATGGAGCAGATGGTCTCTGCACTCTGAGACGGTGATAGTGGGGGAGGATTTGGATCCTTATCACAGAAAGAAATAAACAGATTACTTTTTTTCTTCTTTTTTTTTTAAAGACTCACTCTCTCTGGGCCTCCAGGTTGTTTGTTTGCATTGCTAAGACAGGCTCCCTTCTGGTTTTGTGGGGTCAGAGGTCACAGAGTCATTATGGGGTGGGGGGTTGTTAAGGGAGGGAGCTGTGAGGTGCTGTCGGGGTGCTCGCACGACCCCACCGCTGGAACAGGAGGTGTGCCGTAATCTTCCCCCTGTGATGCAGAAGCCACTGTTATCACAGTAATGTTAAACAAACAGCCGGGGACACGCGAGAACAGACCCTTTCGTGTGAGTTTAAAAAAAGACAATGTTAAAAAAAGGAGCCCTGAATTCCGAGAATGAACAGATAGGAGAAATATGTGCATAGTTTCTAGATTAAAGAGCATAACTCTATTCAGGCTTACTCTTCTGAGGGTACGCCACTCTCCATTCATGTGAAATAGTGCTTAAGAAGATTGTCTTATCCTTTATGGTCTGTCTTATCCTTTATATTTTCTGTCTTTCCTTTTCAAAAGCAGTATGTGTGCTGTATGAGCTCTCAGGAAACACACAACAAATGCAAAATAAATTCTGAATACAGAAATGGTAGGTTTTCGGAATGCTTGTTTAAAAAAATAAAAATAAAAAAAAATAAAAAAAAGTTATACACTTCCAAAATGCGCTTTTCATTAAAAGCCCCAGGAGAGCTATGTTTAAGGATAGTTCTGTTGGTCAAAAAGTGTCCCGTTCTCCATATCCAGAGTCGGCAGGCAGCTCTCGTCATCTCTGGGCCAGTGCTGCCTGCTCCTCTGGGGAGTGCGTGTTGGCATTGCGCTCATTTAGGAAGCTCTGCTGGCTCTTACAAAACCTTGTAAAAGTCTCAGTGGGATACCATTGCAGTCTTCTATTTAACCCTCCCTTAATGGTGTCCTCTAGCCACAGACCAGACTAAGTCACAGCTCAGAGAGATAAATGCATTGTCTTTGGCTGTTTAACTGGTGTTTGTTTGGCTCTTTGACTTGCATACACATCGGGTGACTGTTAATGAGTTTAAAACGGTGAGCCCTTCGCACATCCAATTACCTACTGTATTTATGTTTTTGCACTGAATAATGTTCAATGTTTTTTGTTCATTGTGTTCGTGTTGATGCAACTCTTTATACTAAGTGTATATTATATACTGTATGTGCTCTGTATATCTCAGGCAATTACATTGAAATATGTTCAGTTTTGTGAAGGAAAATGCTTTTTTTTTTGGTACATTTGCTCACAGTTGCAGGTACATAATTTATTTTACGTCAAACTAAAGTTTAGAAGTAATGTGACAAACCAGGCCTGCTAAATCAGAAGTGTAATTAAATCTGTGCACACATGGACTGAGTGTAATTCAGGGCTCTGCAGGGTTGTTTGTGCCTTTAGGGAGATTTCTGAAAGGCCGGTCTGTTGCTACACCGGAGAATGAAAAGAACAAATTGTGCCACACTTTCTTGAAACGCTGCCAGTTTAGAAAAAAAAGAAATCATAGACTCCATAATAAAACGTGGTGATCCATCTCTTCGGACATAAGTGTCACGTTTGTTCTGAGACTTAATCTCATTAGCAAGACTTAATTTTTGTTATGTGGCTCGCGTCTCGTCTTCTATTACCCCATATGTATAACTAATATTTAAAATGCTTCTATGGGCTGTTTTATGACCTGTTTTATGATCTTAAGAAGCGAGATATTTCAGCAGTGACACTGAAATTTCAGCTCACGAGCGAAGTTATATATACACTATATATAGTTAGTGTACCAGAAAAAAAGTGTTACAGACAAGAAAAATCTGTTATGGCCTTAAAAATATATCACTGAGTTATGGCTTACCAAAGAGAGATGGAAAGAAAGAGAGAGCGAGAGGGACAGAGAGAGAGAGCGGGAGCGAGAGAGCGGGAGCGAGAGAGAGGGAGCGAGAGAGAGGGAGTGCTTGGAAGCTTTTAAATTGATACCATATCTCATTTGATTTAACATGGATGTCTCGGTGGATTCAGTGTCCGATGGTGTTTTACGCTCTTGAACACATGCACCATTCTGCTCTCATTTCATGCATAATTTTTCAGCTAATTTCACTACTCAGCACTACGATCTCCGTCTCTCGGGGAAGACGGCTAATCGGGTACAAACGCAGGGTGCAAACCGTGCAGCTCAGTGCCAAAAAGACATCAGGGTTCTGAGTGAGAGTTCACAGTTCACTGGTACCTGAACCCCAAATCTTTGGGCCCCAGGGTGGTAAATCCTTGGTGTACTCTGTCCCAATGAATTCTGCCATGGTCGTGATGGGTTCTTTTACTGTAAGGAAGAGTCAAGAGGCATAACCGTCTCACTAACTACAGTGGTGTTCAAATAAATAGTAGTGCGTTAAAAAAAGTGAATAAAGTGCAAATATTTTTTAATAGCTTTTAGTTCCATATTTCAAATGTAGTGGAAACATTACACATTTAATTCATTAACAAATTTTATAAATTTAGTTTTGCTTCAGAAACTGCATTTTTAATGTCACCCCACAAGTTTTCAATGGGGTTGAGGTCGGTGGATTGAGCTGGCCACTGAATTACCTCAATCCTTTTTGTCTGGAACCAAGATGTTGCTCGCTTACTCGTGTGTTTGGGGTTGTTGTCTTGTTGAAACACCCATTTCAGGGGCATTTCTTCTTTGGTATATGATATGACGGCAACATAATCTCCAAGTATTTTGATGTATTCAAACTGATCCATGATCCCTGGTATATGATAAATAGGTCCAACACCATTGTATGAAAAACATCCCCATACCATGATTTTTGCACCACCATGCTTCACTGTCTTCACAGTGTACTGTGGCTTCAATTCAGTACCCGGGGATCGTCTGTCGTACTGTCGACGACCACTAGACCCGAAAAGAACAATTGTACACTCATTAGTCCACAGAATGTTACGCCATTTCTCTTTGGGCCAATCGATGTGTTCCTTGGCAAATTTGAACCGATTCTGCACATGCCGTTTTTTCAACAATGGTGCTTTAGGGGGGCTTCTTGCTGATAGCTTAGCTTCGATCAAACGTCTTCTGACTGTAACGGCACTTAATTTTAGATCATCTTTGATCTTTCTGGAGGTGATGATTGGCTGAATCTTTGCCATTCTGACTATTCTTCGATCCGTTTTAACAGTAGTTTCTTCCGCGTGTTTTGGGCTTTTGTTGCCATTTTAAAGCATTTGTGATATTTTTAGCTGAGCCTCCTATAATTTGCTGCACTTCTTTATACGTTTTCCCCTCTCCAATCAACTTTTTAATCAAATTACATTGTTCCCCCCATAATGTTTGAAACGGCCCATTTTACTTAGCAATTCAGAAGGAAATATATTTTATTACAATGTGTGAAACATTTGCTTCCCTTCTTCCTTAATAAAGGACAATTAATGACACCTGTTTTTTCACAGAATGAATGAATTCTCTAATTAAACTCCACACTGCTATTATTTTGAACACGCCTCTTTCAATGAATGAGTCAATTACTCAGAACAAGCAGCGTGCATGTCATGACAGTTGGGTCTGTTGTTTTTCTATTACACTACTACATCTACAAGTAAATTATTTGCCATGCAGAAATATCACTACTACTAATAACAGTGCTTCATCAGGTTACTGATGTTGTACTGCAATTTTTTTTAACACAACTGTTCATGTGTGAACCTGTCACAGGGTCTGCTGTAAACTCAGCAGGTGCCACAAAGACCAGTGTGAGTCACACATCCCGGAATATCTGCTGTTTGAAGGTCAGATGATTGGTATGTCATACAGTAAGGGGCTCAAACTTTTTTTTTCTTGTTTTTGGTGGACAGGTCTTTCTTCTCTAAGCAGTGCAATCTGTCTGGAATCTGTTTTCATAACACTGGCTGTGTGTTGCAACTGCAGCTCAACAATCCGTTCTCCTGAATTTGAGTATTAGAAACGCGTCCTTCAGAAGCAAAGGTACAGTACAGGATGTGTGTGGGTTTGGGACGCAGAATAGACTGGACGTTGTGGATTTCGCTAAAGGTACATTAACGAACTTCGACCGGTGTAATGAATTGCTGTGACGTGTGAGTGGTTTACCAGCCAAAGCAGGCGGGAAACAGACAGCAGATGAATTTGAGCCATGACTTTGCACTCCAGGCCCAAGCAGAGTAGCCTAACACCCCTCCATACAGGCCTAACACCCCTCCATACAGGATTTAATTAAAAAGTTAATTTACACTGAGGCTGTCATTGGACCCCCCCCAAAAGGAAAAAGAAATTCTAATAAATAAATTAAAGCCTCCTGTTGTTGTTAAAATTGCGAGTTTACCTGCTGTGTCTGTGGTTTCTTTTATTGGCCAGATATCTTTAGTACAGAAATGCCAGTTAATGACCTCTTACCGCAGGTTTGTGGAAGGAGGAAGGAGACGCACAGAGTCAAGCGCCAAGCGCAAGCCTCCGCAGCACTAGAGCAGTTTCATAAAGTGTAATCCGTCCCCCTTCTCCTGGGGACGACGGGGCGTGCACGGGCAAATATAACTCCACGCGCTCAAATACTTAATAATTTCCTCTCGTGGTCTATCGGGTCATTTGAATATTCAAGAGCGTGATGCTGTTCTCCAGTCAGTCTCTAACAGTGCAGACATATCAGGCGGCTGTATAGCCAAGTGGGAGGCTGTATAGCGTAGCATAGTGGGAGTTTTGTGTAGCTTAGCTTAGTAGGAGGCTGTATAGATTAGCGTAGTGGGAGGCTGTATAGCTTAGCATAGTGGGCGGCTGTATAGCGTAGAATAGTGGGAGGCTGTATAGCTTAGCATAGTGGGAGGCTGTATAGTGTAGCATAGAGGGAGGCTATATAGCATAGCGTAGTGGGCGGTTGTATAGCATAGCGTAGTGGCCGGCTGTATAGCATAGCGTAGCGGGAGTTTTGTATAACATAGTGTAGTGGCCGGCTGTATAGCATAGCGTAGCGGGAGTTTTGTATAACATAGCGTAGTGGCAGTTTTGTATAACATAGTGTAGTGGCCGGCTGTATAGCATGGCGTAGCGGGTGTTTTGTATAACATAGCGTAGTGGGCGGCTGTGTAGCTTAGCATAGCGGGAGGTTGTCTAGCTTAGCGTAGTTGGGGGCTGCATAGCATAGTGTAGCAAAATGTAGCAAGACTCGCACACAGGGTATCTCAGGAACCGCCTCCTCCCCACACACCCATGTAAATAAAGGTTATACCAAAATGGTCTTTCTCTGGGACCTTGCGCAATCCTGGTGCAGTGCTGCGCTTCACATAGAGAGGGCCGCAATCCTTTAAAGAAAATGAGCAGGAGAGGATCCAGATTTACTGCCTGGCCTTTCAGCTCTTGTTTTTTTATTAATCCTGCCCCTGAATTTCACTGGGCTGCATGACCGAAAGAGGTAATATATTTCCTATGTGGTGAGATGTTAAACTAACAGATTGGCCAAGGCCACTTTTGGCAGCAGGATCTGTTCTTTTTTTTCTTTCTGGTACAGCTCGTCCCAAACTGAGACAAATCATACAGAATTAAAAGATGGAAAAAAGGAAAAGGAAAATAAACACAGGAAATTGCTGTTTTTGTAATATGTCTCACGGAAACCTGAATGATGTCATCTTTTTTTTTCTTTCTTTTTTTTCTTTTTTTATAAAGAAAAATATTAGTGAAATTACTGATGTGTTTATTTTGATTTGGCCTGACCACCATTAACAATTACAAAGTCACTGAACTGTATTCATGGAGATTACAAAGTTTTAACCAGTTGTGGATCAAAGCATTTGGATTTTCTTCTTCGTCTATTTGTTCGCAGTGGTTTGAGGATAGTCCTCTGGGCTAATCTAGTTAATTGTGTACAAGTCTTATACAAACAAATAGGAATTCCAAACTGTCTGTCTTGCCATACTTAAAAAAGAGCTATTTTATAGCGTGTGTGGCAATGTAACTACATTACATTTTGACAGTAACATTTGTGTGTGTGTGAGACACTGTGAGAGAGCATGCATGTATGTGAGACAGAGAGGGTATGTGTGTGTTTGTGTGCATGCGTGTGCGTGTGTCTGTGTGTTCAGATTCTGGCGGGTATTTCGGTAGTCCTCTTGCGCCAGCTCTGTCAGAGCATTCCTTCTGAGTGAGGCAGCCCGTTTCAACCCTCCCGCGGCTGAGAGGCAGAGCGAGAGAGAGGCAGAGCGAGAGAGAGGCAGAGCGAGCGAGAGAGAGGCAGAGCGAGAGAGAGGCAGAGCGAGAGAGAGGCAGAGCGAGAGAGAGGCAGAGCGAGAGAGAGGCAGAGAGAGAGAGAGGCAGAGCGAGCGAGAGAGAGGCAGAGCGAGAGAGAGAGCGAGAGAGAGAGAGGAGGCGCGGCGGCACACAGTCACCTCGCTCATTCAGAAATATGTCTGCCTGCTCGCTATTCAAAACACCTGTACAAATACGCACTCCTCCCTTTGGGCTCCATCTCCAGCCCTCTGGAATGAAAAACACCCGGGCGGGAGCACCTGAATCCGCCATTCAGCCTTGGAACGTTTCGCAGTTAATGAGTTTGAAGTCTTGAGCGTTCAAAAAAATAAAATAAAATAAATTTAAAAAACCTGTCGAAGAGCCGCTTGGTCCACATCAATGTCGGAGCGGTGAGGTTGTTCTGGGCTTGGATCGGCAAACCGCAGCCTTCGTCCCCACAGGTGACGCCCCAAGTGTTGGGGGGTGGGGGGGGCGCGGTCTGCCAAGTGTCGAGCCTGCCCCCCTCACTCCATAGCGAGAGTTCTCTGAACCCAGCGGGATCGTCACCCTCTCTCTCCCTGGGCCCAACCACACCAGCGGGGCTGGACCTCACGCTCGCTCTATGAGCAATGGTCCATTTTAGTGTTTTTTCACTGAAGAATTAGGGTAGGGGCCGGGGGCCAGGGAATACACTTTGGAAGACGGGCAGAGGGTGAAGGCCTGCCTCCCCCTTTAAAGAGACATTGCAGCTGGGAGACGGCGTGCTCCGTGTCTCACTTAAGGGGAGCAGTCTCTCAATGTTGTTTTCTGCCTTGTCTCCTGACAGTGACTGGCAGTACATCTCTTCCAGGCTGTCTGGGCCCAGAGACATAAAATGGCCGTAAGAATAAAGCAATTTCCTTCCGGAGAGTCACAAATGGCTGCATCATTTCAATGTGTTTGAATGGCTTTATTGCCATTTAATATTCTCTCCTCTGTAGTTCTTGTGCTTCCAAAACCTGTATGAGGGAACATGGCTGACCTTATGAGTGCCTTATATAAGGATATGAAAATCATAAACTGGAACACTATAAAACTTTGGAATTGTTCAGTTTTCAGTTTTTTTGTTTGTAATTATTATTTATTGAGGGGAATAGCAGAGTGCCCTATATTCTGTGTGGTGATCTTGGACAGTCAATGTCTTGCGAGAGATCTTTTGTGGCTTAGGTTGGCGAGAGAGCCCAACCCCTTGGTCCAACTCCCAGAGCGAGAGGGTCACTTCATTCATAGTGAGTGGGTCACTCTTCATTCATAGTGAGTGGGTCACTCCTTATTCATAGTGAGTGGGTCACTCTTCATTCATAGTGAGTGGGTCACTCCTTATTCATAGTGAGTAGATCACTCCTCATTGTTGATAATCAGCCCTTGTATCAACATAATACTCATACTACTCATTCATATTGTGTAAGGTTTTGTTATTTTTGAAACGTTATACTTAGCACAGGCCTAAACCGGTCCGCATTACTGGAGATTAGTGACTGGTGTCCATATCTGAAGGCTCGCACATGAGTAATGGTCACAGATGTCAAAGTTTTTCTGCCATTAAAGCCAGATGTTAAAAAACAGATCACTTAGGGTAACAGGTAAACTCTTACACGCCATAAGTGCTTTAAACTCCCTGAGACTTTACATTGATCCTAATAAGCCCCATACAATCCTAATTAAAACACTCCCAGGGGCCACAAGCTTAAGTGGAACTAATAATTTCCTAAATAAGTCTTGGATAGTGTTGAAATCCAGCTTCCCCCCCCCCCCCTCAAGTGCATATGCGCAGTGAAGTGTTTTCATCTTTATCGTGCTTTTCACAAAATAAATCAAAGCCCCAGCGAATGAAGATAAACTGCAACAGTTCAGGTACACTTTGGTTTGACATGATTCTTAGGATGCAGATTTGGGCCTTTTTATGCTTTTTGAGAAGTGTTAAAGAAAACATGACGTCATCTGTGGTATTTTTATTTTTTACTTTTAAACACTCCCTCCTTTTTCACACAATCTGGAATGCAAATCGTAGCGTAGGTTTGTTCCATTGCAGCCACCAGCCGGCTCAGGTAGACTGCAGATGCTCGATTAGCCGAGGATATACTCAAGGAATTACCGCACCTGCCCAAGACATCCATCCCGGGACAGTGCAACGTGCAAATTATGTGCCACCCTCTGGGGTTCCTGGTCAGATTAAATTGCAATTGAGTGCTTTAGGTGAACATACCACCAACAAACCTGTGTTTTATTTACAGGCTTGTTTCTGGTTTGTGGAAAGTAATATACTGTATATAAAACTTCTCCACCTCCAGAAAACATGAGTGGGTGGTCAGAAGATACTCCACCATACATGTGTGTGTGTGTGTGTACATATATTGCAACTCTTATATTGCTGTAGACTGCTCTGACAGGATCCCATGAAATGGGACACATTTCTGTGTGACAGGCTGTTGTTGAGGCCCAGTCAGTGTTTGTTCTCCCAGTACGTTGCCTGTTAGCTCTTCAGACATGTGATCTCCCCGTTAGAGGCTTCTGGTCACTCTTGCATTCACCGTTAAACAAAAAAAAAACTCACACAACAACAACAACTCTTTTAAAACATACTCACATAAAACATAAACAGCCTCAAGTGTGCCGGTGGCAAATATACCATTTTAAAAATGATTCTTTTCTCATTCAAATTTGGAATATAATTATTTTTTTAAGCCTTGTTAAATAAACGACTGTTTCTGTTTCTCATTTAAAAGTTGAATCTAAAACTCCTGGGAATGACATGGCTCCCTCTGCATATTAGCCAGGGAATGGTGGCGGGTGGGGGGGGGGGGGGGTGTAGGGCTTTAAACAAAGTTTGTATGAGTCAGAGGTGGAGAGACTGAACTAGCTGACAGAGCATCAAGAGAAGAGGCAATATCTTATTAATAAAGTAGGCGGGGGGGGGGAAAGATGTTTGGAAAGGAGCCGGGCTCTGAATTCAAAGGCCTTGTCTGCTGTCTTTGAATCCTTAATCGCTCTGCAGAAGAAAGCAAATGGATTTGTGTTGCAACAGCTTGCTTCCTCCGCCTTGCCAAGTGCCAAATAAGCTCTCTCCAGCCACCCTGCTTCATTACATCATTTCTATCACAATTGTAAATGTGACATTGATTGGCTAGGAGGAGGGGGTCCCTGGAAATGAGGAAAGTTTTTTAAATTTTTTTTTTTTACTGCTTTCTGAAATGATATGAGGGTGCTAATCCCCCACAGGACATGGGGAGAAGTGTGTCACAATTTCAATAAAAGTCCCCCCCCCCTTTTTTTTTTAATAAGGAATACTTATTTTTCTTTGACTTGTAGAAGGGGGTCCGAATGCAACGATCTGAGGCAATGGGACTGTTTCATCTCATCCAGCATTCAGACGCAAAAACCCAGTTCATGAAATCAGTCCTCCTAGTCATTATTAAACCTTTAGAACCGCACAGTATGGATTTACACTATTGGATTTTTATTCTAGAAAGCTGGTTTTGAGTACATAGGACAGCTAAAAACCTTTTATTTTTTTAAACAGCATAGCTGTGTAATAGGGCTGTAACGACATGTCTTTCACAATGATAAGGACATTTTTCAGAGTGTACCACCATGTGTACTTAACATCAAACTGTGCCATAAAGAGAACTTATTTTTCTATTGCCACTGCAGGAATTTTGGTCACTAAAGAGTTTCTTGGTCCTCTCTGATCACATACAGAATTTTTAATAAGATCATTGTTGACTGTCAGAGCTCAGTTACCACAATGCATGGGGCTGTCTTTGAATGCATAGGTGTGGTTAATTATCCATGACCATAATCAACTGGCAAAGAGGATGTCCATTTTAGAAAGTATAAAAAAGTATTGTGTTTATAATAAAGCTTGATCCAAAATATGTTTTAAGATCACCTGATCGGATGGGTACATTAACAGTAAGCACATTTCACATTTTGTTGTCCACCAGGGTGTGCTGTAGCAGCATTCTCCGATTTCGAAGTGTACCAAACGTTAATATTAATATATATCAAAAAGGAGATATTACTTATTTTTTATTCAGACAAAAGAAAACTCCACTGTACAGGAAAGGAAACCTTCAATCACACAATGAAAATGGAAGATTGTGAGCTTGTCTTCATTTTTAATTTATCTGCATTTAGGGTGTGGCCCTGTGGTATTAGCCTGAACACTACACCCAAACTTGAATCCTCAATATCACTGTTCCCTTGGCTCAGTAACTTTAAATAAAACTACATTCACTCAATTGCTCTGGATTTTTTTATGTTTACAAAAATAGAGGCTTTTTTTAAATGATACAGTTGTAATCCTTCTTTGAGAACTTGAATCCTACTACTTGTCTACCAGTGAACAGCATATGAAGTAGAATGATGGTGAGAGAATTGTTGAGTGAGCCGTAGCGCGGAACTAAATAAATCATGTTCATGTGTCTGAACTTCATAAAGTAAGTAGAACATGCACAATATTGCAGGATGATGTATTTTTTAAAAGTGTGGTTAGGTCATGTGCAGCATTGAATTACCTACAGGTTTTCATTCCCCTTCATGGTCCAATTGACCGCTGAATGAAGGCACTTCATAGACATGGTGTCGACAATATATATTTTTTCTCCTTCCAGGAAATGGCGATAATTTGTATACACTCACATATATTGTGAAGTGTTGTAATAGCTTTAGTAAAATACTTTGGTAGACTATATTTCAGTATATTCTGTTTCTGTAAAGGGCTTTATGTTAGCTCTGACTTTTGTCAGTAGCTCATACTATATTTTCCCTACTCACAGGAAATGTTTTTTATTTTTTTTTATATGCTGTATTTTGTGTAGCAAAGCTGCAGTTGGACATCTGTAAGTAGCAATCTGTCAGTGTAGCGTGTCACGCACAAGGCCTGCCAGGATACCGCTCTGTTAAACAGTATGCTTCTGATAAATAGATGGCACTGGCAGAACAAATTGTCCAAGTTTTGTTTCATTTTAGGCCACTTTACCATTTGCAGATCTGGCAGGCTGTCAAACATTCCTTTTTTCTTCTCTCCTAAAATGTTTTTTTATTTTTATATAAACACAACTCCATCTTTGTATCTACAGAGCTGAAGTGTGTACAAAAATGTCAACAACAGACTGCTCTATTTATTTGTTTATACTGCATTTCCTTCTTTTTTTTTTATCCAACTGACAAAGTGAAGAGTGGGGCCTTGTGTTTTCTGGACTGTGCTTCTGCGATTTCCTTCTTCGTTCACAGAATTGGTCACCTGTACGTTTACCTTCAGTTAAAGAGGCGCAGATCACACCCCCCTAGAACTGCACTCATCTTAAGGCTATAAGATCTAGGTCACAAAGGGGCCTGATACACCATTTCATTTCCCGCAGCTTGTCGGCTCCTTTGTCGCCGTCTTGCACGTACACAATTGTTCTTCCCGCTCTTTCTTTCTCAGCAACCTGTCATTTTGAGGTTAAAGGTCAAATATGAAGGTTCCTGATAAAAGTTTTCATTTTCTTTTTTGCTATTATTCACATGATGTCCACATTTTAAGAGCATGACCCATTAAGTCAACTCACACATAGTCAATGGAAGTGGGAAAGGCTGTCTCAAACAGTTTTCCAAGAGTATCCCTTAATTCAGGGGTGGGGAACCTCATCCGAAAAGGGCCGGTGCGGGTTTTTGTTTTAGCCCAGTACTAACACACCTGATTCTACTTATCAATTAATAATAGTCTTCAATCAAGAACTTGATAAGTATAATCAGGTGTCTTAAAACAAAAACCCGCACCCACACCAGCCCTTTTCAGATGAGGTTCCCCACCCCTGCCTTAATCACTCTATTGGGTTTGTATTTGGTGACTGAGAAGGCCGTGCCATTATGGACAACGTCAGTCAGTGTCATGCTCTTACAACCACTAGTGCCTATTCCTGCTCTGTGGACTGGGACATTATCTTATCTCTTATCATAGTTACATCACATTTCCCCGAAGAGGAAACAACATTTGTCTCTGCGTTTCTGTCCGTGCGTGCCTTTTCCTACAATGAATGTGAAATCATTGATAGATGTTAACTTGGTGATCCCTTTCCTTCATTTGTAAATGCAAATATGGCTTAACGCGCAGTTACGGAGAGACATATTTGATGATTAATAAGTAACTAAAATTTGTATGTAAGAGAATGTTAAATATTATAATAAGGGAGGGATGGGGAAAACTGATGTAAGTTTTATGAAGCTTTTTGAGCTTTCTTTTTTATTTATTTATTTATTTTTTTCTTAAGTTTATTTGAATAGGGACAGTGCACATTATTCAACAGAAATGAGACAAAGTACCACCACTGTAAATATGCCAGTGTTAGCTGGGTAGCTAGTTTTCAACTGCAGTCCCTGGGCAAGATGTTAAATGCCAGGTAAAAACAGAATAGAAAGAAACATTTTAGACATTTTAAAAGCATAATTAAAACAGTATTTTAATATAACTAACAGCATAGTTAAAAGTGAGTTATGAGTTAAGAGTCGCCATCCGATCAATGCCGTGGAAAAATGTAAGTTGGTGATATTGTAATGGGGGTTGAAGAGTGTACATGTGGTGTGATAGCTGAAGCCTATAGCTGAAGGGTCCTGATCAGTCCTGACCCATGCAGGTGTGTGTATGTCTGAGACTGGCCCGAGGAGGAGGAGGAGGGGAGCATGGGCTAGGGCTAGGGCTAGGGGAGGGCAGGTGGGGAGGGGGTGGCAGTGTGGAATTTCAGTGTGTGTCGACGAGTTTGGGCAAACCCCCCACGCAGTGTCAGAAAAAACATGGCAGAGTGAGTCCCTTTCTGCTGACGTACTCTACGCTGCAGTTTGCTTTGCTCTGCCTGAGGGAGGTCACAGAGAGGCCCTTCCCTTCATTACTGGCTCATAGAGAGAGGGTGCGAGTGCTTATCATGCCCGTCTTAAACTTGGCACAACAGTGTGTGAGATTTTTGAACGTGACGTTTTCTTACCAGAGTAAAACAGCTTGGCAAAGCTGGATTTTTTTGTTTATTTTGCTTCTGAGAATCAAAAAAATGTTTTAAAGGCATGTGCTGCATTGTGTTGCTTCTTTCATGCACTGTAGAAACGGCTGCATCGAGTTTGATTTCTTAACTTTAGTAATACGTGCAATGCTAAGTTGTCGTAGATGATAGAGGTTAATAATTGTTAAAGTCTTTCGTACATGTGTGTTGTTGAGTCTGGTTCCTCCCAAGGTTTCTTTCTATTTACACCAGGGACTTTTTCCTTGCCGCTGTTGCCTTTGGCTTGCTCTTGTGGGGGTTTAGGCTCGGTTTTTCTGTGAAGCGTATTGTGACAACTGGTTGTAAAATGCGCTCTATAAATAAATATTGATTTGATTTGATTATAAAGCAACACTAAAATGGTTGTATTAATCTGGATTCATACATAACAGCAGAGTGAAAAAATCTCTTGATATAAAAAAAATAAATAATATTTAAGTTACAATGAATGTAGTGGTGTGTTCAGAAGATGTTATCGGACGATTTCCCCCCTCATATGTGAAACAATAAATAAATGGCACAACAATTTTTCTCACATTTCTTCTTGTAAAAACTATAATTGTATAAACCAAATTGCGCTTTTCTCACTAGTTGCTGAGCTAGACTTTATCCGGTCCTTTTTTTAGTAGTTTGGGCTTCATGGCAAGCTGTGCTTCAACCTTCCCTGACTTGTTTTATGTTTCTTGCATTTTGGATGAAAAAAGCATGTGTCTCTAAGTTCAACTTCATCTCCTTTTTTTTTTTTTTTCACCGAAGGGATTTTCCATCGTAAATGTTTTAATGGGCAAGTAAGGGGGTTTATATTCCATTGTATTTTAGTGCAGGAAACTCATAATGACTGTTGGACTATGCTGCACTCTGGAACTGACAGTACTTCTCTTCCACACACCCTGGCTGTCTTTGAGCGCTTGTGTCAAACAGTCAAACACGGTGGCTGGGCTGTGAACTTCTCACCGGGCCGTGTGGAGGTAGAGAGCGAGGGGAGGGAGATAGAGGGAGAGAGATAGAGGGAGAGAGTGAGAGAGGGGAAAGGGCAAAGAGACTTGACAGAGAAGAGAGTGGGAGAGATTGAGATGACAAGAGACTGGGATGGTGGGGGGGTGGGGGGGTGAGAGCCGCTTCACTGGAGGACTGGGGGGGGGGGGGGTCAGACGAAAGCAGTGGTGTTGCTAGGAAACACTGTAACGGGGTAACAATGAACAGAAAGCTCATCGTATTGAGCCCCGCTTTTAATCCATTTAGCACTAGGGAGACGGAGAGAGTAGACGGGTAGTTTGAAGAGGGGGTGAAACTGACTTGAGTATACATCGTTTAGTGTCTTACAGCAGCTTTTTACTCAAGCAAAATGGATGTTTTCTAGCTTTCCGCTGAAATAAAGTAAAGTAGACTGACTAATCTGAATTATCTTTGACTGTCTTTCATTAAACATATACAATTTTGATATTGCGGTTATTAACACTGAAGTTATTACAAGGAAAAAGTCTTTCCTGAAATCATTAGAGAACAGAGCCAAAACTACACCACACAGTGCCGTTTCCAAGGTCTTTCTGCGGTACATTTAGTAGAAGCCGCTGTCGTAAATTGTAAATTGCATTGCAATTTTATTTTTGTGGTTTTTGTGACTAGTTCAGTGAGCGTGACACAGCCGTGCTTGAGGTGGGTATCTGTGCGGTGACAACAGTCCGACAGGTCACTGAAAAAAAGATCTGTGAGATTCCATTACTCAAAGCTGAGGGCTGAGGCTTGTATCTAGGGCCACGCTCCAATGGATATCTGAATATCTGAACCGCTCACCTGCGGCTGAATCTGCGGTCCTGGCAGGCAGGGTGTACCACCAGCTGAGAGAGTTAGATGGAAGGTGCCGGGGGGTCTGTTATGGGACATGACACAGCAGTGCTCATATTGCACTCACCTGCTACACCCCCCTCCCCCCACTGCCGATGGCATGCTCCAAATAATCAGGAGAGGTTAGGCCAGCCGCTGAGTAATTCCACATGTGCAGAGAGAGTCAGATCAAATTAGCGTACTTTTTCCACAAAAGCCCTCTCTCTTTCTCATTATAAAAAACACGCACACACCTATACACAGATGCAGCATATTCACATATACCTACACACACATGCATAATGTGTATACACACATACACACACACAGTTGTATGGTGGTGGTTCATGCAGTAGATGTGCCCTCATGCCACCAGCCCTGGGCAAAAAGACACACACACACACACACACCCACACACTCGCTCTTCTTTTTCTGACACACACATGTGCACTGCTGGTTTCTTGCTGCAGTAATGTTAGCCTCTTATTTTGAAAAGGAGTTTTTCACGCAGCAGTAACATGGGTTTCTCCATCCTCCATATCGCCGATGTTTCAGTCGGGTAATATCAGGAGCGCGGTGCTTCAATCCGGCTCCTTACAGCACGGCTAATCTCTAGCACCAGCCATAAAGAGGAAGTGACATGTTTGGAACATGCCAGGCTCTGGTGCTCCATTGCAATATTAATATGTTACAGTGTAATGCACATCACTAACACATTTAAATAAAGAAAAGGCAACCATAAGGCAGTTTGAGGGGCACAGTGGAGGTCATGTGGACGTTTTGATTTGGGTGACTCATTTTGAGCTCATAATGTGAGCTCTCCGGTTTCTGTTTATTGCATTTGCCTCAAGTCTTTATGATTCACACTAGTGTAGTCTTATTGCAGTCCACCCTCCCTCCAAGCACTGCTCTCTGGAGCAGAATTATTACTTTTAATCCTCCCTAATTGTTCAGTTTCAGAGAATGGATCTCAGTCTGCTTGGAACTAATTCCGTCTGGGTTTTCAGTTTAATTCGCCACACTGGGCCTAAGACCTTTTTGGGCCGCCTGTGAGAGCGTAAACCCCTTATCTCCCTGCGTTTGGAAACAGTGAGCGACTTGTGCTGAGAGTAATTTCTCAAGTGTCCGTGAAACATTCCTCTGACATCTCGACATTTGCAGTAATTAGCTGAGATGACGCGCTAAGTTACGGTTCCCTCGGCAGCGACTTGCGTTAAAACTCAGACTGCGGCAGAGGAAGCGTAACCATGGTGATTGGATTGGCAGGGGACGTGGACGTTGAAATTGTTAATAAGAAAGAAGAAGGAAAAAATGAAAAAGGAGAGAGAGAAAAAAATCTGTTAACCGACAGGAACAAGGAGGTTGGCATCTCCTCTCTGGGTGTGAATGGGATGTGTCACAAGTGGTGCTATGCTGGATTTAGGAGAGGACATCACCATGTTGACAGCCAGGGGAGATAGCGGACAGGGGGGGGTATAACAGGCCACACTGTGATAAATTAAATTGAATATAGTCTTTACTGCCTGAAGAAGACTGGATGGGTCAGGACTTGTTGCCTGTCCTGGTAAAGCAATGATTAAATGATTAATGTTTCTCAACATACGTGTTGCTAATAATTAACGAGTGTTGTTAATATTTAGGGCGGACGGCACTGTGTTGAATTATTGTAATGTAATGCAGCCACTTAAGCTGTCAGATGATACCTTCAGGCCTTGTTTGCAAATATCATTTTTCTATTTGTGGTAATCATGTCATGAAATAATTAGTCATTCTTGATAACGGCATCTGCTAAATGCCAAAAAGTAGATGTAAAAACGCTCCAGTTATTATATTTAGCATTTTCTCACAGTCATACCATTCATACCATTACAACATTTGTAATGATAGAGTTGGGAGTATACTACTTTACTACCGTATTACTATCGTATTCATGCATCTCTTCTATCCTCCTGCTGCGTGCTCCTTACATTGTGTGTGCTTGTCCCAACGTGCCTTTTTCTATTAGATCTATAAACAAAAAAGTTTTTCCTTACTGGGCGGGCTTAATATTCATTTAAAATTGTCTTGCAGATTTTTTATATATTTATAGAATTTATTCTAAAATATATATAAATGTAGTTTAGGAGAGATCAATGGCAAGGTAGCGCCAGTTATACTATACGAGTTGATTGGGTTCCATTCACATAAGTTATGTCTTCACCTTGGTTGGAATTGGCCATGTTCGATCTTGCCTTTTTGCAAAAAAAAAAAAAGACCATTTAGAATCTCTTTGTACATATTAGATGCTTGTTTTTCACCCTAAATCTTGATTCAGCTGGTACCTTCCCCCCTGTTCTCCTGCGCTGAGGTGCAGGGCTGGCTCCCCCCCCCCCCTCTCTCTCCCTGAGTGGTGGAGCTCTCTCTCTCTCTCTCTCTCAGATGGAGCCATTTGAGGACAATCGGCACCCTATTCCTGCTGCTGTCCCAGCTCCTCGTTCCCACGCCTCCCCTCCACTTCATTTCCTGTTCCTGCGAGCAACCAGGAAGGCAGCACTACCGTGTCTTAAAAGCAGGCGGCGCCGTAATGGTGCGTGTAAAAAGCACACGTGAAACACGTGCACCCCCGCCCGCACACGTGCGTGCGCGAATGATTACACACATACCCGCACGCACGCACGCACGCACGCACGCACGCACCCACCCACACATACACACATGCACATCCACACGCACATGATCACACCCACCACATACACGCGCATGCACACACAAGCTGACACACAAGCTGACACACACACACCCACACATACCCACATTAGTGACGTTTAGGCTGTTTCTCTGGCCATTGTGCACCACAGGGCGCTGGGTCTCCTTTCACAGGGACCAAATCTCAGAGCCGTTTGGCTAGAGGATGTGAGGGTCAGCGGGCAGCGCTGGACTAACACGCTGCACTCGATCCCCTCGGGGAGGCCTGGGGCTAACGTTAATCCTAACAGGCAAACGCTTTTTTATGCGTGTAATGCAATTAATTCAAAACCCACGAACTTCCATTTAACCCCTCCAGCGCCATCTCCCAACAGGACTGGCTTACAAGCAACAATGGTCCCATTCAGATAAAAAACAAATCTATGCTTTTCCACCAAAACACCTAAAAGGACATGTCATTGACTGTGAACAATGGTCTTTGTGCCCTTAATATCATTTTACCTCTAATGAATCATTCTTTTGAACAAAAGCACTAGATTAGAGTCAATAGCTGTCTGCTGATGCTTGGAGTCGTTTCGTTTTCATTTCTCTTTTGCACCAGAGCACATAGTGATTTGACCCACAAACTGGACTGAGTGAATAAATAGCACGCCTAGTGAAACAAAATGCCATGTGAGGGGGGAAAAAGTTTATACTGTAGGAAATGTTGTGTGTTGTAACTTATTTTGTCACCGCTGAATTGGTGTGATTGTTCTTGGCATTGTAACGTCAAGAGTAACATCTGGCGTTAATGAGCTGTGCCGTTAAATGCTCTTGTTAGATGACTTCTAACCTGACCTCATTAGACAGTGGCCTGACCTGACTCTCCCATCCGTGGCCTGGTCATACACAGATTTTAATCACTCAGAGAGAGAGAGAGGGAGAGAGGGAGAAGGATGGGGAGAGATGTCCCCGCCCCCTCCTAGGACCAGGCTCTTTATCATATTTCGGCCTGTCTGTGGGGTAACGGGCTGCCTTTTCCCTTTGATGGGAATTTGCGATGAGCTGAAAGGCCTTTTGATGTGGCAGGCGGAGGGGTTACGGGGAGGGGAGTGGGCGGGCAGGGCCGGGCTTTGATGTGGAGAGGGGGCCGCCGCTCCCTCCGCACTTATCTATCAGGAGCCCAGCTGCTGCAGAACCCGCAGACAGTCCGGCTCTGAGGCCTGGCCCGGGTCACCTAACCTAGCACAGGTAGTCCGGCTCTGGCCTGGCCCGGGTCACCTGACCCAGCACAGACAGTCTGGCTCTGAGGCCTTAAGTCTGGCTCACCTGACCCAGCACAGACAGTCTGGTTCTGAGGCCTGGCCCGGGTCATGTGACCCAGCACTGACAGTCTGGCTCTGAGGCCTTAAGTCTGGCTCACCTGACCCAGCACAGACAGTCTGGTTCTGAGGCCTGGCCCGGGTCATGTGACCCAGCACTGACAGTCTGGCTCTGAGGCCTTAAGTCTGGCTCACCTGACCCAGCACAGACAGTCTGGTTCTGAGGCCTGGCCCGGGTCACGTGACCCAGTGTACCCTGAACACCCCTCCTGGCTGACCTGGAGTAGCAGCCAATCAGGGCCTCTGTACATCAGTATTCAGAGCAGTAGTAGCTGGAGTAGTATTACGAATAGAGTCAGGAGTAGTACAATAGTCGTCTATAATTATATACATTTTGGCTACATGCAAGCGGCTGGGCACACGTAGCATAGCACAGGGCAGTAGTGTTGCGCAGTGGTTAGGAAACTGGGCTTGCAACTCCAGGTTTGTAAGTTTGATGCCCAGGCAGGGGCACTGCTGTTGCACCACAACCAAAACTCCTTCAGTAAATATCCAGCTGTATAAATGGATTGTATGTAGAAGAATGTAAGCTGTGCAAGTTGCTCTGGATAAGAAGATCTACTAAATCCCCGTCGTATGGCAAAGAAGGCCGACAGAAAAAAGGCCTCACTGCTGTTTCCTTGTTGTATGGCACATAACACTGTTGTCATTTTTTTTCTCCATCTTTAAAGCTGGACAGTGTTCTGAATCTCCAGTTGAACAGACTGGAGACAGGGGGGTCGGATGGGATTGTCGGCTTCTTCTTGCCTGCAGAGAACTGGGTGTTTTATAGGATTTATTCAAGAAATTATGTGCCAGAAAAATAAATATATAATTTTAAAATAATTTAAAAAATAATTATAATTATAATAGTAATAATGATGAATGATCATTGTTGAATATAGTGGAACATAAAAATTGACTGATATCCTGCTTCTACGTAAGCATTCATACCTGCACAAGCAAACTAAATAATGAGTATTGATGTTTCATTTAGTTTATTGTAGGTTAATTTGAATTAAAGCTACATTACCAGACAGAGATTGGCCTCCTTAAAAATACTGTACTTTTAGCTGAAGCATACATATATTATTTACTTTTAAAATATATATAGGGGCTTATATACACTGCTGAAAAAAAAAAAGGGAACACTTAATCATCACAGTATAACACCAAGCAAATTAAACCAAACCGGTCATGCTGGATGATGTTGCAGGCAGCATAACATTCGCCACGGCGTCTCCAGACTCTTTCACGTCTGTCACATGTGCTCAGTGTGAACCTGCTCTCATCTGTGAAGAGAACGGGGCGTTCTCAGAGAATCAGAGAATTCTGGCGTTCTCTGGCAAATGCCAATCGAACTGCACGGTGCTGGGCTGTGAGCACAGGTCCCACTACAGGACGTCGGGCCCTCATGCCACCCTCATGGTGTCTGTTTCTGACAGTTTGGTCAGAAACATGCACACGAGTAGCCCGCTGGAGGTCATTTTGTAGGGCTCTGGCAGTGCTCCTCCTGTTCCTCCTCGCACAAAGGAGCAGATACCGGTCCTGCCGCTGGGTTGTTGCCCTTCTACGGCCCTGAGGAGCTGGACTACCTGTGCAACCTGAATGGGCTGCAGGTACCGCCTCATGCGGAAGAATAAGGAGAGAGAAATGGTTTGTGGCCACCACCTGCAAAACCATTTACTTTTTGGGGGTTGTCTTGCTGTTGCCTCTCCTGTCCATCTGTTGCCACTTTCATTTGCACCAAAGCAGGTGAAATTGATTCACAATAGTTTACCCTTCCTAACTGGACAGATCGATATCCCAGAAGTTTAATTGACTTGGTGTTATACTGTGTTGATTAAGTGTTCCCTTAATTTCTTTGAGCAGTGTATATAAAAAAACACTTGCTGCCTACCACTGTCAATAGCAATATCCAGGCTTCATCTGAACATAGTCATGGATTTCAGCAGCTTGTCATCTCCTTAAACCAGGCTTTTTAGAGGGGTGTTCTGGGTATTTTTGGACAGGGTGTTTCAACTAAAGACAGATCAAGATAATTTAGATCATCTTCCTTCATGCACCTTTGTCAGAGAGGAGAGTCCCTGGTGGTTAAAAGAGGCCTTAGAAAGGCACAGACAACTAAAGGCTTTTGTATTTTTCTGAAACCACCCAAAACATGACAAAGCGTCTTCTCAGTAAAGTTTTTATTTTATGAAAGGGGACTCCCTGATACTAGAGTCTGTAAATCCAGGCTGAAAAGCCAGCCCAGAGGAGAACAGAGGCGGCAAGTTGGTGGTCTTCATTCAATGTTTTCCCTTTTTTTATTAAAGGGAACTCACAATAACTGTTCAGCCTCAGCAAGTTAACTTCTTAGCCTCTTAGCTGAAATATTTTAGTCCCTCCTTCTATGGTCGTGTAAACAGATTTGTAGAAGGTGGTAGAGCTTGGAAAGAACCCACTTCCCCTCATACGCACACTTGTGCATGCGTACACGCACTTATGTGCACACACATATACGCACACGCATGTTATGAACGTGCAATGTACACAGCCGACGGTGAGGTGATTATTGTAGCGCTACATTAACGGTGAAAGGGTGGCGAGAAAGAACTCCCCGATGGGAAGAAATCTCGCTGATGAGGGGGAGCCCATCCTTCGCTGGCAGGCCCGGTTAAAACTAAAGGTAGAATGGATGGTAACAGAATGTGATGAGGTTACTAACACAGTAAATAATGTACACAGCCGACAGTGAGGTGATTACAGTGATTAACAGTGAAATGGTTATAGATGAAACCACATTGACAGTATTATTATTCATTCATTTCATTCTGACAACTAGGCCATAATTGTTATTTCAGTCGTGTGATAATATTTTTATTTTGTTTCAGTAGTGCAGTTAAATATTGTAGACGATGAACAGAGTTCTGAATGCGATTGTCTGAATGCACTTTTGTCCCAGACAAAATCCCCTCTTTTGTGAATTCTGTGCTTTTTAATCTATGCAGGGGGATTTAGCCAGAGGTGTAAAATCCAGGGGTCAGAAAGTAAAAGTCCAACCATGTGTTTCTTCCACCCATTAACTCAACCAGCTGACTTCACTAATTAGTTATACGTCCTGGCTGAAGAATTGTGCTAATTAGCAAATCCAGGTGATTGGAACAAAATACCGGGGTGGACTTTTGCTTTCTGAACCTGGTTTTTACTCTTCTGGATTTAGCTAAGTTTGAAGGTGGGAGGAGTGGAATCTTGGGCTGTGTGTTTGATCAGCCGTCATTCTGTGTCTTATAACCATTGTGAAGTGCAGAAAAGGGAAACTTCCTGAAAAGTTCTGTTTGTTTGGGGAAGTGAATTTGGCGCTATATCTCAACCTAGATTTTATTTTTAGACTGAAAGCGGTAATAATGTTGTGAAAGCGCAGCTGCGGGGTGATAACGGCTGTCTGTCGAGATGTATCGAGCGCTGTATCACGCTCAGAGTAGGATGCATGTCAAGCGTTTAGGAGCGTTTAGGAGCGTTGAGGAGTGCCGTAGTCTACGTGCCAAATTAACTGAAATTCGTTTAGGCCTACACTTTTAAACAGAACGTAAATGAACGAACGCAGACGCACACTGTAAACTGTGATGGATGGAATATTCGATGTGGGATTGTAGCGATTCGCACACCTGAAACGCAGGTGTGCCAGAAACACTTTAGAAATGGCTGGGCCATAGGAAGCCATGTGTGTGCTATGAACTCCATGTCCAATCGAACAATGCCGCCCGTACCCATCACCATCCCCCTTTCTTGTGCATCCCAGAGACGCAGAGAAACAGGCGGCCGAGGCAGTGAGTCGGGTTGCTAGGCCGCAAAGAAGACCTTTGCCGTCTGACGGCCAATGAAGGCCACAGCTGGGCTCCGGTGGGAGGAGCTGAGGAAAGGTCGTCCCCGCCCATCAGAGGCCTTTGGGGGCCCCTGCGCCAGCCTCAGCCCCTCTCTTTAATGAGACTTCTGGGTTTGTGTGCCTCTGAGTGGCAGCGCATATATCAACCCTATGCTGTAGCGAGCTCTCCAAACCCACCCCAACCCCCCTGCCCACAGAACAAATACACTCAGCGTGCAGCTCTCTGTACAGCAGAAACGCACTCGGACTCATACCGGGATAGGAAACGCAGCCATCAAATCTGTTATTAGCAGAAACTGTGAAAAATAACCATCGAACGTTACACCCAGCTATTGGGAGAAACAGGCAACAGCGCCTCAGGGTTACTGGTTCTAACTGAAATAAAGGAATAGGACGTATTGTTGTGATTAAAGTTGTTTTTCAAAATTATTGTATTTTTTTTTTAGTCGATGAAAGCGCTCCAACATCTGCTGAATGGAAAAAATGAATAATGGTTCAGTTTTCCGATGCGTATACAGTATAGGACTGTTTTTTTAAGAACTGTAATTTTGACCACAGCTTGTGAATAGTATTGGAATTTGGTTTTTATAAGGTTTTGCACGGAAGGGGTGCAAAGGGGGGAAAGTACATCTGATGACCAGTGGGATAAAAATGAAGCAATACCATAAAAATGTAAACCCTTAAAGAGTTATTTTTAGTGAGACATACTCAAACTTTTTGAGGCCTGTTATCTTTTGTTGGGCCCAGACTCTTGCTAATGAAATTCTGGCTTTTTCCCAGCCGTAAGTATTGCTTACAAGTGTGCTTTGTGTCTTTTCTGCAAAGAGGTGCTAGAAAGAGCACTCAAAAAAAGTTGGGATTGGGACTTCAGTTCAATCAAAAATAAAAGCATACAAACAACAGTGCTCAAAGCAGAATATATTAAAAAGGTTCCTCACATATCCAGAAAGCTTAGAGATTTACTAACCTGTACTTTTCTTCTCTTCAGTTGCACTGTTCTGGAAATAAGTGTCGGGGCAAATGTGTGAGTGACCAGTGGTGGCATTTATGCATCGTGTGCCATACCTTCCAAAGTCACAACTGTGTCCTCTGTGAGTTCAGAAAACTCTCACTTCCATAAATTGTGTTTTACTGTCTTTACATGAAGCTTGTGGTTCATAGAGGTTTAATGTGTTTGTGCAGTGACCGTTTAGAGGTTGGAAGTTTGTCATAAACTACTCAGAACTTTATTTTAACTCGGAGAAAGAGCGTGTGGGGGGGGGGGCTCTGCGGAGCTCCACCATCTAGCCACAGTGTGTCATTCGATTCATGACTCCAAGAGTGGCCAAAAGGTGGAGGAAACATAAGTATTCATTTTTATCTGCCAAGTGGGAGGGACTCTAGGTTCATTTATTTATTTATTTTTATTTTTTTACCAGCTCTACTTCTGACGTACACCAGAATCCTTCCCCAAATGGTCTTTTATTTTTATTTTTTAAGTGAATGAAGAAGAACTCAAGGGAATCTGGAAAATGTACGCAGTGAATGACAGAATAGACCGTCTCTAATACGCATCACAGACTTGCTCCTCTGCTGAAGTTGTTTGAGGCTGAATGGAGAGCGAGCAGGTAGTGCAGACTGAAGAGTTAAAAACACGGGGGAGGGGCGGGGAGGCAGAAGAGGCGACAGGTGCCTGCAGCACCTGTTATGGGGGAGTGCAAACTGCACAGACCTGAGGCACGTTTCGTCCCCCGCCGAGGTCACCGCAGCGTGGCGTCACACAGCGCAGGGGCTCCACGCCTGCTGCGGTTTTCAGTTTCCAACTTCTTTTATCACATCGGAAAAAAACAAAAAACAACAAAAAAAAAACACCAACATTTGTAAAGAAGGTTTTCTTAGTGTTAGCTACTGCTGAAAACAAAGATGGACTGCTCCAGTCTCTGGCAGTATCCCTTTGACAAAATTCTTGTTTATTCATTTTCCTTTTCACCTCTTTAAGATTTTCTAAGGGAAATGTAAACTAAGGGATTCTAGCAAAAGGCTCTCTTTTTTCTGTAGTGACTTCAAAAATGTGCCGTACTCTTGAACGGAAGAAGTCAGTTGTCAGTGTGCAGTTTTTTGCAGCGGAGCAGCGTACTTCAGTCTGTCATTATTTTACGTGTTAAGAATCAGCTATTTGATTTAGCGTGTCTCTTTGTGGATGGGGCCAAGTGTATGGAGCAGAGTGGCTTAATTGGGCCCTGTGTGTTACATGCTACAGGTTATAAAGGTCACTGTGTTTGAGGGCCATTGAGGTGCTATAGCACTCAGCAGAATGGATAGCCCCACCCTCCCAAGGCTGCTCCCCCTCCACACACACACACACACACACACACACACACACACACACACACACACACACACGCTCACACACACACACACACACACACACACTCACAGTCACTGAAACGGGAAGCAGACCTGCAGATGTGCTCTTACGTACTCAGATAAACAACTCTGTTGCCTGGCTCATACTCAAAAGACACTGTGTTTTTTTTTGAGGGTCACATGAGCAGCAATTTTATGTACTTTCCCTCCCCCTCCCCCCCCCATCCACATTATGCAATACTATGAATTGTATGTAATTACGGATTTATTTTATGCCATTTTTTTCATCTCCATTTCCATCTTTGCTTGTGCTGAAGCTCACACTGAAATTTTTGCGAAGAAACACACACACTCACACGCACACACATGCACATACACAAGGACACACACAAACACACACACACACGCTCATGCATGAATACAGAGCACCTCTTAATACAGCCACGTGGCATCATGTGAGACTGTGTAGTGGCCTGGCCCCATGACACTCTCTCTCTCACACACACATACACACGCACACGCACACGCACACGCTAGTTACGCATGCATGACCCATACTCTTCTCTTTGTCATCTGTGTCCTGTTATGTCCTCTATGTATAATCCACAGAATAATGATTTGCTCTCGGGTAACCATATATTTAAAAACAATTAACTTCATCTGGGTTCTCTCAGCAAGTCTATGACACCTATTGTATATGTTTGAATGCCTCTGCAACATGATCAATTCATTAACAATTAAAATGCTCTTGGGCCTGCCAGGCATTAGCACAAATCCACACCCCAGACAACCTGTCGTTCCCACTCGACACAAAAACCTGAAAAAAATGATAAAATAGCGACCTTGACTGAAATATAATTTTCTGTGCTTAAGCCCCTCAAAAATCTGAACAAAGTTTGCCGTCTGTATCTGCGTGTTTACACTGCAGAAATGGAATCTCTTGTGTTTGCTCCAATCAGGGACCGGACTGGGCAGACCTGGGAACAATGTGCAGTGCGTTGTGTGTTCTTTTTTTTTAATGAACTTGTGGGAACAAAACAAGGAAAAGCCACTGTGTCTCGCAGTGTCCATTTGACATGTTTTTTTTCCAAAGGCTTACAAATAAATCATGACAGAACAAAGAACACAAACCTAAATACCGACAGAGGGGCTACAATGGGACTTGGATCATCCTTCCAGCTTTGCGAACAGCCTGATGGTGACTTGCGTGTGGAAGAGCGTTGCGGAAGTGTGTGTGCCATGGCCTTGGGAACACTTTGATTTGTTCTGCACTTCTGTTTGCAGTGTTGCCAATATGTATTTTTTTATTTTTTTAATTTATTTTTTGGCGTCTGGAAAAAAAAAACTGCTTAACGGTTGTGCTGAGTACCATTGTTCCAATCCGTTTTATTTGTTTGCCTTGTTTTGTTTTGTCAAAAAGGCCCGAGCCTGCTCAGTTTGTCACCTGCGCTAATGGAATTAGCTATCAGACCCAGAGCCGGCAGGCCTCGTGCTCCAGATAAAGAGTTTTTTAAAAACATCTTGTGTTTACAGAACATTTTTTTCGATGCTGACCTAGATATTCGTGGGTTGATGAAAGGCTTGGGGAGCTGTTAGTTGTTAGAGCAGTGGTCCCCTGTTAGGATCTGTGGCACTGAAATCAGACATCAGCCATGGTTTGGACGTGCTACAGACGAAAACCACATACAGTATAATATGTGCATTATTGTACCACGTGAACCTGGGTAAAAGGGGTTTAAACTTTCCTTCAGAGTCACAAGATCATGTTTGTGCTTCTGCTGTTTATGCCTGAGTTCCGCTTTGCCCTCGGCTTCCTCTTATAAAAAAAACCCTGCATATTCAGTGGGACGTGTGGTGCAGTCCGTTACCTCTCAACCCAAATGCACATCTCCCGTGCACACGAGGGCTCGATCCTGCTATCCCTTCTCCTATGTCTGTTACCCTCTCTGCTTTATGCCTGTGGAAGGAGGGCAGCTCTTTCCTCTCATTTATAAAAAATAAATAAATAAATAAATAAAAACCAACAAACATTTTTGACATTGATTTGGTTTGAAAACTGAAGCAGTGTGACAGACCGGAGGAGTGGGGCATCTTCTGAGATTCAGGGGAACGGGAGGTTTTCCTAACTGTTATTTTTCTCATTTATTTGCGAGGCTGATGGCCTTACACAGCTTACAGCTGTCTCTTTAAATCTCTCTTAAATAAAAGATTCCACATTCCAAATAGGAATATACCTCTTGAGACGCATGGCTGTTTTAACCTTGCATGTAAACAACAAAATACTATCACTAACTTACTTTTTAAACAAGCCTGGTTAAAAGATTGCGTAGTTGATACCGTGTTTTGTATCATTTAAAAATTACTGTTTGGTTATATTACCGAGTGCATATTAACATAAACCAAGCTTTAAATAGAAAGTTATAGCAGATATTAAGCAACAAAGTATCCACGGTGTATTCATTTGAACAAAACCATCCTGTGCAATGGTATGTTTGGAAATAGTTTTGAATCTATTCTTTAAAAAAAAAAAATTAAAATCTAATTTTGGTCAGTTGGAATTTGGATTGTTGCATATTTTCTATTACGGTATTCTGTTGACCTCAGCTCTGCTTAAAATAGTTTGTAAAAGTATTTGCGATTGCCCGTATCTTAAATAAGTGCCATAGTCTCCATACACATTGCTTCCAGCAGGAATGTGTTGCTTAACTGTATCTTATTCAGTGTCACTTATTCAGAGTTTGATGATCAGCACACTTCTTTTTCAGGCCTAATCAGAACTAAACTATTTTCCTTCTTTCCCCTCCCCCACCCACCACCAACACCACCCTCCCCCCCCCCCCCGGTTTGAGTCAGAGGAAGCGTCAAGTAAACTAACAGTCAATTCAGCGGCTGTCAGGACTGACTGATTTTACTGGCGATCGCCCGGTTGCTAGGCAGCCTCTTTTTTTTTCTTCTTTTTTTTTAGGGGCAAGACTCTTTTATTCCCGTCTTGGACGGCTGACAGAGGTCAATGCTTCAGCACGCAGGAATCACAGTCAGAGCGCCTCGGGATGGAGACCGGAGGAGTCGTTTACAAATTGCTCCCAGAGAATCGCTCCCATTGTCCCTCCCTGTTTTATTTGAATTTGAATGCCTGACTCTAGCTGGTGTCCCAAGTGCAAGGTACACAGACTACCGTCACACTGGGGATGGATATGGCTAGAACCCCGGCTCCCTCCTGGGCCTGCGCAAGGCCAGAACCCCGGCTCCCTCTCGGGCCTATGCAAGGCCAGAACCCTGGCCCCCTCCCGGGCCTACGCAAGGCCAGAACCCCGGCTCCCTCCCGGGCCTACGCAAGGCCAGAACCGTGGCCCCCTCCCGGGCCTACACAAGGCCAGAACCCCGGCTCCCTCCCGGGCCTACACAAGGCCAGAACCCCGGCTCCCTCCCGGGCCTACGCAAGGCCAGAACACCGGCTCCCTCCCGGGCCTACGCAAGGCCAGAACCCCGGCTCCCTCCCGGGCCTACGCAAGGCCAGAACCCCCCCGGCTCCCTCCCGGGCCTACGCAAGGCCAGAACCCCGGCTCCCTCCCGGGCCTACGCAAGGCCAGAACCCCGGCTCCCTCCCGGGCCTACGCAAGGCCAGAACCCCGGCTCCCTCCCGGGCCTACGCAAGGCCAGAACCCTGGCCCCCTCCCGGGCCTACGCAAGGCCTGTGTTTTAGTGCTACGCAAACAGGCAGCATCCTCACTCAAACACCCCTCTGTGGCGATCGTCACAAATTGAGGCAGCGCACAGGTTTAAAAAATAGAATAAAATAAAAATCTGTTACTAGGAAATAATATTCAGCTGAATAGAGGCAAGGGAAAGTCGTGTCTTTGTGTTTTCAGTCCGTGTATTGCACAACCCGGACAACAAGCACAATTTGGTTAAGTGCGCATACGTGGTAAGAAGGCGCGTTTTCTTAGTTGTCGTGAGAACGTTTGGCTGTTGCATTTGCACGGTGCGATTGTATCTCTCTTTCTTTTAGGTCGGCTACAAACTCTCTGCAAGTTCTTTACAGTGAAACCTCACAGGGGAGCGGGGTATGGGGTGGGGGGTAGAGGAGTGGGACAGCCAGAGGGAAATTAGTCCCAGAGGAGTTTTCCTGTATCCAGTCTGAGCTGAAGGGACCAGGGATGCCCCCCATAGCCCCCCTCTGCTCACCAGTGGTTAATTGAGCCCCTGCAATGGCTGCCTTCTTATTGTCTTCATTTGTCAAAAGGCCCACGGGGCTGAATGGAGGGGAGACGTTAAACAAATGGTGAACCTCCTCAGCTTCTCTGAGGAGCAAACAGCGGCGGCGCAAACCCCCCCCCCCCCCCCCCCGCAAACAGAGCCCGGACAAAAGAGGGTCGTCGTCGTCGTCCCCCCCCCGCCAGGGTGTCTGGCAGCAGACGCTCCCCTGACTTTTCCATGGCCCCCGCGAAACGCAGAGGAGTGTGTGATCTATTGAGATCATATCTCAGTGCCCTCTCTCTCCCATCCCATAACCACCCTCTCCCCCACCTCGCCCCCGATATACCAGGCTGGCCGTCCCCCTATGTGTGATGTGATGGGGGACATAGGTGTACAGTGGGGCTTTTTAAAAGGCCGTCACACCCAGACAGAACCTATCATCACCTTTGGGCACTGTCACACCACACAAGGCACACACCAACACCACACACACACACACACACACCTGTGACTAACACAGGAAGTGGAATACCTGTAATGTACAGACAGACACACTAATGTAAACAGTTACAAGTAATTACAATCTAAAACTAGGATCAGGAATGTAGGTGGTAAGGTAATTAAAGTAATATAAACAATATACAAAAATCGTACAAGTGCGCAAATGAATGGGTGTACAATGTCATGGCATGGGGATAATAACTTCTCCTGAGCCTCTCTGTGTTGGCCACGAGGCTGCGGTAGAAGAGGCAGTTGTTCGCGTGGCTAGAGTTCTTTACAATTCTCTTGGCCTTGGTCCTGCACCGCTCGGTGTAGACTTCCTGAAGGTTGGAGAGTGGTGACGGTGACGGTGACCGTGACCGTGACGGTGACGGTGACCTCCGACGGTGCGCTCAGCCGACCGAACCACTCTCTGCAGGTCGATGCGGTCTTGTGAGGTGCTTTTCCCATACCAGGCGGTGATATTTCCTGATAGGATACTCTCAATGGTGCATGTGTAAAAGTTCTTTAGTATTTTGTGGTTCATTTCCTTAGACGCCTGAGGAAGTAGAGGCTCTCCCGTGCCTTCTTCACCACGCTGTCGATGCGTGTAGTCCAGGTCAGGTCCAGATATGTGAACGCCGAGGTACCTGAAGTTGCTCACTCTCTCAACCGGTGCCCCGTTGATTCTGAGGGGATTGTAGTTCCTCTTCCGTGTCCTCCTCAAGTCCACAATCGGCTCTTTGCTCTTGCTGACGTTTAGGGAGAGGTAGTTCTCTTGGCGCCACAGCGCTAGGTTCTCCACCTCTCCTAGGTCGGCCCTCTCATCGTTGGCAAAGATCAGGTCCACCGCAGCTGTGTCATCAGCAGATTTGACGGTGGTGTTGGAGACGTGCTTGGCCACACAGTCGTGTGTGTGTATAAGGAGTAAAGGTGGGGGCTCAGAACGCAACCTTGAGGGGCCCCTGTGCTGAGAGTGATGGTCGAGGAGTTGCAGTTACCTACCCTCGCCACTTGGAGTCTGCCTGTCAGGAAGTCAAGGACACAGTTACATAGGATGGAGTGCAAACCCAGGTCCCCGAGCTTGGTGACGAGCTTGGGGGGAACCATGGTGTTGAACGCTGAGCTGTAATCAGTGAACAGCATTCTCACATGCCAGCTGTGCTATGGGTGTGTGTGTGTGTGTGTGTGTGTGTGTGTGTTATGTAATACCAGCACTGTCAGTGTCATAAAGTTAACAGCAGTACGATAGTTAAAATAAGATTTATCTTGCAGCTTTAATGCTTGGCACATGGGCAAGGCAACTAACTGCAGTGGATATTCTTTGGCTTTTATGAACTGGGGGGTCAGTGAGATATGGATATGCCTGCACTTTTCCTGCATTGCATTATTAATTGTCGGAAGTTTGAAAGCGTAATTAGCGTCATACGAATTGGACTTTTTCTTTCCAGCTAAGCATTCACCACAGAGGTTTGGTACAGCCTTCGTAACGCATTGTTTCTTTGATCCTTGGACGGGGATGAATGTTAAGTACACCATGGCATCTCCATGTGGGGCCCAGTGCGGCAGGATCATATAGGAAGCGGGGAGAACAGTTTGGGGGGGCTGATAGGGCGGGGTTGAGAGGTGTGGTGGGTGGGGGGGAGTTGTAGGGGTTCTCGTGTTGTGGGAGTTAATCTGGCTGCGAGGATTCGCCCCGTTTGCCATCTGGGTTTCAGCGCCCACACTGGGGGGTTAAAAGCAGGTGGTGACTTTGAACCTCGTGCTGGAGAAGTGGGTGGGGGGGGGGGAGTGGGGGTGGGAGAAAACAGAGGAAGGCCTATATGAGTCCGCCCTGGGACAATGGCGGGGTGGTGGGCGAATGGGGGGAGAAGAAGGGTTAACTCTGTGGGCTAATGGGCTGGAGGGAATGAATGGGAGAGAGAGGTGAAACATTAGCCCGTGCCCATGGACTCTGTACGTTACCCGACTGGGGTCCACCGACAGATACCATCAATTACCACGTCGCGTCCGGGCGACCATATGGCAAATGGCCGTATAGAAAAAGGCCCCGTTGAGTCCCGGAGCCCTTGCATATTTAGAGCCAGGCGATCTATTATAATAGATGGTTCTGCATGTTTGTTGGGCACCGTTGGCGGTAGAGCTACTGTTACAGGTCTGTTCACAAGTCTGGGGGACTCGGGATCGAGTTACAGAGAGAAAGAGAGAGAGAGAGGGGAAAAAGAAGATGCCGTGTCAGTGTAATTTAAAGGCCCCGGGAGCCAGAGCTCACAGTTAGTCCTGGGAGTGGAAAAGCCGGGTGTTCATTCATCAGCCAATGAAGCTTTGCGAAATCAACTTAAATAAACAGCCGGGGAGTTTTGCAGGTTTTTTGCAGAGGAAAAAATAGATGGGATGTTTAATGTTGTTTTACAAGGGTGGGAAGTGAATCATTGTGGAAAACTGTCTGTAATAGAATTAAAGTCATGTGTATATGTATGTAAATGTATATTTGAAAGGGAAAAATGTGTTCACCAAGACAAAAAAAAAAAAAAAAATGCTGTACCTTTACGTCACGGGCTGAAAGAGGGAAGTTGATGCAGAGAAGTGTGGACAAAGCAAAGACAGGGCTAATGTAACACAAATTAAGCTTGTTTCTTGAAAAAGTAGGCATACTGTATGTGCTTTCTGGCTTCACACAGAAAACCCTCACCCTTTAAATCCCCAATCAGCCAACCCAACTGTCTCAACTTACCGCCCTGAACTTGTGCAATATCCTGGTTGTCCGGTTGTGCATGAACATATCTTTAGGGGTGGAGGGGGCTGTCCAGCTAAAGTTAAAGATCTGCCTGACGCTGCAGGAGGTCTGTTAAAATTGACAGTGAGTAATCATTTTACTGGCAAAGCGCGATGTATATTAATATTTAAACAAAGCCCCTTTAGCTCCAGGTCCTGTTGACAGACAGAGATGCAGAGGGCCGGACTGGCCATGTGCTGATCACTCTACCGTAACCATGCTTTGAGTCATGTTCACCGCCTCATTTCAGACGGTGTTTGGGGCCCTCGCTGGCCTGGTGTTCAGCAACATGGCCCTCTGTGGAACCAACAGGTCCCTCAAACATCTGCTGGCCAGAAGCACCACCGACCTGCTCATGGGATATGGGATAGAGAACTGTTGAGAAGCACACACACACGCATGCATGCACACACGCACACACACACACACACACACACACACAGACACGCATGCACACACACGCATGCACACACACACAGACACACACGCACACACACACACGCATGCGCACACACACACACACACGCACGCACACACACACACGCATGCACACACACGCACACACACACACACAGACACACACGCACGCACGCACATATATACACATACATACACACATACAGGTACACACATACATTTAACAAGTGTTTTAGTTTTGTAATGAGACTTTCTCAAAAGTGGAAAATATTAGCTTGTTTTAAGTTACTTTTTGCTTGATAAGTGAAATTATCTTACCTCACTGGCAAATCTTGAAATGAGTAAAACTATCTCACCACATTGGCAATTTTTTTGTCTTATTTAGTAGAAAAGTAACAGACATAAGATTCTGAAGTCTAAGATTAAAATGCTTGTTATGATTTGGTTTTGGCAGTGTACAAATACACACAGACATGCACACATACAAATACACACACATGCACATACACACATACATACACACAAAGAACCCACACACACACACACAACTACACATATACACACACACATTTCTACATTCACACACAGATACACACACACACACACGCGCAAATACTCGCAAAGCAACAGAGCAATCTCTTCCACGTCCCTTCTTCATGCTTGAGCTGTGATGTAAACCCGCTGGTACACGCTGTAGTCATGTTCCAAGTCCCTATAAACCCGCTGGTACACGCTGTAGTCATGTTCCAAGTCCCTGTAAACCCGCTGGTACACGCTGTAGTCATGTTCCAAGTCCCTATAAACCCGCTGGTACACGCTGTAGTCATGTTCCAAGTCCCTATAAACCCGCTGGTACACGCTGTAGTCATGTTCCAAGTCCCTATAAACCCGCTGGTACATGCTGTAGTCATGTTCCAAGTCCCTATAAACCCGCTGGTACACGCTGTAGTCATGTTCCAAGTCCCTATAAACCCGCTGGTACACGCTGTAGTCATGTTCCAAGTCCCTATAAACCCGCTGGTACACGCTGTAGTCATGTTCCAAGTCCCTATAAACCCGCTGGTACACGCTGTAGTCATGTTCCAAGCCCCTGTGCCTCTACAGCACCAGTCCATTCTGCCATCTCACATGGTGCTCGTCATTCACGTTTGAGCAAGATCAGAGGGGACCTTGTATTGCACAACTGTGTCAAAATAAACGCAGTCACCTTCTAATAATTCTGGAATGTGACTTCACGTCAGCAGTACTACTGACTTTCCACATTGGGCAAAATTGGCTAAGAGACTAAGAACTATTTTGTCCTTTTTGTTTTTTGAAGTTTGACCACTAAAATTGTTTCTTCAGAAGTTTCAATTAAAATATATTTTTTTAAAGGGTTGACTGTTAGGGGTCAATTGGTAAAGGCCGTGTAGGCATTCTCCGGAAGCTTCCAGCTTCATCCTTGTCTATGTGGTCAGCCATTGTACTCTGGTGTCCTCAACAGTGTGACGTGGGGGGGGGGGAGAGGAAAGCTGTTTGTGTTTTGTGGTGATTGTTCAAGTCCAAAATAGTGGGACACAATTGGTCTCGTCTCTCCAGGGGAAGGGCTCGGCAAAATGGTCTCCCTGATTGGTCAGCGCTCCAAAAGGTCCAAACGATCTCGGCCCGCCACTTAAAACCCCGCCCTCCCCCACCTAACCGAACCCCACCTTATGGGTGCCTTGGTTATTCATTAATCTATTCCCTTTAATGAGTAAGTAAAAAGTCCTCCACGGCAGCTGTAGGCCACAAGCACCAATCACAATGCAGGGACAGAGGACGGTCTGGGCTGGTTCTGGTTCTGTCAGTCGTGTGAATGAACAGCACTGGTCGGTACTTCAGTGCATCAGCATTGGGTTCTGTGGGAGGAGAGAATTAAGAAATTAAATCAATTCCTGACCCAGTAATAGAAATTCTCTATTCACATCCAGCAGCGTGGGGAAAATGCCTAAAGTTTCATTACTGCAATTCCCTTCGTTTTCACACAGTACAAGGCATTCTAAGGTGCAGGTGTAATTGCTTTAAACACTCAAATTATGTAGGTGTTGTATTTATGTACTTATGTATTGGGTGTGCATACAAACAAGACTGGCACTTAAAGGTGAAAGTGAATGAGTTTGTCACTGTGCAACACTTAGTTGGGTGAGAATAAATTCTGCCGTCGATAAATAAATAAATTTTTTTTTTTGCTGTTGGCAAACTCTTTGCTTCATGTACCCCACTGTACAGACAGACTGGCCCCCAATGACAAACCAAATATGGCCGTCTTACAGTGACACTGCCACAGTGGAGCTGGCACAGTGTGTGTGTGTTTCCCATCAGGGGGAACAATGACAAAGCGTCCGGTCACACGCTCATCCCAAAATCTGCGGGATCACCTAGAAACCGGCAAACCCCGGCCCTCATCCTGGCAGCTGTTATTTCAGGGTAATCTGCCGTTTTGTCAGCAGTGACACTGCCCTTTGTGAAATGGCCACCACGCCGGTGAGCTCTGGTGGGAGGATCAGGGCGGGGCCGGGTGCGGCCGGGCGGGGCCGTGGGATATCCCAGCATCTCTCCTGTGTGGTTGCGCTCGGATCCAGGTCTGTTTTTTTAGCGAAATCCCTCTCATCGCCAAAGCAGTCACAACACACTGGAACTGGTGTCTGTTGCAAACAAGAGAAGGGGAGACGCACTGCGCTGTACGTAAGGGAGAGGCTGTGGAGCCAGGAGGGGACCCCACTTCCCAAACTTGTGTAAACTGAGCTGGGGGGAGTCTAATGAGAATGTCAATGAAAGTAGCGCAAAGTTTACCCCCCCAAAAAAATATAATTTTCCTTAAAATATCTAAATAGCGAACTGTGACATAAAAAAAACTAATGGAGCGTTCATGATAAAATCCCAAATATGCCCTGGTGCCGTGCCTGTACCCAGTGTAAAAGTAGCAATTAACTACTAACTATTAGCACGACCAAAAGACCTCTGCTTTTATTTGTATTCCCTTTCTGAAACACAGCATGTTGTATTAGTTCAAGAATTCTGAAGACATTTACTGAGATAACAATGTGTCCCTCTGTGAATTCTCCCAAGGTTATGTGGTTTTTGTGAAAGGTTATTATTATTGGGTTGCATAGTAACTTGCAATAGTGTGTGTCGTACTTATTACAGGTTTAACATGAATAATATGAGAAAGATCTTTCCCTTGGTGTGAGATGTATGTTGTGTATGGCTGATCAGAGGTTTGGGGGTAAGAGTGCAACAGGACCCTTTTTAGCTATTCCACCCCTAGTGAAGGGTCATTAGAATCATTAGGGACAGTTTTACAGTCATAATGCAGGCTGGATGGCTCCCCTGCTCCAATCAGGTTAACCATTGAGCTGTTTACCCATGATCCTCCTCAGCTAGACCTTATTCTGTTGGACTGATTGACAGTGTTCATCACGTAAGCCACACGGAAAAGCTGGACTTTTGCTGGCGGCTCTCTACTCTTTTCTTCTGCTTTGTAGTCATAGAAACCAGCCATCTCAGCTGCTTGCGTTTGACGGTTTTAATTTGCTCGATGAATGAAACGGCTCTGTTTGCCTTCTAAATCAGGAAAGCCTGACAGTTGTTTTGTCTTCCACTTTTTAAAAATGATATTGGTTACTAATAAGATATTGAAATCGGATATTAATGTTCTTCATCAAAAGTTTTGACACGTCTGCAGCGAGCGTCCCGAGGCTGTCTTCCTACAAAGAGTCCTTTTTTTCAGCGGCTCCTTGACTTCTCAGCTGTAATAATAATTTGGATAATTGCGTGTTTTGTCAGGGACCAGTGAAGCCTTTTCTTTATTTTCTCTTTCTCCTGCAGAAAGCACTTGGCCCCGCCATAGAAGAATGGGACGAGAGGCAGCTTTTGGAAAGAAACGGTCCAACCTATTTGACCTACACCTTCGCCATATTAAAGTGGTTAATTGTGTTTGGAAATCACGCAACTTCACACACAGTTCTCTCACTTTGATTCCTGAACGCAATGTCCTGCCAGGTTCTTTGCGTCATGGCCAAGATTCAAGTCGTTATAGTGGTATTTGTAACTTTTATTTTTTTGTTATCTTTGGAAGGCAAAACATTAAATTTATGGACTTTTTTAGTTTGTTAACTGGTATATTTGGTTATCTTAGCACTACTAATAATGAGTCCCTATAAGTAGGTGAATTTATTGCAGTTTGAGTAAAAAAAGCAGATGAAGTATACCTTGTACAGCTACAAAACAGAAAGTGGATAAGTTTGGTTAATGAATCAAAGGCCAGTGTGAATGTTCCCATTAGTAACAGGTACAATACCAGGCCAATTGGTCTTTATGTTCCTCTCAGATCATCGCTATGCGTATTATTAAGAAGCTGAACTGAACACACATATGTCTTGCATTTAGACATTAAAGCCAGCGATTATGAGATTAAATCTGGAACTTGTGATATTCGGCTAAAAACCCTGCTTGTCCCAGCCTCAGTCACGCAGATGGACATTAAAGCCTTTAGATGTTACTGCAGCAATTGCCTGCCAGTGCCTTATCAACAACAAGCCCAGTGGCTTTTCCATTCACTCATACTGAAGAGGGATGAAGGGGGACGGTGCTGTCCTGCTCATTATCACTGACAGGGCCGAGTGGTCAGTTATAAAAGAGCCGTGGTGGGAGATAGTGTGTGTGAAGCTTGAGACTATCCTGCTGATAAGTTTTCGGTGTTCAGATGAGCCATTTCTGATACTCAGCAGCAGGCCGTTTTTTCCTCCTGAGTTGACGGTGACACGTGTAGACTGTTGAATCTTTTCTCTTTTTTTATTTAATGGTGTGGTCTTTGCTGTCTTTATGTAAAGGAGCTCAGGGTTATGTGGTGCAGTACAGCGGCCCTCTCGCATGATGAGTCGAGGATGGTGAGATACCAGTGATTTTATGATGTGGCGAATGTCGTCACGCTTGCTGTCAGAATAGGGGTGGGTAGGGGGGCATAAAAGTGAGCTGAGCATGGCGCCGCAGGGGGGCGGGTGATCGGGGGGGTGGTGGGGTGATGCGCGGTTGCTCTGTGCTCCGTGTCGGGTAACGGAGCAGAGCTGCTGTCTCCAGTGGCCTCCCCACAGGCCCGCCCGCAGGTGGCTTGTGTTTTCTTTCTCCAGGTGGATGTCAGTGTGAAGTGCGTGTGCGTGTGCGTGTGTGTGCATGTGTGTGTGCGCTCTGCTTGCTGAGGGCAGGATGAATGTGTATAAAGTATAAAGTTTAACTTGGAAATCTAACTTGAATGTAACCCCCACCCCCGTCCCCCAAGGTCTTTTATTGAAAATAAAGAATAATGTCTCTCTACCCTGCAAGCCGTCCTCTGTGTGCGTTTGGCAACTGTTTGATGAATGGCCACTGGGCCCAGGGGCTGACAGGCCTTCACAATGACCTCTGACCTGTGACTGCCTTTAATATGGAGGCCGGACCTGCAGTGGACATCCCGTCAGGACGTCCCAGTACTGAGCCGGGGTACAGAGGAACATCTGGGACCCCGTATCTCCCAGGGGTGTACTCAGGCTGCATTAAAGGTTTCACGTGAATGAGTCTCGGCACCCCCCCTCCAACCCCCCACCCCCCCGCCCCCCCACAACTCATCCTGTCTAGGGAAGCGCAGGAGTCTTGCCAACTGGGCCCGGTCCAGGCCCGCTCTGCACAGTGTCAACACCGCCTTCTCCAGGCAGCAGCCCGCGCAAAATTCCTGTCAATCCAATCTAAAATAAACCCGCCAGAAAATAACAGCCAGTAACATTTTATTTTTTTTTCCTCCTCTTTGTCCGAGTTTTACTCTTCTTCTTCTTTAAAGTAAATTCAAAGAAATACAGGAAAGGCTACGGCTCAGAGTTGTTTATTTTTAAATTTTTCGCGACGTCCGTTCTTCTTCTGCGTTTAATTGTTACGAGCAGCGTATGTGTTTATTTCACTGTGGGCCTGTCTGAATTACTGCTGCAGCCTAGGAGCGATTGTATCAGAATGCCTGGATGTGGCAGGTTTTACCGCCCTTTCCTTTTTTGCTGCTCCTCATATATATCTTGCTTTCTTGATGAGACAAGCATCCCTTGTTGCAGGCTGTGTTGCTGCGTGCCCTCTGGCTGTGCGCTGGTTCAAGCCTGCTGTGTTTATCGTAAAGCGCAGTGCGTTTTCACACACGGTGAACGTCAGCCCGAGGAGCCGGGCGGCGGTGTTGGGGAGCTGGGTCCAGATGTCCACACTGATTCCTGTGTTCTCCAGCCTGCTGGCTCGGCACATCTCTGTCTGAATGCCAGCCGGGTTTATGTTCGACTGTCCTGAAATATTGCCTCTGGCCGCTGACCCCCTCGATGGCGAAGGCTCCAGTGATTGCCGGCGTTATTGGGCAAGAAGGCAGCCAAATGGGGGCGCTGTTGCCAGTGTAAATCCAGTGTATTTCACAGAGACCGCTGTCTGGTCCATACTGTCTGCTAGTTTCACCTTTCTATTTTGTTATTGGTTGTGATGGCATAGCCTGCACACGCAATGGGTGATGGGCCAACCATTGTCCCAACTGTCTCATTCTGGGACCAAAAGGGTACAGTGTTGTGTTTTGGGCAACCTTTTAAGGTGTTAAGATCACAAATATGTGAGTAGAATGTTCCTGACTGAAAATTCTAATGCTGATTTAACATTCACTACTGTGATGTTCTAGAACATTGATGTAGACTTTTGGAAAAAAGCATTCCAAAAACCTACTCTTCCAAGTTAAAGGATTTTAAGAAGCTAGGCCTGTAATTCAGTGCTTCTCAGCAATAAACTGACATTATTTATCTTTGAGCAAAAAGCACTTACCCTAAACTGCTTCAGTAAATATCCAGCTACATAGAGGGATTGTATAAATAAGTGAGCTATGTAAGTCTCTCAACACATGGGAATCTGTGAAGCAACTAATATAGTAATTCAATATTAAAGTTAGTTTGTCTGAAATTACGTGATGTGCTTGTGCTGGGGTTTGTAATGCCGTGGGGTGCAGTAACACTGTGAATCATTTCACTTGTAGTCCTTCCCATCCTTAATCGGAAAAGTATAAAAAGTCACTTGTCTGGTTAAACACAATGGAGCAGCAAAGCCATGGGTGGGATATGGACAGTGATGGGGTATTTTTCACAGTTCTGACACAAAGACTGCCATTCTTCTTCAGGCTTGATTTCTCCCCAAAATGTTATTGCAGTACCCTACACTATGAAATGCTTAATTTCCAGCAGAGCTGCACCAGCTGCAATGGTAACAATGGCCGCCTCTCGTGTACCGCATGGATCAGCCACGCTGTCTCAGGTAAGATGAGGTCACGCAGCACCAGAGATGTTCTGCCTCGCTACAAACGGCGGTTTCATTATTACAAACCGCATTTCTTACTCTTAATGATTTTCCATCTGGAAATACCAGTGAAGAAAGGACACTTCCCCTTGGACCAAACATTATCCTCATTTGATCCTCCTCTTCCTCCTCCTCGTTCTGGCAGGCGGCGGTAATAAGAGCCTCGTCGCCGCCTGCCCTCCTTCCTCCTTCCTCGTGGCCTCGCAGCTGCTGGGTAATTATAGCGTTTACCTGTGTTTACCTGTGCGGCCAAGGCAGGTGGGTCACCTGGGCTAGAGGCACAGGTATCCGTGCTGCACCGTCTAATTTTCATTCTGTACTGGACGTCCTGAATATTTGCATTCCTGTGCAGGAACAAACCCCACCCTGGTCTGGTTCCTCATCAGATTAATCCCAGTGAACATCTTTGTGGTGAATAGTCAGTGAAACGCCATCTAGGTGTTCAGATGAAAACCCGGCTAAGTTTTCTAGCTGACTAGGGCTTAACCAGCCTATATCCAGGTAATACCTGAGCTATATTGGGGTTAACCTAGTTAGTTAATGGCAAAACGTCTCTCAACCTAGCTCTAGACGTCTAGATTCCGGCTTTTTCTCACTGGGAGTCTTTGCCGCACACCACCCACCCCCCCGCTTGAGACTCAGGCCCTGTGTCTGCAGTGGGATGGTGTCGCTCGGGCACCCGACCCCTTGTTTTTGTGCTCCCCCGTGTCAAAAACAGGATGACCCTTCTTCCATCCTGTGCCAGAGCAGGCAAACCATTGGTCAGGTGCCATGGAGGGACGGAGGAGGGGGGTGGGAGCGGGGGTGGGGCAGCGACTGCCTTGTTTTCAGGAAACCCGTTTCTCCAGCCTTTGAAGCCGGAGGCCGTTTCCTGACCACGCAGTACTAGAAAGACGAAAAAGGCGAAAAATAGCAACGGCTATTGCGCAACAACGGACTTCGCCGAAGCTCTTTCACAGGGCCGGCGTCTTAGCGCCTCGCTACCTTTTTCTCACACTTGTCGGAAACAATTGTGCTTTATTTTAGGAAGGCATTGTGGCCTGCCCTTGTTTGGAGGGACGTGTTCGCATTGCTCCCGTGGGTCCACTAAAGGAAAATTACAGACTTACGAATCGTATATTTAATCCTGTTTTCAAATTTCTCCACACGTAGGATATGTCCATATTTACCTTATTTGGCACTTTAAAATGTGTAGTGTGCTCAGTGCACGTACTCTACTTGGCCAACATCGTTCAAAGAAGCCTATCCCACAAAAACACTTATTTGTTTTAAGAGGGGAAGCCAAAGACAAGCTTGAACATCAAGTCATTGTGTTGTTATCTTCAGAGTATTGTTAAGAAAACAGCGTAAAGGCATAAAAATCAGGAAAATCATGAACTCTCTTTAAGTGTTTTTTTTAATAGCATTTAATTTGCCTCAGGGGGGACAAAGCATTGTTTTTGATACCATACTTCCTCATTTAAAAGAGCACACAGTTCGCTTCAGTTGTGTGCATATATACAGTATATGTATGTACATATTCATAAAGTCATTTAGGTCTGCTATCTAACCAATAAATCTGAATGATTAGGCTCAAAACCCTGTAATAATACCTGGCACAGTTCACGAGTCTAACCATTTACTGGAATTGTTATTTTAAAAGAAAAAGAAAAAAAAAAAACCTGTTGAAAGCCAGATGGAGGAGTTTCCTTGTGTTTATAGGTCAGGTGGCTGGTTCTGTAGTAGTGTATCTTTCCCTCCTTTTCACCTCGGCTGTTGTGATACACCAGGTGACGATACCTGCCCATGCGTGTCCTTTTCTCTCATTGGTGGGAAAGGGAAACCTCTTGTATTCTAGAATGTTCTGTTTCCTGGAAATGCAGTGTGTATATGACTGTGCAGGAATTAGAGGGAACGTGGTCCCGTCACGTGATCTCGAGTCTGACGTCAATGCATTGGTAATCACCTGTGTGTAATCACCCGAAGACACATTACTGTAGGAAGTTATAAAATGGTTCCTTCCTTCCTTCACAGTGATTCCTCTCATACCGTCATATTGGGAAATTGAAATAGTGCTGTGAATATTCCCACAGTGAGTATTTATTTTTAAAATGGTCACCGCCAGATACTACTGCCATGGGAGGCATGGAGTCACAGAACAGTGCCATTTGGCTGTATTAGAGACCACAATGACAAAGACGTCTTTTACAGGTATGAAGATACATTGGCACTTGTAACATTTCCTTGCAGTTGTATTTCACGTGTTATGGTTTTAACATGACAAGGGTGTTCCTCTGTGTTTGTGGATCTTATACAGCAAAAAAAAAAAAATAAATACATAAATAAATAAATAAAGAAAACATGGAGAGTAGTGCTTCGAGTAAAGGTTCCAGGAACATAGCCTGAAGGCCTTGAGTCACACACACAGGATTCAGGAACATAGTCTTAAGGGCTGGAGTCACACACACAGGATCAGGAACATAGCCTTAAGGGCTTGAGTCACACACACAGGATTCAGGAACATAGCCTTAAGGGCTTGAGTCACACACACAGGATCAGGAACATAGCCTTAAGGGCTTGAGTCACACACACACAGGATTCAGGAACATAGCCTTAAGGGCTTGAGTCACACACACAGGATTCAGGAACATAAACTTAAGGGCTTGAGTCACACACACAGGATTCAGGAACATAGCCTTAAGGGCTGGAGTCACACACACAGGATTCAGGAACATAGCCTTAAGGGCTGGAGTCACACACACAGGATTCAGGAACATAGCCTTAAGGGCTTGAGTCACACACACAGGATCAGGAACATAGCCTTAAGGGCTTGAGTCACACACACAGGATTCAGGAACATAGCCTTAAGGGCTTGAGTCACACACACAGGATTCAGGAACATAGCCTTAAGGGCTTGAGTCACACACACAGGATTCAGGAACATAGACTTAAGGGCTTGAGTCACACACACAGGATTCAGGAACATAGCCTTAAGGGCTTGAGTCACACACACAGGATTCAGGAACATAGCCTTAAGGGCTTGAGTCACACACACAGGATTCAGGAACATAGCCTTAAGGGCTTGAGTCACACACACAGGATTCAGGAACATAGCCTTAAGGGCTTGAGTCACACACACAGGATTCAGGAACATAGCCTTAAGGGCTTGAGTCACACACACAGGATTCAGGAACATAGCCATAAGGGCTTGAGTCACACACACAGGATTCAGGAACATAGCCTTAAGGGCTTGAGTCACACACACAGGATTCAGGAACATAGCCTTAAGGGCTTGAGTCACACACACAGGATTCAGGAACATAGCCTTAAGGGCTTGAGTCACACACACAGGATCAGGAACATAGCCTTAAGGGCTTGAGTCACACACACAGGATTCAGGAACATAGCCTTAAGGGCTTGAGTCACACACACAGGATTCAGGAACATAGCCTTAAGGGCTTGAGTCACACACACAGGATTCAGGAACATAGACTTAAGGGCTTGAGTCACACACACAGGATTCAGGAACATAGCCTTAAGGGCTTGAGTCACACACACAGGATTCAGGAACATAGCCTTAAGGGCTTGAGTCACACACACAGGATTCAGGAACATAGCCTTAAGGGCTTGAGTCACACACACAGGATTCAGGAACATAGCCTTAAGGGCTTGAGTCACACACACAGGATTCAGGAACATAGCCTTAAGGGCTTGAGTCACACACACAGGATTCAGGAACATAGCCTTAAGGGCTTGAGTCACACACACAGGATTCAGGAACATAGCCTTAAGGGCTTGAGTCACACACACAGGATTCAGGAACATAGCCTTAAGGGCTTGAGTCACACACACAGGATTCAGGAACATAGCCTTAAGGGCTTGAGTCACACACACAGGATTCAGGAACATAGCCTTAAGGGCTTGAGTCACACACACAGGATTCAGGAACATAGCCTTAAGGGCTTGAGTCACACACACAGGATTCAGGAACATAGCCTTAAGGGCTTGAGTCACACACACAGGATTCAGGAACATAGACTTAAGGGCTTGAGTCACACACACACACGATGCTGATGTCTTACACTTGGATAATGTCCATCAGTCGCCCCAGTAAATTTAGAAATCCAAATGCAACAGAGCCAGCGATACGGACTGAGTGAGCTGAAAAATGGCAGGCATTTTAAGTTGTCCTGGATAAGGATGTCAGCTAAGCAGATAAATAACGCAGTGTAATTACAGGGGTTATAACTGATCAAAATAAGGTGGGTGGGGGGGTGAGCTACGGGGCACAGCCCCCTCAGAAAAAGCTAAAAGATCCGACAGAAGACAAGCCAAAATACGCATCTGTTCCTCCTCTGCGCTAATTAAATTCTGCGTCCCGCACAGGTCTGGGATCAGTGCACCTGTAGCTGTCGGGTGTTCATTACTCTGACCTGTGATTGACAGCTTGGCCTATAGGAGTCTCTTGTTCATTGTTGATCCCCCTGAACCTAATGAGCGCTCATTCATGACTCAGACGGACTTCTGAAGGCTGGCCCTGTGCACCGGGCCTGCTGTGGCAAACGTATCGGATGCTGGGCACAGCCCTGCTCAGCTCTGCCAAGTCTGAGTGGCAGAGTACCCAGGCCAGAGATCGCCCTGCCCAGGGGACAGGCTCCTCATGCCAGCTACAGTGGCTGACTTAGCCCTGGGCGCACTAGCAGGCCGTAGTATTATATATCAAATCAGCTCTGTTTTTCTTTTAATGTTCAATTAATTCCCCTACAACCTGAGAGGTGTAGCCATTTTGTGAAGGTTGAATTACTGCATGACTGTGCTTCCACAGTGCCTTCTTTTTTTAGGCTTCACAACAGGTGAAAACTGCAGTGTTAATTGTGGCTGCTAGCTACTGTAAGTGGATTTCCTGGCTCTGTGTCAGAAAAAATTAAAGATATAAAAAACTGTTTCCTTTCAATAAATCTCAACCATAATGCTAATAGTATTTGTTTTAACGGTTTAAAAAGGCTGTTGTTGCACAAGGGCCACGGTGTTTGCTCGTTAATGACCGTTTCTGGGAGGTCAAATGGTTTTATTTTGCAAGCACCCTATTGTTCCCCCTGCTCACGGACTCGGAGATTAACTGGATCGGAGGAAAAACGGAAATGTGGTCAAAGAGGTAGTGAGATCTGGCGCCTGCCCTTCTGCTAATAACAGTTGATTTGCTCTGATGTGCTGCCCTGGCTCCATTCACATGTGCTATGGCACCTCCCTGGCTGCCCAGCTTTGCTCGGCTGGAGAGACCTGTCGGGCCCTGGGCCTCGCTGGCGTCACTTTGATTAAGTCTGTGCACGTGTCTGCAGAGGGGAGACAGAAGGTTTAATCACCGAGGCTCTGATATTCTCTCTCTCTCCCTCTTTGTGTTTTGTCTCTCCCCCTCCCCCCCTCTCTCTCTCTCTCATCACATACTCCGTTCCTTCCTCTCCCTCTTTTTTTCTCTCTCACTCCCACTCTCTACCTCCCTTTCTCCCAACACATTCTCCCCTCCCTCTGACCTCTCTCTACATGTCCCTCCATCCCATATCCCTCTATCTCTCTCTCTTTCTCTCTCTCTTTTTCTCTCTCTCAGCAGTCAGTGAAAGTTATGAAAGCCCTGTGAAAGAGACACTCAATTGACATTATTTTATATCTATTTTGATATTCTTTTAATGTTGTGTGGACAGAAATTATGTTAATGACCTTTTTTTGTTGTTGTTCAGAAACGTGTCACAATTACACTGTCCCAAAAGTGGCTCATAAAAGAAGAAAACTGGCAGTTATTTCATTGTTTAACAAATTGTGTCTGTCTTTCTTTGAGGGCTTTATTGTTTGTAGTTTGCAGCGATCTGCGTGTAGTATGTGGACCTGTCAGGCCTGTATTTCTCTGCAATAAAGCTGGTCCAGTTGCCATGATGATAGATAATTATTTAAGCTGCCATGAAGCCTTGGAGCTGCAGGTATTTACACAGAAGAGCAAAGCGGCGCATCACTTATACATTTTCTCTGGCACAGCTGAGCTGCATTCTTTAATGTCTCATACCCAGATGTGAGAATTGATTCAGGAGTGGAAATTTAACCTCTACACACACACACACACACACACACACACACACACACTTTCCAAGGTAACCGGACAGTAATTATTGGTGAGCCGATATCATTGTCAAATGTCTTGTTGAGAAACTCGTGTTTTATGTCAGGTCCCCCTTGTAAAAGAGATTTTGATCTCAATCTGGGAATTACTGGTTAAATAAAGGTTAATTAAAATAAAAAAATAAATGCGAATCAAGGTGAATTTTCTCTACTCTGTCATCACCCTCCGTAATGGCACATGATCCACCTGACCCCCCCTTCGTTGCCCCCCCCCCCCCCCCCAACGCTAGACAGCCACAGCGCCAGGGTTCCACTGGCAGGTGACACCACACAGGTGGACAGGAAGGTAGGCTGCTCTGGGCACTGTGTCTCCAGCCAAAAACAACACACGCCTCTTCTCATCTTACCAAAAACCTGCCCGAGGCGAGCGTCCCGGCACAGAGATCCCCTGTCACGGGGCCTCCGCCAAAAAACTCCCCCCCCCGCCCCGCCCCGCACGGCTCGGGGTGAGACCAGAGACCAACAGCGAGAGCTTCTGGAGAAACGCTAACGACAGGAGCAGGCCCCCGCAATCCATCAGAGCTCGTTGTTATTATCCCGTGCGCCGTGTGCTTCTGTTACCGCGTCACGCTCGCATGTGAAAGCTCCCACTGTGTACCAACACCGCAGTGTGTCCGAGCGGGGGCCCGGCCCTCTCGTCTGGCCCGTAATTCAGCCCCAAAACCTGCCGCTCGACAGGCTTCCAATTATGTCTTTACAGCACCTCGTTCTCAGGCCTTAATTTGAGATAACTGCTCACATTAACCACACTCTTTTAGCACTGAGATGATATGGGTACAGCTCCCGGGGAATTTCTCTAAAAAAAAATTCTATGTCTCTGTCACGCAACCACCAAACACTGCACTGTACACGCAATTTAATCTTTGCCCTGAGAACGCATTAAACCATTTTACTGATCATTAAGTTAGAATGCATTTGCAATGGAATCCAATTTTTTAAATTTAATTGGCCGCTGTGTGCATAACTACTGTTCCCCGTATGCAGTCCCTACAAAATGGTGTTTTCACTGTTTCTGTGCGGCTGTAACAAAGAGGAATTTTTTCTTTTCCAAAATCATACTTTGTAGGATTAGCCTTTTGCTTGCTGTGTTTAATCATGAAGGGCGAGAAAGCGTGTAATGTATTTTTATTTTTTTATTTTTAAATGTATTGTTAATTTAATTTAATGCATTTATTTTCTTACTTCTACTTTTAATTTGTGTATGTATTTTTTTTATGGGAGGCTGGGTTCTGTGTGTGGAAGCTGTAGACTGCGGGCGGGGTGAGCAGACCGTGGATAAACCCAATGACTCTCTCTCTCACATGACACGCTAATTACGCCTTAGCTCAGTGCATTAATTGTATGCCTGAGACCAAGGGGGTGATATTTAAGGCAGTTGTTTGCCACGACTTGCTCATCTGATGCAATAAATCTCCATTCCCTCTCTCAACCCTTGTTTTCTCCCCCCTCCATCCCTCCTTTCCCTCCCATCTATGGTTCACTCTTTCTCTCTCCCTCTCTCTCTCAGTTGTGTCTCGTTCCCACGCTGTTATGCTTCTTCTTCAGTAGTTTGTTTAGGGCAGTTACTGTAAGACAGAGGTTACTGACAGTCTGTGTGTGAGCGCTATGTGCCTGGGTGAGTCACAGGGCCCTCTCACAAGTATGGCCCCCATTCATTATAACAAAGTACTCCAAACTACTGACACACAGGCTCCAGAGAGCTCCAAACTACTGACACACACAGGCCCCAGAAATCTCCAAACTACTGACACACAGGCCCAGAGCGGTCCACACGACTGACACACAGGCTCCAGAGAGCTCCAAACTACTGACACACACAGGCCCCAGAGAGCACCAAACTACTGACACACAGGCTCCAGAGAGCTCCAAACTACTGACACACACAGGCCCCAGAGAGCACCAAACTACTGACACACAGGCTCCAGAGAGCTCCAAACTACTGACACACACAGGTCCCAGAGAGCACCAAACTACTGACACACAGGCTCCAGAGAGCTCCAAACTACTGACACACAGGCCCAGAGCGGTCCACACGACTGACGCACAGGCCCCAGAGAGCAACAAACTACTGACACATACAGGTCCCAGAGAGCACCAAACTACTGACACACAGGCTCCAGAGAGCTCCAAACTACTGACACACACAGGCCCCAGAAAGCTCCAAACTACTGACACACAGGCCCCAGAAAGCTCCAAACTACTGACACACAGGCCCAGAGCGGTCCACACGACTGACGCACAGGCCCCAGAGAGCTCCAAACTACTGACACATACAGGTCCCAGAGAGCACCAAACTACTGACACACAGGCTCCAGAGAGCTCCAAACTAATGACACATACAGGTCCCAGAGAGCAACAAACTAATGACACATACAGGTCCCAGAGAGCAACAAACTAATGACACATACAGGTCCCAGAGAGCAACAAACTAATGACACATACAGGTCCCAGAGAGCAACAAACTAATGACACATACAGGTCCCAGAGAGCAACAAACTAATGACACATACAGGTCCCAGAGAGCTCCAAACTACTGACACACAGGCTCCAGAGAGCTCCAAACTACTGACACACAGGCTCCAGAGAGCTCCAAACTAATGACACATACAGGTCCCAGAGAGCTCCAAAATACACACACAAGCTCTGAGGGCTCTGGCTTCATATGTCTGTCTGTTGAGAGATAGCGAGAGAGAGACAGAGATCTAGAGAAAGACAGACAGGGGTCTAGAGGAAGATAGACAGACTGAGCAAGAGAGACAAAGAGAAAGAGGACTTAAATTTTGAAAAAAAAAACTTCTTTGAAGAAGCTTTAGCACCCATTTATGGAAAAGCAAAGCAGAAAAACCCGAATTCACAAAAGAAATACAACTTTTACATCGTCAGAAATAGTAAGGGGGGAAATAAAATATAATTTTCATTTATGCGGATATATTCAGGTATTAAAAATGAAGCTATACATACATAAACTATGCATATGCAAGGACACTGAGTTGTTTAGTTCATTTATTGTAAAATCTTGAATAACTTATCTGGTACTTAACTATTTTTCTGTTTTTTAACGTTGAAATCAATTCTCATTTTAATTATCCTCAGATATACTGTAGCATTGCAAGGTTGTTTTCTAACATTTTGACCTTCCTGCTCTGATATATTGCCATTTTTTCTTGAGAGAGTCAGACAGAGATGAAGAGAAAGAGAAATAAGTGGATAGATGGACAGTGATGTTTGTTATCCCTAAGAAAGCAGATTCACAGTGGACATTGGGTCTCTTTGGCGAGCGGTAGGAATGAGGCGATGTTCTGGTTGCCGTGCCGTGGGGTTTATTCCCCCCAGATAGGAGAGCGAGCGCTCGTCTCCCTCCTGAATGAGACCATTGTTTACTGTCCTAGCTGCATTTATTGACTTTTCTTTGCAATTTTAATGAGCGTTCCGAATGACTGGGGCCGTCTGCAAACCCCGTCCCCTGCCTCTGACACGGACATTATTCCCACTTCATCAGAGTGCGGAAGAACAATCAATAGCCCTTTTCAATGAAGGCACAGCTGTGTGACTGTACCTGTGTGCCAAAAGAATGGCGCGTCTGTGGCCCGGCTCTCTTCCTTTCGGATCTCCAGCGAGCAGGTGTGATTCAATTTGAGTCGTAATGAAACTGAAGAGCCGTGTTCTGTCTGGACAGCTCCTCCGTGTAATTTGTGTCCTGTGCTCTTTTACGTGTTTGAGTCATGTGACCCATTACAGTCATAGCCTTTTAGGACGAGGCCTGTAAACACCCCCAACAGTCAGTCTCTCTCTCTCTCTCTCTCTCTCTCTCGCTCTCGCTCTCGCTCAGCCCCAGGTGTTTTTCTCTTTTTTTCTGCAGAGTAACAACTCTGCATTTGATGAGAAATGCAAAGAATATGTTTTCCCACAAGGAAACCCATCCAGCCATGGATAAGTACCAAATACCAGCAGAGCAATAGTCAATTGTTTATTGTAAATATAGATTCCTTTATGTGTGTGCACACGGATGCGCAAGCCCTCAGAATTTCAGTGGAATACCGATCACTTTCCCATATAAACTTTTAAATCTTAGCTGTGAAAATGAATAAAGATATTTTAAAAACAGGGTGTTCCATTGACATTCTGAGGCTTTGATTTGTGGGTATAAGGTGCTCCACCAATCGTATACCCAGTTAAAGCCTGTAAGTAAACACCTTAAGTAAGAGTACCCCTGATTGCTCACGGTGATCAGTTTATTGTGAAAGCACAGTGCAGCGCCAGTGCAGAGATATTTTGTTACATAAATGCATTAATCAGAAAGAACTCAATAGATGCTTCTTTGTTGGCCTTTCCTAAAAAAAAAAAATCAATTTAATGATCTGCACAGTATTGAATGAATGCTTTTGAATACACAGTTTGTATTATCAATGAATAAACCTTCACATTATATCTCTAAAGGTGTTTAACGAAACATGTTTATGGATGTTGTTTCATTTGTGCATGCAACTTGATAAAATAAGAACTTGCACTATGCCCCTGAGGTCATTATTCAAAGACGGTCACAAAGTCTAAAATGTCACTCGTAGGCCAGTCTAGATCAGAGCGGCTGATAGTGATATTGTGTGTGCGTGTGTGTATGTATGTATGTGTGTGCGTGTGTGCATTTATGTGTGCGTAAGTGTTAGGTTTCACTTTCCCATAATTTCTATGCAATTTACTTTTTAGGTATTATCTTGGCTTTGTGTTTTTCCACAAGCTCTGCACACCAATTATTCCTGCAACCACAGTGTCTGGGGGAGAATGGTTGTCTCCATCACACTTCTCATAGCTTTAGGCAGGGGGGGCTGGGGGGTGCACTCTCTCCCAGGCTGGAGGTTTCTCACAGTGCAGCACAGGTTTTGGCCACAGAGAGTTCACTCCTGTATCACCGTGTGTCTCTGCTGTTGGGGCTGAGAGGCTGAGCTGGCGCCACTAATTACCTGCTGAGAAACCCCACAGTGTTGTTTTACGGCCCGGTGGGCTGACGCCTGCGGCTGTGGTGGCTTTGGGGCACACAGGACGCAGTAGACGGTGGCTGGCCCTGTTAATACCCTGGGTCTCAGTGTGTGGTGGTGAATCCTGACTGAATCCACCGCTTCCCCACTGCGTTACACGGCTGGCTCTTCACTTTCTCACTGCGCATGCGCGGCGGTGGCTCTGGTCAATGTTGCGTTTGCTGCATGCCTGCCTGCGCAAACTGCGCGTGAAGCGCGTCCCTCCGGCAAAGCAACTGCGCAGCCCAGCTGCTTCGGCTGCAGAGTGAAAAGAAGGCAATGGTTGGCATGGCAGCACACGTTTCAGAGGAGTACCCGTGCTTATGACTGCACTCAGAACTGGTGATGTATACAGGCAAACAAACACACCAAACGTCATGAAAAACTGGAAGAAAATTAATTATTAATTAATTAAAAAATTTATTAAAATCAATTATCTTAAGATAAAACATTTTTTAAGTATCAACAAAAAAAAAACTAAAAACAGAGCAAGCACACCACTTCCAGTGTCAGGTGTGTTATTTTACGGTAATGGATCCAGCGAAGCTGTCAGGTGCACTTATGAGAGAGTTCAGGTTTCTCCTGTGGGAGCGAATAGAAGCAGAGCTGCCTCTCTCGTAGACTTCACTCTGAGGAGCAACCAGGGGAAGCCATGCAGAAAGCCAACAAAAGATCACCACAAGAGAAAGGACTAATTAAAAGTGGGCTTTTTTTATGCGGGTGAAAAACCCCCCCATTTAAAAAAAAAAAAAAAGAATGAAAGAATGAAGAAGAATGGTTTTATAATCCTCAGCCCTGAAAAGGCTGGGTCTTGGGCCCCCGAGGCACGAGGTCAGTATTTCCCCGGCTCGTCCCAAAGAACACGCTAAGCCAGGCTGAACATGGTCTCAGGGCTGAGTCTCCTCGCTTCGACCCCCGGCTCCCTCAAAAGTAGGTGTTCTTAATTGTCCATGCACCTCCCCCCCCCCCTTTGGAACCCCAGCCCACGCTGGGCTCATGTGCTAGGATTATAATACGGTATTAAGGAGCGACCAATTTAATCCCAATATCGCTGAATAACGGAGATGCTTTATGGATCGAGGCCCGGGCTGAGGAGTAATCCTATAAATCGCTTAAAAAAACAACGGTCCTGTGTAGTTTTCTTTGCGACCCCCTGACTGGCAGCAATAAATAGATTCTTTCTCTAACATGCCTAATCCTGCTAAACAGCACAAAATCCTATTAGTCCATGAATTATAAATCCTGCTTCAGCACCTCGTCTGTCCTCCTGCGTGTCATTGTGCAGGAGAGAAACTCAATACTGCCCACAATCTCGAACAGTCAGCAGGCAACACCCAGCCTCTCTGCCGAATGCAGGCCAATCCTGAGATGGGGGACTGAGCCTCAAATGCTGTGTGGCTATGGAAGGGGTTTGGGTTTGTGTGGGAGTAGGTGTGTTTGCGTGTGTGTGGGGGGGGGGGATGTGTATAGGTGTGTGTGGGTATATCGGTGCTTGTGTGTGTGTGGGGAAGGGGGAGTGTGTGCGCATGTGCGTGTGTGTGCGTGTGTGTGTGTGTGTGTGTGTGTGTCTGTCTGCATCTGTGTCTGTCTGCATCTGTGTCTGTCTCAGTCTCAGGACAGCATTCCTGCACTGTCTGCTTCAGCTCTTTGATGTGTGTGGAACCTGATTAAATTGGTGTTTATGCTTGAGGAAAACCACTGATATTCCTCTTTTTTTCCCTCAAAGGGAAGTTGCCATTTTAATTTTTTGCAGTTAAAAAAAATATATATTTTTTAATCTACCCTGTTTGGTAACCTTTGATAAATGATGACTGTAATTTTCTCATTTATATTCGTTTGAGTGCACAAGGAGCAATCACTGAATCCTTCCTGCTTTGAGTTTGTATTCAAGGCCTGGCAGCCATTTATTCAAATGGTCATGTATTGTTTTAAGAAAGGGTGTAGTTTTCCAGTGGTTTTCCAGCATTATTTAAATATTGGCAAGCACAATTGTTTTCTGTGTGTGTGTGCGTGTGCGTGCGTGTGTGTGCGCGTGCGTGCGTGTGTGTGTGCATGTGAGTGTGTTTGTGCGGGTGTGATGTGTGCGTGTTTGTGTGTGCGTGCGTGTGTGTGTGTGTGAGATGAACAGTCTTTGATTCAATAAAATATCCTAAAGGCAGAGGGCCGTCCTGAACTTTTATTTTATTTTAGTCTTTTTTTTTACTGGAAAGGCATGCGAGACATGTACCACAGATGTGCTGTGTTTCTTCTTTTTTAAAAAAAAAATCTTACTCACTGCTGCGGTGAAAAGAGCCTAATACCAGAAAACATAAATACTTCTCTTTGTTGTTTCGCTATTAATGTCATGCTTTGATCTGCATATTCAGTTTTAGTTTTTTCTTGTTGTTTTTTTAAATCTGCTGTTGCTGAAAATATTCTGGGATCAAGACTATGTCCCAAAACAAATGTATCAGAAGACAGTCGTAGCTTTAATTACAAACACACAGCAGCACAAGGAAGTCTTCATCTTAGCTACAGAAGCTGCAGTGAATCTATGGTGCCTCTGCCCACAGCCTGCTAGCTGTAAACATAATCAAACATACATGCTCTGCACTCTCTGGCTTTCACACCTCTAGGCCTGACTGCACGAGCCTGAGAAGACACTCCATTTTATTTTGTTTTTTGTTTTAGTTAATTTCTTGCTGAATCCTGAATCTTTCTGGTGATTTCTGCTACCCCCTCCTCTCCCTAAATCTTCTTTTCCCTCCCATCAGACTGAATATTATGGACAAAAAAAGGCACAAATTGAACAGTCGGAGGGTAGAGGTTGTGATTGGCTGTGCCTGTAAAATAGTCTTTCACTCAGGTAGTAATGAGCGAGTCTTTTCTTTCTTCAGACCACAGCAGGGAAGTAAAATTACTGCTCATCTATTTCTTTGTCACTTTTTACATCTCTAAAAAATAACATCACAGAGTCAGCGGTGCCAGGAGCAGCATTGCGGTGTGTGTCTCTTTTGGGTCTTTGTTGAGGCCTTAGTCATGGTCCAGAGTGTCCGCGCTCAGAGAACCCAGAGAGACAGAGAGAGAAACAGAGCAGAATATGCGTGCCTGTTACTTTAGCCCAATCGGGACGGCGGAGCAGAGTTGCCATTGACGACGCGTAGATTTTTGAATCGAGATAAAGCACTTCCTGAAACCGCAACCAGGAAAAAACAAAAAAAGAAGAAGAAAAACAAAACCAAAAAAAAGGAAAGTTTCCACAGAAGACCTATAGCGGAATTTGTCCTCCATCTGAAAAGGCCGGGGAACTTTAATCCCCAACAAACTGTACACAATGTCCACGCTGACCTTGGGAAGAATGGAGGCTGTGTGGACGGCAGGGCGATCATAAGCCCCCGTATTCACATCAAACAACAGTGTTTCCTTTCAGTCCCCTAATCATATGGTGCAGGACAAAAACAATAATAAAGTCCTGTGAGATTAAAGCTTTGCTGACTCGAGAGGAGCCCTCCGATTCATGACGAAGGGCCGTTTGTTGAGTGCACCATGGGGGACGCGCACACACACAAAAAACGCAACAAAGGCCGCTGTCGAAACAGAAATCAAGGCTCCATCTGAGCGAGCGTCGCCAGTCGCCCGGTGCCAAGTTTGGAAAAGTGCACGTTCCAAAGGCCTCCTCTTTTGCAAATCCTACTGGAGTCTGTGGACCCTTATAGCTGAAAGCAGCGAGTGCTTCTCTCAAAGATGCTACATCCGTCCAAAGACCATGTGAAAATGTGTGTGAAATGTGAAATGGTTCACAGCCCAACCACCAAAACTCAGTTTGTTGAATTCCTGTGTCTTATCTGAGAATTATGGTAAATATCCAACAAGGCTAATACCGCACAAACGGGTTTCTCATGGTTGTTTCGATTGTTTGCATTACTCACTTACACATTTCCGCATACACATTAGAAACAGGAAAGACTTGCTTTTGAATGCCTCTTTTATCAAGATCCTTTATGGTCGCTGAAGCCCCATCAGTTAAATCTTTTTTGTTGTCCTGGCTTCTAATTAAATCAGCAGAATAACTTCTTGACTTGGCAGCCCTGGGGAGTTTGTCATTCTCTGAAACCATTTTAGTGCTGCAGTGAAAACCGCTCTGTCTTCCTGCGCTATAGAAAAGAGCAGATTAGAGTGTAGCAGTCACCTTTCCACGGAACTTCCACCCAGGCACCACATCCTCTCATAGGATGCGTGCATGCACTGTGCAGGGGTTTCCACGAGGCTAGATGCTACGATGTGTTCTCACCATTGCCAACATCACCAAGTACTTAGTTTGTTTTGTTGTTGGTACTGTTTTAATGTTTGAACACAGGCGTAACATGTTTTATTACTATTTTACAACACATGTTGTTCCTGCATTTCCACAAGTATGTGTTTTTGTGGATTCTTTTTTCAGACGTTTGAAGAACCCTGTGGAGTTACGTGGTAAACGCTGTTGCGATCTGGAGAAATCTCAAACAACAGTTTAAGGCTGAAGGACAGATTATGTCCACAGATCGGATGTATTAGAACATTCATTGTTTACAGAGAGCAGAAAGATCTATGTTGCTTTTTTAAGATAATGTGTGCACTGTTCCTCCGGACAATGAGCAAAGTCACAGCAGAGCTGCAGAGGCACATTCTGTTATTGAAACCAGATCTGGAAGGATTTGTACTCAAACAACATAAAAAATAAAGGCTTAAAAATGTGCATAATGAGAGGTCGAAGGAGAACAATGAACTAATACAATATTGGTTGAGTTTTTTGCTGAAAAGGTCATGTTCTTAACTTGAATGCAGGCAATTTTGTTCCAGCGTGTTGTCCTCCTCCGACCTCTCGCTGCGAATGAAACAACAAAAGGGAGACCTTTTCACCAGTGGGGTGGGAGTTTATTCGGCGAAAAAAGGGCAAGCGACCACAATGAATAAAAAAGATGGAACTGAACAAAAAAACGTGTGATCAGTTATGAATAAGAGGGCGAGGGTTCGCTCACAGCGCGGGTCTTTATAGTCCTCTTCCACAGAATCTTAAGCAGCCGTCTGCAGGGTCACAAGGCCGCCACTGCAACTGCACCTCTGCCCACAACTTCCTGTCTGTGGAAGCGCCACTACCGCCAACACCCCCCCCCCCCACACACCTTTCCAACTAATGCCACAGACAGGCCAACAGACACAATCGCTTTCCCCCCCAGGAACAATTTCAATTTCCTCTCATCTGCAGCCAATCAGTGTGTAATTACAAAGCAATTGCATATTAGTAGACTAATAAATAAATAACTTTTTGTGTCTGGAGGCTTTATTATCATTATCATGGCTGTAGAAGGCTGAATTGTTTTAAAGTGCAATAAACTGCAAGTGAACCTCAAGTTGGGGCAGTGAGCTAAAAGGGACATTTTCATTTGAGGCAAAGGTTTTACATCCAAACTTTCTAGCCTATCTATACCGTGCGTGTGACTTCAGATGCAGAAACTAGTGCTCGGAACAAAGAGTACAGCCCTCTAAATGTACAGGCTAATCTTTTGTTAAATAAAAAACGGCGCGCCCTACACAGAAACAATCCATTACAAGTGGAAAAATGTGTTTTGCATAATTGAAGGGTGCCATTTGAAATGAGGAACACGGTCTTAATGGTTTTGCCCAGACAGAGTTTTTTTTAGCTGCAGTTATTATTTACACTGACCGTTTGTAGTTTGCTGACACAGTAAGATGAGATTATATTATTGGTTTATGCGATTGGTAATGTGCGTGACCGGTTGGTCCCTGTGGTGTTCCGGAAGTGTAACTTTTAAGAAGAGTAAAGGCAGAGCGGGTTTCAGGATGTTTCTGGAAGGATTTAAAACTTGGTGAAGTGCCCCAGTTTCAGGGAAGACCACAGTAATATCAGCAAAATCCCTTGGGCATCTCAATTTTTGAAGCGAATTTGGTGCAAAACATAAACAAGGAAGCCAAAACTGAATCTGCAGCTTGTTTAAAGGATGAGGCCGGCGTAATCTTATATTTTTATTATTGCCAACATGTCCTATGAATAGACCAAAACCTACAAGGCTTCTGTATGACTCTCAATGCTGTCTGACATTCTTCTACCCCATTTAGCTCTCTCCCAGGAAGCCATTTATTCAAATTGTGTGCTAAAATCATTAAATACGTGCAGCTCAGAAAGACATATTTTCATTTTCAGAAAACACAACCTAATATCATGAATAGCATGGCCAGTGTAAATGTATATCATAATCTATCATTTCTTATATTGAGTCACTAACTTCTCTCCAGCGGTGTCAGGCAGCGTATGTCGTAGAGTGTAGATTGAACTGAATCTAAGAATAAAATAAAATTTGTAAAAATAATTGGGTAATTTACAGGAGTACAACCGACCTGTGAGATATCAAACTGTGCCTTTTAGCCCTCAAGTCCACGTGTGTTTTTACATCGCAAGTCACGGATGCAATTTTGCATTCTCTATATCGTGGAAACATGAAGAAAATTGTGCCTCCTGAAGTTTAATTGGTTCTCAGATGTAGCGCTCGCGGACAAGGAAGGATGAGGAGTCTGTGTCAGAGACAGAAGGGGAACGTGAGGCCTCTGGGGACTGAGGTATTTGCTCTAATGTCTCTGCCTCCTGTTTGTGCTCCTCCAGGTTGTCACACAAGCGCACGCCAGCAGTGAATGCCGTCCCAAGAATGCAGTACATTGTGACCAGGCGGAAATTTCAGGTAAGGGGGGGGGGGGGGAGGGGAGGGGGGTTGGTTGATTAAAAGTAATCTCGGGAGCATAAGCAGCCTGTAGGCAGAACGTCTGCATCTGTCCGTCTGATTATTCTCATCTGTGTCTGTGTGACCGGCTCGCCTCGTCTGTGTTTCACATTCATTTGACCCCACAAAAAAATCCATTAAATAGCACAGAACACTAAAAGGAGGAATAAAACCTATACCTGAAAATAAGCTAATAGCAAGTCCCTCGTGAACATAAACAGCGTTTAATATCACAAGGTCGGTAGTACCTGGCTATACCTGGCTCAATGCAATGTCGAATGACAAAGAAGCACCGGGGAGGCAGAACTGAGGACTGCACTATGCACTATGCACTATGCACTATGCACTATGCACTATGCACTATGCGCTATGCACTATGTACTATGCACTATGTACTATGCACTATGCTCTATGCACTATGCTCTATGCACTATGCACTATGCACTATGTACTATGCACTATGCACTATGCACTATGTACTATGTACGTCGCTCTGGATAAGAGCGTCTGCTAAATGTCTATAATGTAATGTAATGTAATGAGGAACTTAAATACCCCGCAGGTAGAAGCACAGGTGACAAAAGAATAACGAGTGAGGCAAAGCAAAACCCCGGAACGGAACGAGGAAAAAAATCGGATAGATTCTCAATCAGGAAAACAGGACGAGAATCGTATCGGAAAAAGAAACAATAACCCACGAACCATGACAGATACAGTATTTATGCAGGTAGGCTTGGTCTCTGGTCTACAGGCTGTATTTAAGATACATTATTTATGCAGGTAGGCTTGGTCTCTGGTCTACAGGCTGTATTTAAGATACATTATTTATGCAGGTAGGCTTGGTCTCTGGTCTGCAGGCTGTATTTAAGATACATTATTAATGAAGGAAGTAACTTGATGGCCACAGGGGAGTTTCTTGTATAGAAATAGACTGAGCACGTCTATAACCAAGGCTGCATTCTGCTGGTTTCAAGCCCTGTGGACTAAATTAATAAATTATCTGGGTCCACTTTTATCAGCAGCACGCTGATCGTTATCTTCCCCTCTCCCCTATCCTGTGGTGCTCTTCAAGGTTCGTGCGGCTATTTCATCAGGGCTCAAAAGAATAACACAGAGATTTAACTGGTGATAGCTTTGCTTCTGTTCCAGCAACAGTTTCCAGTCCAAACCAAGCTCTGAGATAACGAGAGAACGAACTGCAATTAGTTCTTAAAGGGCTCGGCATTCAAATGGGTTTTAAGCACGTAGCTCAATAAAACCTGATTACAGGACCCCAGTTGTAAATCGGCATGTACGTGTGGCGTCTGTCGCCATGGGAACATACCTGATGTGAACATCTGATCATATGTACCGTGTTATAATTTCCCACATTTAATTTTTTTTTACAGATTGGACCAGTCTTTGGGCAAACCAGGATTGCTTCTGCCTGGTCAGAGAAAGCTAATTGTAGTAGTAGTGACATATAATTAATTTTTTTACGTTGACACATGAATCCTTCAGATTCATATTTTATTGGTTTATAAAGGATCCCCATTAGCGGGTACCATAGCAACCAACTAGTTTAATGGGTCATGTGTGCTTTTTACCCACTCTTGGTGTTTCTCAATTGTTTATACACTATAGGCCTGATTTACTATGACCTTTAGCATGTGCAAAACTTTTTAGCACACGCAAAACTAATAACACAACCAATGATTGGTGCAAAACAAATACCATGACCAATCATTGGTCATGTTATTGGTCTTAGTAAATCAGGCCCCATGGACAGCAGGAAATGCATGTACATGAACCTGAAAGGAAGTGATCCCTGAGCAGAACAGCACTCTGGGATTGAAAGGATGATATCAGACTTCTTCGGAGTTTGCTTTGTGGCCCGTGTAGCGTGCTTGCTCTGATTGATAACATAAGCACACACGTGATTACATGTTCTCACAATGGATAAAACTGAATATTAAGGAGGCGTTCAGCACAGCTGACATTAAGCGTTTGTAAGATCTGCATTGGTCTTTAATGTGGACCTCTCATATTTGTGTGTAAAATGGTGCATGTGTGTAAAGTGTTGAGGAAAAATTTAGAGTAATTGATGGATAATATCTCGTCTGTATCAGACAGCGATGGCAGGGTTTTTATGTGGAAACTGGTCCACTTTCTCTCTCTCTCTCTCTCTCTCTCTGTCACACTGCCCAACAGTGTTAGTAAACATCTCTCAGGTGACCTGCCTTGATCTTAACTCAGTTAAGTTGCATGACCATTGTGTCTGACTATGAGTCCATTCCACGTGCTGGCTGGGCTTACTGTGCTGATGCTGAAACTTACAGCAAACTCAATTATAAATAGCCCATTTCCCTTCAAGTCTGCAGTCCGTGACATCAAAGCCAAACAGTGTGTCAGCTTTTTTTCTTCTTTGCAAGAAAAAAAACAAACAGATGATCAAACGTCCAAAATTGACATTTTAATATTAACTCAGGGTTAGTTTTAATGGCTTACTGCTGTAAACAGGAAGGCCAGTCATAGAAGGCTCCAGACAGGCGTTCCACACAATAACACCTGTATGGTTAAAGCTTGGTAACCCATGTAATTTCACACAGCTGCAGGTACACCTGAGAGAATGTTGATATGGGCCCACTATTCAGGTGCGTCCACGAGGGACTAAAGTTCAAAAGCTCCTAAAATTCCTTGAAAACTGGAGGTCGAAACAACGTAGGATCTCCCAATCGACAAGATTAGAACATAGCAAAAGTTTTCCCATGTTTTGCGTGTTAATACAGACACTCCCTCTCTCCCCCAGGTAAGGTCTTGTGGGTATGAACCTCATAATGCCTCTATGCTCTTTGCCTATATAGAAAGGTGCACACAAAGAGTCCTACACCATTGGAGCCAGACTGATCCGACTGGAAGATACGGTGGGGAAAGGGTTCTGATAAGGTAGGCGAAGGCTGCTCTCCTGGGTTTTTGTTTGGTTGGGATCCACTGACGATTGGGTAGCAATACGATGTTATCTGATGTATAGTATGTGTTACTGTTAAGTATAACCAATTGGCAGGCTAGTCAAACAAATTCCGACTTTGCGCTTGATAAGATAATGACTGTGGGTCTTCTCTTTCGCTTACGGGACGCGCCAGGTTTTTCTGTTTTTCCCTTGTTTGGTTGTGCTGCTGTTTTCTACAGGTGAGCCTGTGCTGAGCCAAAGTCAAAACATTCTTTTTTCGATAGATGTTTTCAAACCACAGGCAAAGAAAAAAATTGAGAAAAGTCATGCTTCACATACCATGCGAACGTAGAACCACAAACCATTTAGATCAGTGCCTGCGAGAGTGTGGGAAATTAGTTCAGATTCTCTAAATAAGTGTCCAAAATCCACGTCCAAAATCAAAGGCCAAATAATTTGGCAACGAAAGGTCTCTTAGTGGCTACTGAAATGAGGGCTCGCTTCGTAGATGCGAAGTGGATTTAAGGGATTTAAAATAAGTGTTTATATGTCCCAGGGAGATTAGTAAACCTGAAAAAGTTGTGCGAAGACAGACCAAACGGGCCTATGAAGACCAGCTGTGTTGTGTGGGGGTTGCTAGGTGTGCCCCACCGTTTCCTGTGTGTCACATTGGTGAAGCGTTAAGCCTAATTTATACTTTGTCGCACAAAGTGTCGATCAGCACAGATTACGTATTTTCGAGTGAAAAAAGGGTCGTGGGACACTTTTTTCCCCCAATGTAGTGTGTGTGTGTGTGTGTTTGTGTGTGTGTGTGTGTGTGTGTGTGTGTGTGTGTGTGTGTGTGTGTGTTTGTGTGTGTGTTTGTGTTTGTGTTTGTGTGTGTGTGTTTGTGTTTGTGTGTGTGTGTGTGTGTGTGTGTGTTTGTGTGCGCCAGCATTTGGCTCATCCTTTTTTCGAAATTTCCCACAGAGGGAACTCTCAAGGGGTGGGTGGACGAGTGGACACGCACAGTGGGGTAATTACTGTGCCCTCTGTGTCGGCCCTCTACTGAACAGTCTGTGGTTCCTTCACTGCTCTCCTGCTACGGCCGGGGGGGGGGGGGCGCGGGGCGCGGGGCGGGGGACAACGACATAGCGACAGAAAACCAATTAGCCCAAAACCGCCGGAGAGTTCATGCTCTCACCCCCTGTTCCAGCTTTGCTCCGTTTCTGTGACGGATTTTGGGAAAGGCTACAACTTGGGCCACACGTGTCATGAAATGAACGTGTAGGGTTTGTGCCAAAAAAACTAAAGATCCTATTTTGATGCCACAAAAAAAAGCCAGCGTACGTAAACACGGTTGGTTTTTGGCGTTTTTCAGCTCGTTCTGATTGATGCAAACTTCAGTTTATGCGCTTGCATAAAAGACTCTCACAGCCCAATGAAGTCAATGCATTACACACATTAAAAGACTCTCACAGCCCAATGAAGTCAATGCATTACACACATTAAAAGACTCTCACAGCCCAATTAAGTCAATGCATTACACACATTAAAAGACTCTCACAGCCCAATGAAGTCAATGCATTACACACATTAAAAGACTCTCACAGCCCAATGAAGTCAATGCATTACACACATTAAAAGACTCTCACAGCCCAATGAAGTCAATGCATTACACACATTAAAAGACTCTCACAGCCCAATGAAGTCAATGCATTACACACATTAAAAGACTCTCACAGCCCAATGAAGTCAATGCATTACACACATTAAAAGACTCTCACAGCCCAATGAAGTCAATGCATTACACACATTAAAAGACTCTCACAGCCCAATGAAGTCAATGCATTACACGCATGCAAACGAGGTGACGCTCAAACTCAAGATTGCACTAAAAATCAATCTGAAATCAGTGACACATTATTTTCATTAAAATGACAAAACTGATTTTATGAAGCCTGTTCTTGAACAACATTAATGTTTGCAAACAATATACTGAATAATATAATGGTTTTACATGTTAATATGGTGATGAGCATAAGCAGTGTGTTAAAGGCAGTGACACCAGCGCATGAACTCTGCCTGAAATGAACTGATCCCTGAGGATGGTATCGAATGCCTTCAGAGTTTAGTTTATGCCCCATTTAGTGTACTTTACTGTGATCGCAATCTCCTGATTGGGAACATAAGCCTACGTAAAAAAATAAAAAGCACAAGCACACAGCGACCGTAAAATTGGGGAACAGAATTCTGCTGACTGCTGCGAAGTGAACAGGTCCTGCCGGGGTTTGACAGATACAAATGCAAAGCTGCCTAGTGTCTGTGAAGAATAGAAATAATTTTCACCCGTTCATTACTCGTGGCGTGTTTCTCGCGTGAGAAAAGGGCCAACATGCAGGAAGTAGCAAGGGCCCTGTCCAGACTGCATGGTCGCTCTGCTGAGAGGTTTCTGGGGAAGGTGCTTGAGAATGTGCACGTCGTGTTCAGTGTGTGTGGTCAAACGCACGTGCCTGGTGTTAGGTCTGCAATCTCCTAACTCACGCCCCGTTCATTCTGCGCACTGCATGAAGAGAGGAGTTTCTGGAAGATATCCCAACCTGTTCAATTTCAGTGAAATTTGCCACGTGTCAAGTCTTGAGTGGTAGTTTCCCGTGTCGACACGTATTTACAGAAACTCCCTGCACACTCCCGGGGATTTCTGGACTGGGATATTCCCGATTGGGAGAAGCGGGGAAGTGTCTGGTAATTTATGGCAGGTTTCTGGACCAGAACACCTCCGTGCACGAGATTATGTCGACGGCAGACACACATCCGCGTACGGCCAGATTCAGTCCGTTTTCGCATTTGTGCACTGTACTGTCCACCCTGTAAACACAGCTGTTCCAACAGTGGCGGTTGCGCGGGAACCTTACCGTGGAACCGCTCACCTCGCAAACGTGCCTCGCGTTCACTCTGACTTCCTCTCATCCGATCCGCTCGCCGTTTTCCCAGCGCGACTTTCCCAGCTGTGGGAACGCTTACCTTACGGAACTCGCAGGTGCACAGGTGCATTGTTCCCAAGCATGGGAAACCTCAGAATGAAAGGCCTGTTCTCCTGGAGGAGGTGGGAAAGGATCAGGAATCGCACGCAGTGGCCTTTACGTCTGATTCTTGCATCATGCTGGTGTTGAATTTTCAGTGCTTTAACTCACCAGCTTTTTTTGCCATTTGCAAATATTTCAGTCTTGCATGGGAGTGGTGAAGGCTGGAAGCTGGAGTTCAATAATTTTGAATTATATAAAATAATAATAACATAATTCATCATCATAATTTAATTAATTTAATATATCACTTTTCCAGATCCTAGGGGTGTGTTTACACAGTACAGAGTTATAACAGCACAAGGTACAGAAACAGACAACAATACTGTGTAAGTAGAACAGGAAGGGCTAACAGGAAATGTACAGATCAGAGGGCCACGGGGGGAACACTAGACAACAGGGAACATAAGACTACAGTGAGCTTTGTAGAGCTGTAGGCAAGCCGTAATTCAGATAATTAAAAGACAGTATGCTTTGTTGGGGCCACTATTTAAAATACGCCTCGTGACTCAAAACGGTAAGAAGGTCTCCTGTGCACAAAGAAATACAAAGGTTATTTTCAGAGACCCCAAATTTCAAGGGACATCACCGCTTTGTGGAACGGTTTAGCTTCACATCTATTACTCAGCAATGAAAAGGCAAAATGTATTTGATTTCTTTTGGATTTTCGCCATGATCTAGGTTTAATTCACTCAGAATTTAACTTTGAATAAGTACTTCTGGCAAAAAATATTCATTTTATTTAAAAACATGACAATTTCACAGACTTAACTTGCCTCTATTGCTTAACCGGCTGGAGGGGGGGAGAGAATTATCTGGATTTAAAGTTCCTGCAGAGGAATATTATGACAATTCTCTCTACACCTGCCTCTCAGTCTCCAGAACTTTGAGTTAATTTGCTCCAGGTGTAGATTTCGACAGGCATCAGAAAGTGGTCGCTCTGACAAGACAAGTTTTCAATCCTGTTTTTGTTTCTGATTTGGCTTACTTTTCACATCACAGGAGGCGCATCAAATCTTTTCCAAGTTTGCACATTTTAGTCAGCGTGTACTGAGTACAGGGGGATAGGGACTTACGTGCTGGGACAGAGAAGCAGCGTGTACTGAGTACAGGGGGATAGGGACTTACGTGCTGGGACAGAGAAGCAACGTGTACAACATTTATTTCATTTTCTTAATTTTTTTTTTTTTTAGAAAGGGGGGCAAGAAGGGACTCAATGGAATGCTGCTCAGAGAGTTATGGAGGAGGGATATGGTTATGGTTATGATTATGGTTCAGGACATTGTTCTGCCAGGCGGCGCTGGTCAATATTACAAAATAACAGCCTCACCTGCTCAAGTACTGAAGAGCAGCTATTTGTGAAAAACCTGAGCTGAGCAACATATCTTTATGTGGTCTGTTTACATTCTCGGAAATGTCTGTATGTCATTTTGAAGACGTGTCGTAAAAGGTGCTGTGTGCACCGGTGCTTGTTAAAATGTGTTACATTGAGATGGTTTCGTATCCTTTCCCTTAATTTGTGTAGTGAAGCCTTTTGCAGCCTGAAGTGAATAAGTCGTGATGTTGGATCCCCAGCGAAAAAGCAAGTCGTTTGGGTTATTTGAAATGAATACGAGCTGGCAGTGTTATGGATCCTATAAGTGGGGTATTCAAAGCTATGTTTTGAAGCATGAAAAAGGCAATTTTGCTTTGCTTTCCACACAGCTGTTTATTACGGATGCCGTCTTTGCAAATTAAGAATAGCATTACGTAGTGCTGAGTCATGGAAGAATAGCATTACATACTGAAGGTAGCTCTTTGCTGAACGCTTATAGAAGGTCATCTGCTAGTCATTTAGATTTGCATCACCAGCGAAGTGTCTCTGCTGGTGCCTCTGGCCCATGTTTAGACTAATGTCCCGGTGCTGGGCCGTAACTTGGATGTCATAAACAGACACCGCTGTGGTTCTTCCGGACTGAGTTTTACCGTGGGGCATGTTCAGATTGCGCTCTATATCAGACAGGAATGGGCCCATTATCTCAACATCAATGGAGGACAGAGGGTGTGGAATAAGTGAAGGAGAAGTTCTCATGCCTCACAACTCTGTGAACTCTCTCCCAACGAATTGACAAAGTTTTCTAGCTAAGTGTTGCAACTTGGAGTCTACATGTGCCCGCTAGCACATATTGCCGACAGGACAGCTTTCAAAGAGACTCCTCCAGAACTAAAGCTTTAAAAAAAAAACAATAAAAAAACAAGACAATTTAAGGTGGAAAAATTCTACTCTCAAAGAAAAGAGACCAGACTCCTTTAACCATTTTCAAAATTCTAAGTCAGTGTTCTAGAACACCATTGCTTCCAATTCCAGCAGTGATTGTTACATCAGCATTAGAATGTTCAGTTAAGAACTAAACGTTCAGTCCAAACATTCTAATCACATATTTGTGATCTCACACCTTAAAGGCTTAATTAATGTTCTTAACAGACTGTACTTTCTGTCCCCAGTGGGACTGTGAAAAAGATACCCAGAGAATGCGGCTTCCCCACCACTATTATGGCCCTAATTACGCTGGTTGTTTCCTCTGGTTGTTTGCTGTGAATCTTACAATGTTGGCAGGGCCTAACCCCCCTCCCTCCCCACTCCCCCCTCCCCCTCATCCGAGTACCTGAAAACAATTAAGCTTATTGTCTTCATGTTCTACTTGAAATTCATGAACTTTATACATGAAGGCACAATTTGCCACAATTTTCTTTCTTTCTTTTTTTTATAACTAGGCATTTTCAATCATTTGGAGGCTTATTGTGGATTTCCTTCACTTATCTTCTCTTACATGGCACGTTGCTCTGGATAAGAGCTAAATTAATTTAATGTGGAGTCTGTTACTGATCGTTTCTCTGTCTGTGCCCATTTCTCCATAATTAAGCAGCAACGGCTGGGTGTTTCCTTGCAGGCAGCTTTCGGCACTGCTGCACACGAGCACGGGACTGAAGTTTACTCTCTGATCCTCACAGTGTCTGCATGGGAGGGGGTTTGAAGAGGGGTTTGACCTCGGCCTGGCGTCCTGCCCCCCGCCCCCCGAAAGTCCGTGGTCTTCCCTGGCCGTGTGAGATGTGAGATACTGCTGTTTTAGATACGGCTTTTTAGAACTGTGTTTTGATATATGTGCTTGGCTGCAGCCAGGGAGCCAGGCTGACCGGAGTGGACTAAACAAAGAAGGGAAACTTGGCAAAGAACATTGAGCAAGGCTCTATATATTGCCCAGACACACACAGTAATAAGTATGTGTATGTGTGTGTGTATATATATATATATATACAGTGGATATGAAAAGTTTCAAAACCCTTATTGAAATTAAAACAAAATATATAATATATATGAATATATTTCTCGTTGGAGAAGTGGATTGTGTAGTAGCTCTTTGGTTGGCCGTGCATTTACAGAGTAACTCGTGTAGCTGTAATATGTGCGCGTGGTGTCCCGTCTCATTAGTGAAGCTGTGTGGAATGAAACGGGGGAGCGGCGTAAGCACAGCCCAGTAGTATAACTGCATGTCCTGTCCTCTCTCATTAGTTAGACCTTCTGCAGCAGTGCAGTGCGGGCAGATGAGTCTGACCTTGGCCTCCTTGCAGGGCAGATTGATGTGTGTACAGCTAAAAGAGCCAGGCCTACGGTCCCTTCAAAGGGGGCTCCAAATATAATTTACACCCATGTGTCACGTCCTACTTTTTATTACTGCAACACTGTTGACTCTTACAGACTGAAAAGTGTAATTATTGAGAGTTCACTAAAATTATTGGCAACCAACGGCTCGTTTTCTCCTTTATAGGGTTTCTCCTCTATAATGTGAACCTTTCTTTATCGCCATAAATTGTAATGATTGATCCTCATCTAAGGTTAAAGGGAACTGAGATGTGATTGGTCTGATTGGTATGCCACAATCTTCGTCGCAATTTTCTTCTGTGAAATCGCCTTGTGAGTGCTTCAGACCGATACGGTCAACGTGAATCTGGCTGTGCAGTCTGTCTCTACCAGCTCTACTCTTATACACTGTCGTGTTTGGGCTTGATCAGATTCTACATCAGCTCTACTCTTATACACTGTCGTGTTTGGGCTTGATCAGATTCTACATCAGCTCTACTCTTATACACTCACTGTCGTGTTTGGGCTTGATCATATTCCCCACCAGCTCTACTCTTATAGAGTCTCGAGTTTGGGCTTGATCATATTCCCCACCAGCTCTACTCTTATAGAGTCTCGAGTTTGGGCTTGATCATATTCCCCATCAGCTCTACTCTTATAGAGTCTCGAGTTTGGGCTTGATCAGATTCTTCACCAGCTCTACTCTTATACACTCACTGTCGAGTTTGGGCTTGATCAGATTCCCCACCAGCTCTACTCTTATACAGTCTCGAGTTTGGGCTCGATCATATTCCCCACCAGCTCTACTCTTATACACTCACTGTCGAGTTTGGTCTTGATCAGATTCCCCACCAGCTCTACTCTTATAGAGTCTCGAGTTTGGGCTCGATCATATTCCCCACCAGCTCTACCCTTATACACTCACTGTCGAGTTTGGGCTTGATCAGATTTACTGCATCAAAAACTGGCTCCACATCACTTTACACCAGTGGCTCCACATCCCTCTGCACCCATAACCCACTGAATAAGCAAATACATTTGGCTTTAGTGAAATTTGAAATCAAGTGAAAGCCCATAATTCTTCCTTTCACAGAGCCAAAATGGACGAAACCCGGTTTATGAACAAAACATTTAAAAAAAAATTAATTTGGTCACGCAGTCTAAAACTACTGAAAATATTTTCTACAAAAGCATGATTTTTCTTACACCAACAACTTACCAATAACAGAAAATTTTAAAAATTAATAAATATAAAAGACTGGGTTTGAGGCTTCCAGAAAAACAGCATTGAGCTTGTAGAGCTTACAGGATTCCTTTGGATGAAATCCTATTAATCACTTGTTATATAGTCTTCATTAAAGATTTGTAGAGGCTGAGTGTGCTGTTTGTGGTGGTTTGAGACCACATTCCACATATACTGGAGAAGGCGATTCAGAAACCCCTTCCTGCGGCTTTAAAATCCAACAGCACCAATTATTTCTCCTCCACTGCTGCAAAGGAAACATGCTTCATGTGTTTCTTTGATTCTCCATATTTAAGGACAATGATAAGTGAATCATAACAGCAAGTTTTATGATCTCCGTAAAAAACTAATGTAAGTCACTGACTTTCTGTGTTCCTTTTTCTCTTTACTATGATAAATTATGTACAGTTTTCTTTATCATTTTTTTAAATAGCCTAGTTTGTTTTTAAGAAAATGCAACACCAAAACCTAATAAGATTAGGCATACTGTGTGTGCGTGTGTGTGTATGCATGTGCGTGCGTGCATGTGTGTGTGTAAGTCCCCTCTTCTAATTACTGTAGCCCTTTCAAAAGTCTGTTTTGACTTTGAATACCCTGCTGTTTCTCTGGAGGGTTGACTGTTGAATGTGAGATCAATGACTGAGACCAATCTGCACATGAACGTCATTAGCCCTACAATCCTGCACCTGTGGCCCACGTGTGTGTGTGTGTGTGTGTGTGTGTGTGTGTGTGTGTGTATCTTGGGGGGGTCGGTGACAACTCAGGATCAGAGAGAGTGTGTGTGTGTGTGTGTGCGTGCGTGCGTGCGTGCGTGCGTGCGTGCGTGCGTGCGTGTACACGCATGTATTCGCACGTGTGTGTCAGGGAAGGGGAGTGGGCATTTGGGTTTGGACATGCCACAGATAACAGCTGGAATGGAGTGCAAATGAAGATCTCCTCCTGTGTAAACGCTGCCATCTCAAGGCAGCAAGGCCTGAGGCCACACCCTCCCGTCAATCAAGTCTCCCCCTCCATGCAGTGCAGTGGAGAGGGAGGCGGGGACAACAGTGGCAACAGTGGCAGGTTAAGAGTTAAAGCTGGGCACCTCTGCACTGCTACGGTAAATCACACAGGAGCAGTCGAAGACCGGGAGGCCTTCTTTGTCTTATAAGACGCTTTGCTAGTCGTGGCTGACGAGGCGGCCGTGGCCAGAGAACAATGGGAGCCTCACATTCCTGGAGGTTTGCCTGTGTGCCACAGGTTTATTTGGGGGCTGAATCTGTGTGAAAGCCCCCACCCCCACCCCCACCCCCCTCAATGTTCTGTCCGGGACTCAATCAGCACCTCAGATTTGGGGCAGGCCTTAGTGGATATCTGCCCCAGACCACCCCTCTCCACCCCACCCCCTTCCACAGGCCTGCCAGCTGCCTCACATGGAGAAGAAGGCCTCGAAATCAATTCCATGTCCGCCTGTCCGTCTGTTTTTACTGATGATGAGAGGGGCGTGAGGGGATCGAGGGGTTGGGTTTAGAGTTGAACACGGACGGTTGAAACAGCTGAGGCTGCAGTCCCTGGGCTTGTGGCGGAGTGCAGGTGCAGCAGAGCTACGCCCCGCCCCGCCATGTTAGGCCAGGCTGGTATCGCTGATTTTTAAACATCGTGTCATCAACTGTGAGTGGGGGGAGGGGGAGGTGGAGGGGGGGGGGGGGGGGCTGAAACGCTGGGAGGGGGTTGAAACAGATGAAACCAGCCTGGCCTAACATGGCAGGAGAGGCGTTTGGGAGATGCTATAAATCGACAAACAAGTGGCTGCGATTTAATTAAGGAATTAGTCCGAGAAATTACAACATGGCCTTTGTATTTTTTCAGACATGCAGTTATTTTACTGTCAATTCTTTTTTTTACTCCACATTTATTGAACTGTAATTCTATAAACATCCCATTTTACCACACGCGCCACTATGAATGAGCTCATTAGGCATCTTTAAGGCCAAATTGAATAAATAGTTTTCCGTGTCAGTGATGCTCTCAGCTTCTGGACCTCAGGCTTGTGTTCATACTCTGCACCCCCAGCTCAGTTACCTGCAGCTCCACTACACACTTGCAGCCCCTCACTGTTATAACCCAGGAGGAGAGAAAGGGGAGCAGGCAGCCTGTGGCTCCCCAATGCTTCCTCCTGTGGGGCTGGGCTGAAGGAGGCCTCAAATTCATTAGATTATGATGATGTTCCACAGCGGCTCTGCTGTCACGTGTGTGTGTGTGTGTGTGTGTGTGTGTGTGTTTTTCACCTCAGGCAAGGTGCTGCATTATGGCATTGTTGGTACGCTGATACAGTGGGGCCGAGTGTTAAACAATATGGCTGTTTTTATGGCTGTTATTATTTGAATTCCCTCTTTTACAGAGTAGGCTACTATCATCAGTCGCTCACGGGTTCTGCCCATACTTCTCTCGGCCTGCCCTCCTCTCTAGCAGCAGCAGAGCATTCTGGGAAAGGGTGTTGAATTTCACTGAGTTCCAGGCACAAAATGCAAATGTGTGTATCATTGCCAACTGTCACTTTCCTCTGGCTGTCACTCATTTTAGCCTTAGCCGTTACATTTTCCAAACTTTAGCCAATAAAACACTTAGATAAATGAGGCTTCTGATCCCTTTTGATGTGTTTGTGTTTTTCTCAAATCATAACTACTTTTCTTCTTTCCCTGTTCCATCTGATGTAATCATTTATTTTGGCTAGCTGCCGAACAGTTTGTTTGTATTGTTAAAAACTTTAAAAGTATTTTTTTGGATCCACGTTGTTCTCTATGCCTCTTTGCCTCCGAGCTGTATTAACCCCCCCCCCCCATATATAGACATGCAGATATACTGTACGCACATCACCATATTAATAGACTTCCAACTCACATCACAGTATTATTTAACAATTAATGAAAAGTTTACATTTCTGGGTGACCTGTAACAGAACATGCAGGAGGTCGGTTATAAAGTTTTTATTACACTCTTGGTTTTAAATATAATACACAATGCCAATATTTGTTTGGATAAGAATGTCTAAATATTTTCATTTGTTCCAAGCGGGCCAAATAACTATCATTGTCTGCTTCTTGCGAGAGTCTGGAATCTGCGTCTCCCATTCTGCAGAAATACCATTGTGAAAAGAACACGCTGAACTCCTGGCCAAATAGTTTGTCGGAAATAGACGCTGGCAGACATGAAATCAATGAAGCAGCATTCCAGCGTTCTCTATAAACACGCCGGGAATTAAATCAGACGCTATTTTCACGGTGCCGTCGAGGACAGACTCTCGTCTCTGGCCCAGACCGCCAAGGTTAACCGCCGCTTGTACGACACGGCGTTACACTCTGACGACAATGTAGGTCTACGCACCGGCGAAATGGCACGCCGCTTTCCCTTCTTTTGAGAAAATGACAAAACAAAAAAAAAACGAGTCGCTCGGTAACTCAATATGTTGCTCCACCCTGAAGATTATATGGTCAATGAGCCAAAGACGTACTATAATAACTGCTGTTTTTTCCTTCTCCCTTACGATGGGCCTGGTGTTCAGAGTGGGGCCGTGGAGATGGGAGAACGTACGACATGTTTACCACTCCCTCCGTGAAATGAAAGCAGTCGGTCATGGGCCATTGAGTATGTGCTCAAGTGGCATGGGGCATTGCTGTGTGCTTTTGGCCTATCTCCAGGGTGGTGAACAATAGGTGACAAAGATGACATCATTCTTTGCCATGTCTCAAACCCAAACACTCCTCCTGGGAATCTGCATTGGCTTTATTGTTGCATGTTTGCCTTGGGATGATACTGTGTTCCCTGTCGCTGATTGCATCCATATCAGAATGTGGACCGTTGCCATTGCCAGTGAGGTGTTTATTTTGAGTGTACTGAGGTAGGAATATTTTACACCCCTGGGGCTCTGTGTGTAAAAGAAGAGACTTGTATAATACGGGTTCCTGGACTGCCTGTGTGTGTGTGCGTGTGTGTGTGAACATGCCACTTATATATGTGATCATTTCCCAGAGTGACTAACCAAGGCAGTGTAATGCTTATTCATGCCGTGTGTTATTGGCAGGGATGTAACTTTTTGGCCGACGACACCTCCCTCATCATTCTGTCCTTGGCGAAAGCCAAGGCCACATCACCGCACATTAAAAAACCCAAAAACGAATGTTGTTTGTTTTTGTTGTTGTTGCCACTGGAGAGACAGACACCAACCCAGCAGAAAGGAGAAGGAGTACAACGCTATTCTTATCCCCGGTTAAAAATGAACGTGGCGTTCTTGGAAATGTACCCGTAACGGCCGTAAAGGGCCAGGAACCAGGCTAGTGAAAGTAATTATGGTATTACCAGGAGAGACATGATTGCTGCTCTCATTATGAGAACGTGGCTTATTACAGGGACCAAGGTCCATAAGTGCCGTGCTAATGTCTTATGAGGTTTCCACACTTAACAGACATTTACAGAATGCATGCGTGTGCTTCTGGCAGGTCGTGTTCTCCACACAAAAATAACAATCAAGCCGTACATCTAGAATCATTAGGAGATTCGGCTATTTTAGGATCATTTGAACATTCTTTAACAGTGGTCCATTTGTATCCCCCCCCCCCCCCCAAAAAAAAAGTTAATACTGATATATTATTAATATTGTCATACGTTTTTTGGTGTTGTAATATCAAATGTTGAAGTGTCAAGTTTTGAGAAAAATGTAAATATAACATGAATTTTTTCAAAAGTATAGTAAAAGGCATGGTATTGATTTTTCTTTGTTCGTCTCAATGGCAGGGGTTTCTATGTGGGTGGAGTATGGCCGAGCATGGGGGGGGGGGGCGGGGTCTGGAGGTTGTGAGAGCCGCTATAGAGGGAGAAAGGAGGAGGTGGTGGTTGTGGTGGTGGGGCAGGGTGTGGTTGGGGGGGAGGGGGGTGTTATTCCGTGGTTTTGGCAGGGGACCGCCCCTCTTGCTGGGCGATAAGGCAAATTGTTTCGTATCAGTGACCAGAGACAGCCACAGAGCGTTAACCAGGCTCCAGTAGGCCAAGCACAGTTCAGAGCCAGCAGGGTGACTCTGGCATTATCTCATTACTGGTCCTCTTTATTGGAGGAAGACAGGGCGGCCCTAAACTCTTTCATCACTCTAAATGACCACATCTCTAACTCACACACAAGTCTTTTATTTGGCTTTTACGGTGCTTTGAGCTGAACACAAAGTTGAATGTGGTCAGAACTGAGAGGAGTTTTATCAACCTTACGCTAAAGACCTTTGTTGTACTAGAAAAGAAAAGTTTACTACATTAAAAAACTTGGATTGCAGTTTTTCTCATCAAGATTTTATATTGGAATGAATGTACCAGATATCACAGCACAAACTCAGTGAAGGGGGGGGGGGGGGGGTTGTGCTGCTGAAGTCTCTCTCTCTCTCTCTCTCTCTCTCTCCCTCTCTCCCTCTCTCCCTCTCCCTCTCCCTCTCCCTCCCTTCCTCCCTTCCTCCCTTCCAATGTACCTGTGCATCTGTATAGTCTCAGAGAAAAGCCTTTTGTTTTGCTATTCTAACATGTAGCTGGACTTTTCTTCTGTTTATTCTACACTATGGAGACCCGTTTTTTTTATTTGTCATTTTTATAAGGAGCTCAGAGCAATATAATGGGGTGGTGCTGTGTAGTATACACGAAACTGCAAAGCAGTAAAAATAACAGTCTCGATGGGACTTAGCAAATAAAGATCTATTTGCTGATGTTGCTCACACAATAATTTGGCACACTGACTCATTCTGAACACGTTGCAGCTTCACGAGTACATTGCTAATCGCCTGGCTTTATAGCATCACGCCTCTCTGACCATTTCTAAATATCAGTTTTGTCAGCTGCATAGAGCTGTCATTTGTGTTTAAATTATCTTTTTTTCCCCTCCCTCATTTTCTTACTGAGTAAGTGTGAGTGACAGAGTAGCTCTTTGGCGGGCAAAGTGGTAGGATGGAGGTGTGTGTGTGTGAGGGGAGGGGCAGCGTGGGGTATGTGGGGTGTGGGGGGGAAGCGATAGGACGTGACCCAGGTTAGGGGGGGTAGGTTGGGAACACCCGGTGACGCGTGGCACGTCAGAGGTTCGAGAGGCACGCGGAACGCGGCCTCAGGAGAGATAGCTGGGTGTGAGCCGATGGCGGTCAGTGCTGATGGCTGTCGTGTATGGACAGCATGGAAGAGGAATCAGAAAAAAATGCCCTGTCTGCTCATACATTTACGATCCATGACTGACCGGCCTTAACAAGGGGCATAGCTGCACAGCCTGGCCTGAAGGGGAGTAATTTATTTAATTAGCAAGGTATTTAATTAGCAAACTGTTTGAGTGCTGCACAGGCCATAAACTCAACCTCAATGGTAGCAGGGGGGGAAAAAACGCTCTGTTGCTGTATTTTTAACCTTGTTACACATTAAAGCTCTGCAAATTAACACAGTTAATGGCAAATACATGGCCTGGAGATATTTAGCGATCTACCAGACGCAATTATTTACTTAACTGCAAGTGAAGATACAAGAAAATCTTGATATTCTGGGGACAGCATCACAGACAATCTCATCACTCCACTGTCCTCTGGATTCTGTAAGTGCTCTTCACGCACATTAATTGCTAAATAAATGTTATTCTGGCTATAACATTATCCTACTTCCAGCTATATTTTCATAAAGGGGGGGGAAAAAAATATCCTGAAAATGGTTGCCATGGCGTCAGTAATTACAGGCGGTTAACTGCTGCTGTATACGTTTGCTATATTTGAACTTTTAATGGATTCCAGTGAAAACTACATGAAAACCTCATGTTTATGTGAAAGGTGCACGATCCTGTCGCTTGCTAAATCTTTCCAGTCATTATGTAGTGTCAGTGCTTTTACCCTGAATCTGAGAGTCAGCCCTTCTGCCGGATGGCCAGATTATTCTTGGTCTGAGTGAAAATGGCTGAGATTCCTGACCTCATCTTTCGTCCTGCGAGAGTAATGTCCAGAGTGCTCAGTCAGAGCTTTTTTTTTAGCAGGCATTACGTCGTTCTTAAGCATGTTTGTGGCTGGAGGTCTGCGCTGCTGTGAATTCCTCTTCACTTTTAGTCAAGTGGGGAAGAAACTTCTTTCTTCTCTTGTTTCTGTCAATTGAACGAGTCGGTATTGCTGTTATTATTACTATTATTATTATTATTATTATTATTGGCTTCACAGAGCTAAATGGCGGGGGAGGTGCAGTGGTGCATGGGGAGAGACTTAAAAACATAAATAAATACATCATATAATACAATAATAATACATAATAAAAATAAAACTCCAGCTCAAAATAATTTTTCCTTGTCTTTAACACAGTATGTTGTATCTTAAATAGCAGTGAAATGCATCAGCAGACCTGGAAGAGCAACATGTTATTACTGCGTGGTTATTCACTGGGTCAAATGAGGCAGAATGGGTCTGAACATCGCGGGGTTAGAGACGGGACTAGTTTTCCCCGTAGGCGGAGTTTGACATGTAAGCATTGGGGGGAGGGGGTGATCAGATTGTAATCGCGGACCGGGGTTGGGGTGGAGGGGGGGTTGGGGGGGGGGGGGGGTGCATGTCCCATTCCTCCAGTCACAGGCAGCAGAAGCTGGGCTGACGGCGAGGGCGATGGAACGGAAAAGGCGAAACCCCCACGGGAGGCGCACAGGCTGTGCAAACACAGCACCTGCCCTTGTGCGTGTGGGACCCTCCCGTCTCAGGTGTCCCGCTGTTTCCCATCCCTCTCAGCAGGTAATAAAGGCAGCTGACAGCGAGAGATACGGACACGCCGATAGTCACGGGAGGGTGGGGGAGCCGCGAGAGACAATACAGGTCCGATATAGCTTTGTACAGTCAGTCAGTCAGCTGGTCTCATGCGCTGAAGCAGGGAAGGAACTACGGAAAGGTTATTTGAGGTAAGGTGTTGCCACATCACTTAGAGAAGTCTGTCTGCCGTAATTCACACTCACCCGTCTACTACACATCTCGTTCTCTTTTTCTTTGGTTTGTGTGTCCTCAGGGCACTCCCACCAAAAGAAGCCTTTGCCCCCCTGCCTTGTTCCTACCCTGACATTGTGAGGAGTTCTGCAAGAACTTTAATAACCACGTCCCAAACGGTGACATGACGCTCTTTTTTCATCTGGGGACACAAAAGTAAATGTTCCAGACAATAAGAACCCGCCCCAGGTTCATCAAAGAAGGTCATGCATGCAAGTATTACCTAGGAAAGAGCCTTGCTTTGCTTCAGCCATATGGCAAAAAAATAAATAATTTTACAGCAGGGATGTCAAACTCTTGTCCTGGAGGGCCACAGTGAAACCTGTTTTTCAGTGCGTCTCTGCGTGTGGGTGCTTAACATAAGACACTAATTGGCTAAAGAGTCCATCCATCTTGTTTTCAAGGCCTAAACTGACTCCTGATTGGCAGGAGACCACAAACACCTGCAGACACCGTGGCCCTCCAGGACTGGGTTTTTCCTACTTATAATAATAACTTGTTATTAAATATTATTATTAATATTATAATAAAGCATAAATATTGCATGAACGGAAACACCACTCTGGAACAAGGTGCAAAATTGTGTTGAGATGCTGGTAACCACACAGGCAAAGGAGCAGTTCTGTGGCTTATACTGTATATGCCTTGTAATGCAGTCTCCATTTACCACCAGCAGTGCTGATAATATTAGACCTTCAGCACCCAGCTGAGTTCTATTTGTTGTTAAGGGCTTTAAGAAGTTACTTTTTGGGGGGGGTTCGAAGGGCAAGCAAGGCCTTTCAGCTCCTTAGCTGTAGACTGCAGTTGTCAGGGCTCCAGCAGGACGGCTCGAAAAACAAGAAGCAAAGTTAGCACCCTCAATTTGTGTTGGTTGGTTCTGTCGTCCCTGTGGTACAAAAAAAAAAAAAGAAGAAATAAAATCCAGACTTCCTCTCAACCATCAAAGCTTCCACCATGTTACGGGAGAACACGTGGTGCATGTTCTTCCACAGAGCGGATTTATGCAGGCTTTGAGCATACTGATAGTAATAACTGTAGTAATGTTGTCATAAAAGGAAATTGGTTTTAAATTCTATGGGCTCTATCCTGAGGATTCAAAATGGCCTCTCACTAGCTCAATCTCTGCCCTGCTTCTGTGGTGAAATAATCTCTTTTTTATTTATTTATATTTTCTTACATGAGCTCATTTTCCAGCCTGCTCTATTCAGGGAATATTGGAGGCAGCTATTCTTACCACTGCTATTCTTAAACTGTACCTAAAAGCACACCACAGGTCCTAGAATACCAGAAAGAAGGGAGAGGTTTGTGAATGAAGCAACTTTTAAAAACATGTCAGCACATGTCAGTCTCAGGTTCCTGGTAGCTACTGTCCTGTTTTTGTTATGCCAAATAAATGCAATCCCTGGTCAGAACCCTGGGTTATTAATGCATGGTCTGTCAGGGGCTTCGAAAATTCTTTGCAATTAATTTTGTAGGAAACTTAGGGATTAAAATTATTATTTATTTTTTTTAAATATAATAATCATGCTACGCACTCTGCTTTGTGACAATAACATTTTTAGTATTTTTTTTGTTTGTTTTTGTAATTGTTCTGTTACAAAAAACATTTGACGTGATTGTTTGATTGACAAAAACTTGGCTTATAACCTACATCATGTTTTACGCGTTTGCGAAAGTTGCTGCAGTTTGGTTCCGTGTAACCATGAGTTATATAAACGGGAGTCAAACAAAACCAAGAGACATTGTCTCGGGATAGCGCTCTGCCAGAAACAGCGCAGCGTTCAGTGATGTTGAGTGCAGATGTTTGTTTTTGCTGAGTGGGGTGTTTCTTTGAGTTATGTGAAGAGCGGTCAGGCTCTCAGTGCTTGGAGCCTCTTAGCATTTTAATGCCTTCCCATGGCGCGCTGTCCTGCTGACAGTTTGGGGATGACACGATTTCTCTCTCTGTTTTGATTTATCCCCCCTTTGTTTGTTAGTCCAGTGTGTAATTATCTTCTTGAGTTAAAGAGCAGCTCGTCACGCATGGCAATGGGGCTTTTCCAGTTGTTCTGTCCTGTATCGTGTTGTTTTTACTGCGGCAAACCTCTAGTCATTTTGCGGAGGCAAAACAAAGGGCAGCTTGTTAGTGGACTCTCAATTGATGCATTAGGACCCTCTTTGTGTGTGTGTGTGTGTGTGTGTGTGTGTGTGTGTGTGTGTGTGAGAGAGAGAGAGAGTGTGTGTGTGCCTGCATGTACATGAAAGTGCATGTGTGTGTTTGTGTATGGGTGAGTTTGTATGTGTGTGTGAGTGTGTGTGTGCCTGCAGGCACATGAAAGTGCATTTGAGTGTTTGTATGTATGTGTGTGTGAGTGTGTGTGTGTGCATCTTTATGTACATGAAAGTGTGTGTTTGTGTATGGGTGAGTTTGTATGTGTGTGTGTATAACTAGGTGACTGTGGGAGTGGCGGACATTGTGCTTTGCTGTACTCCTTCCTCGTCTGTCATTTACCATTAGCACACTAGCAGTACAGGAGTCATTTACCATTAGTACACTAGCAGTACAGGAGTCATTTACCATTAGCTCACTAGCAGTACAGGAGTCATTTACCATTAGTACACTAGCAGTACAGGAGTCATTTACCATTAGTACACTAGCAGTACAGGAGTCATTTACCATTAGTACACTAGCAGTACAGGAGTCATTTACCATTAGCACACTAGCAGTACAGGAGTCATTTACCATTAGCTCACTAGCAGTACAGGAGTCATTTACCATTAGTACACTAGCAGTACAGGAGTCATTTACCATTAGTACACTAGCAGTACAGGAGTCATTTACCATTAGCTCACTAGCAGTACAGGAGTCATTTACCATTAGCACACTAGCAGTACAGGAGTCATTTACCATTAGTACACTAGCAGTACAGGAGTCATTTACCATTAGTACACTAGCAGTACAGGAGTCATTTACCATTAGCACACTAGCAGTACAGGAGTCATTTACCATTAGCTCACTAGCAGTACAGGAGTCATTTACCATTAGCTCACTAGCAGTACAGGAGTCATTTACCATTAGTACACTAGCAGTACAGGAGTCATTTACCATTAGTACACTAGCAGTACAGGAGTCATTTACCATTAGCACACTAGCAGTACAGGAGTCATTTACCATTAGCACACTAGCAGTACAGGAGTCATTTACCATTAGCTCACTAGCAGTACAGGAGTCATTTACCATTAGTACACTAGCAGTACAGGAGTCATTTACCATTAGTACACTAGCAGTACAGGAGTCATTTACCATTAGTACACTAGCAGTACAGGAGTCATTTACCATTAGCTCACTAGTAGTACAGGAGTCATTTACCATTAGTACACTAGCAGTACAGGAGTCATTTACCATTAGTACACTAGCAGTACAGGAGTCATTTACCATTAGCTCACTAGCAGTACAGGAGTCATTTACCATTAGCACACTAGCAGTACAGGAGTCATTTACCATTAGTACACTAGCAGTACAGGAGTCATTTACCATTAGTACACTAGCAGTACAGGAGTCATTTACCATTAGCACACTAGCAGTACAGGAGTCATTTACCATTAGCACACTAGCAGTACAGGAGTCATTTACCATTAGCTCACTAGCAGTACAGGAGTCATTTACCATTAGCTCACTAGCAGTACAGGAGTCATTTACCATTAGCACACTAGCAGTACAGGAGTCATTTACCATTAGTACACTAGCAGTACAGGAGTCATTTACCATTAGTACACTAGCAGTACAGGAGTCATTTACCATTAGTACACTAGCAGTACAGGAATCATTTACCATTAGTACACTGGCAGTACAAGAGGCCCGGGGGGAGACAGGAAGACCCCAAAATGTGTATCATAAGATAGCTGGTATTTAGATTAGCGCTTGAGAGCAAACATTGGCAGGGAAGGTGACACAAGTAGCCAATGGGCTCATAAACAGACTGAAACAGTGTCAGGCGGTTAATCAGTAGCCACACGTGTAGAAAACCGATTCCATAATGCGTACAATATTTGTTTGCGTACCTCTGTGTTCAGAAAGCCCTTCTCCCCTTCAGCAGTTTGTCCTTTATGTGTTTGTTTCGTGCATATTTTGTGTTTTTTGTTCTTCGCACACGCCTTACCTCCAGGTCAGTCACAGACTGGGGGGGGGAGGGGGCGCGCCTTGCCTCCCCAGGGCTAGCAGAGCGGTCCGTTACAGTGACACACCAACGCCACGGCCCTCTCTGTCACTCACAGCCATTGTTCCAGGTCCTCAGGCTTGTACGTGTGTCAATGTGGAGACGCCCAATTCATAAACACGGACAACCCCCCCTCTCTGTCTCGCCCCTGGGCGGCGATAACGCGCCTCAGAGAGCTATGGCGCGCCATCAGCTCTGCCGTCGCGTTTCTCCTGGCACGCCTCACGTGTCTGGAAGGGAAGAGGCTCCTGTTGGCACAGACATCTCTCCCCTGTCAAGTGATAATTGTCTTGTCATTGGCGTCAGAGAAGCTTCCAGTTTTTTTTGCTAGTGTGTGGAGTGATGGACGCTGATGGTGTTGCAAGCCGACGGGGGTTTTTGGGAGGAGATCAATGTGTCACTGTTGCGGGGTACTTGCACTGCCCTCAGGCTTGTAAGCTTGCCGTGTTTCTCAAGGGTCTCTGGGTACTGTGACAGAAGGAACAGTTCCCTGACAGTGTTTGGTCATACACACATGCATGCAGCCATTATGCAAACACTCAAACAGCAAACATCTCCTGGTGTACATTTAACACCTTGGGGTGTTTATATGAGACTGTGGTCTCATATAAACACCCTAAGGTGTCATATGTGCACCAGCAGTGTTAGATTTACACCAGCATTTTTGCTGTGCATACGTACCCTCATACACACATGCATGCACCCGTATGCATACGCTCGTGCACACACACACACACACACACACACACGCACACGCATATTCCCTTGCACATTCACACACATGTACACAGATACACAGGCAAACACAATGAATCTTGGCTTATCTGACTGTCTCCTGCAGCAGTGTCTAATTGGCTGTGTGGTGAGCCAAAAATACGCTGGAGGACGCTGCGTTTGAGAGCGAACGCCAGCTTTATTAATAATGGCACAGCCCTCTGGCTCTTCTTCCTCGTCTCTCTAAAACTGGTTTGAGTCATGAAAGCTGTGTGAGATTCTGAAAGCGCTTGCTACCTCACGCAGTGCTGAGCTATTGGAGAGGTGAAGGGGGATTGCAGCAGGATTGCTTACAGTCTTTCAGCTTACTGTATGTTTGCCCATCATTATTTTCATAAATATTGGGCCCATGCCCGATATTTTTTTCAGTCAGTCGAAATGAGCCTGAATCATCACTATTAATTACTTTAATGACGTTTTGTATTCATGTTAGAAAATTCTTTGTTCAAATCTGAGAAAAGTGTCTGAGTGTTTCCTCTCATTATAAATCACAGGCCCACGTTTACTGGAATAGCAAAAACCTACAAAAACATGCCTGGAATTTACTAACAGGTCATGTCTTTGTCTTTGGTGAATACAAAATTATTCATATAAATGTGGAATGCTTCACATTCATATAAAAATGAAATGATTCGTATTCATCTAAATATTAAGTGATTTGTATTCATATGAATGTGAAATGATTCATATTCATATGTAAAATTGCTGCCAGTGCACTAAAACTGAGCTGGGAGTCTGTGAAATGAGTTAAGCACCCTGCCAAAAGCAGAGAAGCTCATTAATCTTCGGTTTTTAGGAATAATGTTGCTGTTATTCTCTCTCCTGAAGTCATGCCCATAAACTTTAATCATGTGTTTTTTCTTCTTCTTCTTCTTCTGCATTTAAAGGAACAGTTTTTCAGCAATCTTCATTTTTTAACTGTTCCTTTTCAAATGCAGTGTAACTTATTTATTAATCATAATTAAGTTTATAATTTATTTATTCATTACTGAATTCCTCAAGTTCTGCGTTCATATGTCCTATTTTTATGTTGTTGACAATATTCAGCGTTGTCAACAAATCTTTTTTGAGGCACTCATCCTAAGAAGTAAGTGTTATAATTGCTTCGGCGGGGGAACACGTTTTAACATGTGCGTGACGCTAATCCGTTTTAACGCGTGTGTGCCGCTAATCCACAACTAAATAAAGTGTGTATTTACCTGCATCTTTATTATGCAGGTAATTTATTAAGCAGGTCTTTGTAAAGCGGGGCATTAACTTCACACTGACCACAGCAGCATGGAGCCCTCCTCAGGAGTGCATGCCTGGCATCGCTTGGCTTAGTCATAAGTACTCGTGATATGGGCCTGGCAGCCATTTTCCGAGTCCGTCCGTTGGTGTAGTTTGCAGAGCATAGGTGCGAAACCGTAAAAACGTTACTGTCGGAAAAGCTTGGTGTGTGGCATCCGTGTTTCTCGTTCCTCCTTCGTGTGTAAATATACTTGTGTAAGTAGTGGAGGGGACAGAGCCCACAGCTGGGCTCCAGGTTATCAGTATAGGGGGGCGTGTGATAGACAGGGAGGGGACGCTGGGTGTCTCCTGTGCTCTGGCCCCAGGCTCTGTCTGACGCTCATCTTTAAGAGCATTATGCTCCATATGCGGCCCCCCTGGCGGAGCAGGGGTGAGGGGTCATAGGTCAGAGGTTACCTCATGGTGTGTCTACTCCCTGAGCAAAGGCAGGAGCCCAATAGGCCTGTATTTCTAGTTAGTGCGGGGAGTTAAACTACCTGCACCTTCCTGTGTTGGGAGTGGAGTAGCCAAGAGAGGGAACTTCACTGACATCACTAACCTCCTGTGAACTAACAAGTTGTTGAGTGTGTCGTTGCATATGTGTGTGTGTACATTTGAGTATGAGTGCGCGTGCTTGCATGTGTATTTACACACTTGTTTGAGTATACATGTTTACCGACTGGTGTTGTCTGTTTTTCAGTGCTATTTCCAATATTAATCTTGAAAATTGTAAACACAACTAGCTGGTGTGCCAGCTTGCTGACTGTAAATCTGGGGACCCTTAAAATCAACATTTTCATTGTGAAAATAAAGTGAGTACAACGATGAAAACAGCTGGTGAGTATGACTCACAGGGTCGCCATGGAGATCGCGCCGTCTGCTTTTTAAACAGAACCGAATGCTCAACGCTTGCGGGGGTCCTGTTGGAAAATGAGTGCGGGCGGCCGCTCCCTGTGAGCAGTGCGGCCTGTGTTTGCACAGGCTGCCTGACATTTACAGGGCCGTGTTCAGGCTTGCGATCCCCCACAGCGGAGGGCCAGCGAGGGCAGGGACATTAGTGGGGTGTGCGTCACTGAAGAGAGGCGAGCGGAGTGCCCATAAACAACCAGGCTCGTTAAAAAGGACTCGCCTCTACCTGTTAGAGGTTTGCACCACAACTGGCCCCGTGTGGCTATCCTAGCAGAACGCTATAAAATGATCTCTGCGTCCCGCCGTTCAGTTCCTGAAAACTGAGGCAGCTGTAGGAGCTCAGGTTACGGTGACTGACATTCAGGTAACAATGGCGGAGCAGCCAGTGTTTGACAGGTGTTGACTGGTGCTGATGTGAGGTGATGGGGGGGGGGGGGGGGGGGGGGGGGGCGCGCCCGCTGAGTGTCAGGGTAGTGGAGGAATGGCTTTTTCATTTCATTTATTGAATTTATGCGTTTTTCAGGGTACTGCCATAATTTTCATTTTATGTATTTAAGGAGTGTTGAGGTTCTGATCGTTCTCACCAGTGGCACCGCTGTTATTGTAGGATTGTAAATACAGTATGTTTCCAATAAAATGTGTCACGTTCCTTTACATTCCCAGCAGTAAGAGTGTAATAGGAGGTTGTAGGCTGCAAAGCATGCAAGTACTATCATTTTGTGCATAGATAATCAGTGTAAACGAATCTTAGGCTCAAAGTGCAAACGTACATTGGTGGAACCTGACCTTCTGTTATTAAGGAGTGTCTTGTGTTTGCAGATAGATTTCCAAGGAGGATGTCGAACAACAAAAGGTTGAGGCCTACTGACGTTGACGTAACCCTTGTGTTGTCTTCATAGTTTGTATGCAACCCATGTTCACCAGACCACTTGTGAGGCAGCTTCTTCATTGAGTTTTAAAACCTAAATCTATTTTTCATGAAACAACCTGTCATTCATCAATAAATTGGTGAATAACTGTGTTTTTCTACTTCACCGTCTAGACAGACAGTATCTTGTCAGTCTATACCACTATATTTTACTACAAAACACACATCGTAATTGATCTTTTTGTTATAATAGATGTATGGCATTTCATTTTGACTATGACTTCTGATTTCATAACTGCAGGGTTAAAAACACTCATGAGACAATCTCGATAGTGTACTGCTTTTCTAAAAAATGTTGACACCAAAAAAAAATGTATAAAGGAAAAGTCATCAGATTTTATGCTGAAAATTTCTAATTTAGGGGGTTTTCAATGCTGTTCAACTCAGAAAAAGTCATTTCTTATATATACGTTTTATATATGGTTTTTTTATGAATCCGCCACCCACCTCTATGATTTGAAGTAGACAGATTCCTCTTTGGAATAATTCCTCAAATTTAAAAAGCGTAACAAAGTTTCACCTACACATTCCCAACATATATTTTTCTTTTATCATTTCAGTTCATAGCAGTTCATTATTCATAGCAGCTTTCACTGGGTATTGAGGCACTTTAATGGGTTAATTATATTCAAATTGTAATTATCCCACACACTGGGCTGTTGGCTCTGCGCAGAACTCTTAAGACAATGAGGCCACCATTTTAATTTTCTCTGATTGATGCAGGGCTCTCGTAGCACCATGAGGCCTGAGTGTGTGAGAGTCGCTCAGAGTGCTGCAGTGCTCTTTACCTAGTTCCAGCAGGGCAGCCGCCGCTTACAGTGGCACAACAGACTGCTTAAAAGTATGGGAGGAAATAACATGGATTTAAAAAGAAAAAGAAAAAGAAATGTAACAGACAGGCAAGGGGCAGTGTCCACAGACACCAGACTGACTGTTTTTTAAATTACAGACTGAGGTTCCATGAGGGCTTCCTGGTGCACATCACCTGAGGTGGAGAAGATACCAAAAGATACTTTTAATTACAGCCAATTACAAGCTTAGCTCGCCAGGACTTATTACACACTACGCAAAGTCCCCCTCGGGTATGATTTGTGCCCAAACCGGTTATTATGGCGGTTGGCTCTTGCGAAACGCCAGGTCCCAAGCTCTGCTGCTGGCTTCTAGGTAGCCTTTGTGGCTTTAATGAGAAACCATAGCGTGTAAAATGGAACTGCAGTCTTTGGGAAGGCCCTGAGAATCCCCGCAGACGGCTAACTGCGCACATGCACACGAGTCAGGGAGCCTCACTGTGTGGGGACATCATGAGCTGGGCATGAGAAGGTAACGGTACATCACACTTGTGTTGTTCTATTTAATGTGGCATGAAAAGGTTTTGGTATTTTTTGTCTTTTTTTACCCACAGCCCCCAGAAACAATCACCAGTTGAGTCTGGTAGTCCTGTGGGTTCATAGATGTGAAAGTAAAGATAACTAAATGTGAAAGTAAAGATACATTTTACCGTTCCATCAAAGCCACCAGTACCTGTACATTCAGTAGAGTACAGTAGGGAAGATATTCTGGGGTGCTGGGACTGAGGTTGTCTTCCTGGTTGAATCTATGGGTGCTTTTACCCAAAAGCTGTTGTCATGGCTCCCCTCCTGCTTCAGTGCACAAAATCCAGGATGTCAGCCAGGCAGAGAAGTGTGAGGTGCACAAATGGCCAAATCTATACTGGAGTGGACATCATACAGCAAAGCACACACACCAAGCCAGGCTCTCAAAACCTGTTAGCATCCTACTGTATTTAATCAAATGCACACAGCCATTTTTTGGGGGAAAATAGAAGGTAATGTTGTTATTCAACAGTGAATGAAGCAAAGTTAAGTTGTGAAAGTAGATTGTATTGCCTCCCTCTATATCACGACTCGTGATTTGACCAATCAGGGTCACACCCCAGTAACACAGCACATCATTGGTCCATTAAGATTCGGAAATCCAGATGAACCCAGTGGCTTCCAGCCAATAATAAGATGGCTTGGTACACGACTAGGTCTCTAAGTCCTTCACTTGCTACAAGGACAGTATATATAGAGAGAAGGGGGCAGCTTGTGTACATACTTCTGTGCAGCCAGCCTCTCATTCTCTGGGTTATATGGGAACCATTTTGGGGAGGTGGGGGGGGGGGAGGTTATTGTGTTTTCAGATGTGATATTCATTATTCTGCTTTAACCACCCCCCCAAGCTTTTTAAATGTCTCCTGTGGGTTACGGTTCCCTCCTGTTTGGTCAGAATTAGAGATGAACCCTTTGGGAATGACACTAGGCTCTGAGACAAAGGGGCTCTCTGATATTGCCTCGCCTCATCTCCGGCGCGCAGGCTGGGGCAAAAGAATGCAGGGTTATTAGAGGCTGTGATTTATGTCACAGGGTGGCATAAACCAGATGAATGGTTTGCAATAAGAGGGCCGTTGTTACGGTCCGTATGAGGGAAAGTGAAAACGCAGCTTTGTGAAGAAAGGGGGGGGGGGGGGGGGCTGCATGGCCTCTGCTCTCTCTCTCTCTCTCTCTCTCTTTCTATATCCCCCCCTCTCTCTCTCTCTCTCTTTCTTTCTCTATCTCCCCCTCTATCCCTTTCTTCCTCTTTCTTTCTCACTCTCTCTTTTTCTCTATCCCTCTGTCTATCTCCCCTTTATCCTTTTCTCCCTCCCTCTCTATCTCCCCCTCTATCCCTCTCTCTTTCCATTTTCATTTATCTACCTTCACCTTCATTGGCTTTGCACAACTGGCAAACACAGCTGTGGTAGTGTGACCACGTCAGTTTTCCTACCTTGCACTGCCGCATTGACCTGAATTCGATCAGCATTTGTCCTTAACTCTAACTCACAATTAAATACATGTGGCTGTATTTATTCTTCACAAGCACAGTTTGGCTGAACCTGCCAAACTGAAGAAGAAAAAAAAACAGAAAAAAAAACTTTGGATTGCAACTTGAATTTAATCATGAGTCAAAGTTGTAAGAACAAAGGTGAATTGAATCCAGGCCTTTATGAGCTCATTATCTAGCAAGTTAATCGAGGCTAAACCCATTTTTAAAGCTGTGAATGATTGGCTGGACTTATCTTCAGCAGTAAGAGGTGACATCTTCTTTACCAGTTGTGCTGGAAATGGTGAAGATACATTTAGTTTTTTATTTATTTGGATTTTCATTGGCGTGCTTGTGTCGATGTGCATGACACCGATGTTTTGCCGATGTGAACGATCATTCATTCCGAGTGAGAGGATAATAGCAGGAGATGTCTCTGCCTGTCTCCCAGCTGATCTCTCGCTCTCTCTCTCTCTCTCTCTATCCTGCGCTCAGTGCAAAAGCACGAGAACAAGAGTGGGCTTCAGCGCGAGAGCGTAGAGCACTGCCGTCCTGTTTCTCATTCCAGCTGAACTCTCAATTACTTCACTTGAACGTTTGAACCCCCCCCCCCAAAAAAAAACGGTTCCTGACTGTTAACGAGAGGAACACAATGAGAAAGTTTCTGGACGAGGGACGAGCGTTGCGCGTCGACTGAAGGCTTTGATTAGGGGGGCGCAGTGGGGATGAAGAGAGGAGGGCGGTGGACAGGGGCCCTTTGGGTCGCGGGTTCGATTCGAGCGTTGCGCCGCGAGTGGGATGGAGACACGTGCCGCTGAGGTGTGGAGGCCCGCAGAGGTGGGGGGGGTTAGTGTTGGTTTTGGACGGGACTCGGCGGGGCGGTTTCAGGCCCGCGAAGGTCGGGCCCATGCGGTTCGGAGGCGGCCGCGCAGCTCCCCTGCCTCCTGCGAGATTTGCACAGCTGCGAGGAGGGGATCTCTCCCGTGTGTAAAATACCGGCCCGTCCTGTGAACCGCTCTCCAAAACACATAGACGAGGAGCGCCATTCTGCAGCTCCTGGCCTCCGCCACACACCCCTGAGCAAACACAGTTCAAGGCCTGCATCTCTGCCTTGGCCTTATTTATTTAATTGGCCTCTACATAAACGCTCTTTATGCGAAAAAGAAATATGAGACGCGCATTAACGTACAGCTGTTAGTTACTCTCTCCGCTAGCTTTCCCTCTCTTAGCTGCCTTGAGGAGAATATAGGAGTGCTTTCCACTGTATGTACACTAGGTATGTGACCTAATGACCATTAATCACATCTATACTTAGACCTTTCACAAGGGACACTCAGTTCTAACACAATGATGGTAATGACATGGTCAGTAATATTGCTTGCAAACTTCAGGAAACACAGACAAGCCAGAACACATAAATCCACAGGGTATGAATGAGGGGCATCATTTTTATAACACCGTTTCATAACGTTAATATAATATTTTATGCCGTAGTATTACTTGCATCACCTAACTCCCAAGATTTTAAATACATCTACACATGGGCCACTCCGAGGGACTTGCTGGTTAGTATTTATGGTATTCTGCTTGTACTTGGCATAGTTAAGTTTGGGCTGACCTTCAAATTGTCCTGAAAATATGGAGAAAATAAATCTGACCAGCAGTGTGTAGTTTTATTGGTTTATACCATCATGTTGCTAATCACTGTCAGATGTTGTTTAATGAGCATTCCTATTGGTCTTGTTTTAAGATTCCTTTATTTATTATCGTAAAACCGTCCTGAGAAAGAGCTGTGCCAAAACACATTGCTGTGTTTCCAACGATTAGATTGCTCTTCACTTCTTCTTCTTCTTCTTCCAATCGACAGCGAAAAAAACGATTTTCACGGTCAGTTCTGTTTCTGAGCTCAGACTGCAATTTAACTTCCAGATTCCCCCCACCCCTCCCTCCTCCTCCCCCCCCCATCAAAAAAAAAAAAAAAAACCCCAGAAAGGTACCGTTTTTTTTTTTTTTTGGGTAACGTAAATTGATGGAAACAGCCCCTCTCTTGTTAGGTTTGTCTGCCAGCACTATCCAGATGGGCTGAAAAACAAAAGGGGGGGGTTCAGCCTTGTGGTCCGATTGAAAGACCACCTGTCCGCGTGTGTGTGTTCAATTGCTGTGAGATGTATACCTTGATCTATCCGCCAGCTGCCTGCTGAGGACCCTGTCCCAGAGGGGCGGCCCCCCGCCGGGCCCTGGGCGGCGCGCCGCTAACGCAGTCCTTGCTTCGCTGCTGTCAACATTCACACACAGCGTATATTTAACACCGGATTAGAGGACAAGCGCAACGAAAGCTAAATATACACTCACTTCTTGCTTGGGCATCAACACTCGTCAAGACTTTGAAGTTCCGTGAAGCCATCTTCAATCCTTTGACTGAAGGAAGCCTCTCCTCAATCCACTCTCCTCCTTTGTGATTGAAGTTGTTCCAAAATATACACAACAGTGTTTTATTTAATATAGTAATAATGTAATATTGTGTGTTTGTTTTTGTTTTTTTTGTTCCTTAAGAGTAAATAGTTTGTATATGTTTTTTGTTTTTTTATCCCGTCTCCAGACGGTACGCAATTTTAGAGACGGCCCTTAGATATGTACTGCCGATACTGCCCTTAAGCTTATTAAAAGTGTCCCAAGGGCTATGAGTCTGACCTAGCCTCACAAACACTGCAGTCATGCTGTCTGGAGGCTTCTCTGTCAGCGAGAGACCCAGTGGTATGGACGGGAGACGGGCCTCTTTATGTGAGGTTACTGTCTGCCATGGAAGCCCAGTCCCAACTTACTAATGTTTACAAGCCACTGTAACGTACTGGAGCAGAGAGTTCTGTCCTGATACATGTGCATTCATTTTCTTTATTTGTTTTAAGCCACTTTTTTTTTCACATTATTGGAATGCCTCTTTGCGTTTGTAAGCCCGTGTTTTCCCTACAACCTTGTCTGCCCTTCGTCTCCAAAACATGTTGCTGTTGACCCGCTGCTTGCCCAGTCATATGTGCAGGTCCCCTCTCATCCCCTCTCCCAAGGGCATATATCAGTTTGGGAGAGTACAGAATCTGCATAGCCACGCCGTCCAACCAGTACAGTTTTTTCTAGGGCTTTTTCAGCTTTATTGGACAGCACAGTGTAGAGAGAGAGGAAGAATGGGAGCAAGAGGGAGGGAGGGAAAGACATGCGATTCGAACCCCCAACATGGAGTCGCAATGAGCATGTGAACGGTGCTCTTACAGGCTACTCCACCGAGACACCGCCAAGAAGCAGAGTTGATGTGCTGTGATAGTGAAGCTGTCTTATTATAGGTGCCTAGCTGACCGCGGGAGTCTTTGTTGCGTGTGTGTGTGTGTGTGTGTGTGTGTGTGTGTGTGTGTGTGTGAGATCCTACGGGCCTTACAGGCACAGTCAGTCTTAACATTGTGAATCGATTCCTGTTCATGGGGTTCTATCACTGTCCCAAGGAACAGTGCTTAAAGGCAAATAGGCCGGTTTAGCATAGCCACAGTCAGAAGGCCAGCGAAGAAAACTGAGTTGGCTTGTGTTTTATTTATTTATATTTTTGTTGTTTGTTTTGATTGTAAGCTTTCCAGAAAGAGTAATGTTCATGTTCCTTGCTGGGTTGTTTGTTTGTGAATGGCACACATCTCACTCCCAGTTCAGCCAAGTATTTCCATTTGCTTTGCATTCAATTTTGAGGGCGGGGGGGCAAATAAACGGTTTTATTTTTCCGTATTTTATAACGTGCCCCCGGGGCGGACGAGGAAGCGGTGCGTGCCATTTCAGCTAAGCTGATTAGCGCGGAATATTTGGGTTCAGCGGCTCTGCTCTGTATAACCATCACAATTACACTGTCCTGGCAGCCACGTGCTTCTCCGTGTCCTGCCTCATTACCCATCAGTCCAGCCCTGACCCAGTCGGACAGCCAGGTAACCCTGCGCACATCAATGTGAGCAAGGGCGTTCTCCAACCGTTTTAACTCCTTAAGGCGTAAGGGTCACAAATGTGCGATTAGAACGTTCTTAACTGAACATTCTAATGCTGATGTAACAGTCACTACTGTTCTAGAACACAAAATCTTCTCTTCAAAGGGTTTTAATGATTTTTTCTTTTTCTTTTTTTTACTTACAAGGGACTGACGCAGAGGGCAAATACAACACACCTGTGTAATGTCAGAAGTAGTGCGATGTGGCTCTTAGCTGGGGGGGTGGAGGGGAGCAGAGGGTCGGCACTAGAGTGGGGTGGGGGGGGTAATTAAAGTGTGCAGTTTTGTGTTTTGGAAATAAACCCAGGCGACCATGAGGGGAGTATCACCAGACAGCAGGCCCCTGCGGAGGGCCCAGGCAGGGTGTGTCTATAGGAAGGCAGACACACACAAAGGGCACACAGCCATTATTAGTCATCTGTGGAGTCGGGAGACTGAGGAAACGCTGCCGACGGTGCGCTCCTCTCTGCTTACGGTCTCTCGGGCTCAACAGGGTAGTTTTTAATTCTTATGGCTTTTCAGCTTGATTGAACAGCGCAGTGTAGAGGGAGAGGAAGAAGGGGAGGGAGAGATAGAGGGAGAAATTCGACAAAGGTCACACGGCTGGATTCGAACTGCGTCACGGGTCGCAATGAGCATGTAGACAGCGTTCTAAATGCTACGCCACCTCAACATCTCAACACCTCACCAGGGCAGATTTTTAACATGCTGATTATAGCCGTAACACAGAAAGTACAAGGCTGTGTGTACCCCTACCCTTCGGCATTAAAATACATCAGATTGGCCGCCGCGGTAGTACAACGGTAAGAGCGCCGACTTTCAGTCAGTGCAGTTGTACTCCGAGGATCGGGGTTCGCGCCCCGGTCCTGCCAGTTCCGAGCATGGTCGGTGCCCTGTGGGAGCGGCAATTGGCGGCTGCTTCCGGGTGGGGGGAGGGGCTCGGAGAGAATCGCTGCGTACAGAAGGCCCTGGGCGAGTTGGAATCACGGTCAGGAGCTCGAGGAGTCGCGCCCTGTAGAGGACGTGGCGCCCTCCTTCCTACTACCGGCTGACAGGGTTGTATAGCGGTGGTTCTCTAGCAGTTGCTACATGGGGGGAATTGAATTAGAATAGGGATTCAATTGGCTACTAAATTGGGAGAAAAATGGGGGGAAAATCTGAAACAAATTTTTTTTAAAAAAATTACAAAAATAAAATAAAAATACATCAGATTGTCACTGAGAAATCATTTGCTTGTGCAGAAACAAGTGAGACTGGACCACAGGTGTCGTATGGCTAATTCGAAGGTGTACGTAGATTTGAATCTCGTTCTAATTATAAGGTATTCTGTCGGGATCCGTTACTTGGAAATATGCGGAACATTACAACAGACTCTTAGCTTGCATTACAAAAGGCAGCGAGGACAAGGTATTGTGATTGTGAAGGTCTAATTCAATAGCATGAGCACCCACTATGTGTGGTTAATGTATCCAATATGCCTGAGGATGAATATTCTCTATATCCCTCGCTGTCAGTAATGGCCACTTTATATGAACTTGCCCCATAGGGACTAAAGCCCAAGAGAAGGGAGCCTGGCTGTTGCGTGAGGCGTGTCTAAACATAGCATTAAAAATAGAACTTGCAGGGCTGGTATTGGTGGGAGGGGCACTTCAAAGAGAGGTACCTGCAGTGGTTTCCTGCGTGGGTGTCCTAACCCCCCCTCCCCACCCCCAAAAATAAATAGGGACATGGCAGTCTGTAATTGAGGCCTGAGATCCCTCCTGACTGCTTCCTTTCAGCGGCCTATATGACTAGAGGAGCAGGTCCACGTTTAGGCAGGCACCCCGCCATCTCGTCATGTTTACTTTAGCGCTAAAAATACCGTCCCCGGCCTTAATTTTGTGTTCCACAGACAGCTGAGGGCCCCTCCCAGGGGGAAGTGAGTCTGTACAGTGGAAGGAAGGCACAGGTGGAACAGGAACGACAGCAGGAAGGGGGGGCGGAGGAGGGGAGGGCCGGGGGGAAGTGGGGGGGGGGGGAGTGGGGGGGTGCTTGTTGCTCCAGGATGGATTGGGGCAGGACACCTGCAAACCATAGTCTCGCTCTCCACCCGCTCTCCACACCGGTAGGGTAAACACACCTGTGTGTGTGTGTGTGTGTGTGTGTGTGTGTATGTGTATGTGTGCAGGTGTGCGCTATGTCCAGGACATGAAAATAGACATGGGATTAAGACAATTTGCAGAAGATTCTATTTTTTTTGTTGTAATTTTAGCATTATTAGCACTGATAATCTTTTAAACCCTGTTTGGCCAGTCAGACCTTCATTGAGAGAGTAGGGGTCTGAATAGTATGTGAACAGAGTGTGTGAACCAGTCTGAAGTCAGAGAGTGTACCAGATTCATCCAGTCCTCGTCACTCAATACACAGCCAAGCTGTGGTCTTTGATCAAATGCCAGGACTCCATCTATTCTGTACCAAGCAGTCTACTGATGTTTTTAACCACTTGTGCATTCCTGACAAGAGTAGGGAAATCACCTCACGTCACCTCACCTACTCATGGGAAACAGGGCGTTGTCTGAACAGGTGGTGTGAGGTGATCTCATAGGACAGCTGTGCATAAATATGAATACAGTATGTATGAATCCTGACTGAAATGTCATATTAATGTCCTTGTTCGTGCCTTTAAAATAGGATTTTTGTCTTCCAAGGACTGGCAAGATGGTGCAAATGTATTGAAGCATACAATGGAATGAGCCATCTGCATCGTTCTACAGATAACGGGTTATCCTGTGGGGCTTTCTGTGGCAAACATGGGGCCTGGATTCTTTGTACACTTTTATGGGGCGGCAGTGTATCATAATGGTTAAGGAACTGGGCTTGTAACTGAAAGGTTGAAGGTTCAATTCCCAGGTAGGACACTGCCGTTGTACCCTTGAACAAGGTACTTCACCTGCATTGCTTCAGTAAATATCCAGCTGTATAAATGGATACTATGTATAAAAATGCTAAATGCTGTGTAAGTCGCTCTGGATAAGAGCGTCTGCTAAATGCATGTAATATAATATATATAATATATGATTTATTCACGTGCAAATTCCTTGTATTCAACTTTTACATTTTTAAAGGTGATTCATTCTGAAGCCATGGATCATGTGCGAGCGTGAATCGTTACAGCGGCTCTTATCCGAGCAGAGGCATTATCTGCGTTGTTGTGTCTGTAGCGCGCGTTGACACAAGCCAAACCTGGGAGGAACACGGCGCCGTGATGCGTATCTGTGAGGTGGGAGGTGGGGGCCATGGGGGACGGGGGGGCCATGCGTCACGTTCCACGGGGGTCAGGTACTACCTAATGAAGTTCGGCTGCGTCAGCTGACCGGCCTGCTGGCCCGTCTGACGCCAGTAGTATTCCGCCACGCCCGTCTCCCTCTCCCACGTCCCGGCCGCAGACGAGCCGTCTCCAAGGCCGCTCGACTGCCTTTCATCGTCTTCAGCTTGAGAGAGTGGGGGGGGGGGAGCGAGGGGGAGCAGCGAATAACTAATACATCTCAGTAAATAACAACACCTGACACCAGCTCTGGCAAAAGTCTCGATTTTTTACATTTCTACACGTTAAGTACAATGGCGTTGAATCGGCGGGGATTTGATGTGACGTCGTTCCTACATTCGGGAAGAGGAGGAGGCAGAAAGGGCCGCCGTCGGGAACGAGACGGGCTCTCCCTCGGCCGCAGCTGTGGCGCGGAGGGCAATAAGAACATAAAACAGGCTTTATTTGATTTAATGCTTCTTACAGAATGGCAGCCTCCAAGCCGGATCTGCTGGCACGCTCGCCGCAGGCCCGGAGATTACAACGGCCCCCTCTCCTCTACGCGCGCGCGCGGTCTCAGAATGTCAACAGCAGCACAGATAAGGGACGGGACAGCCGATAGGCGCTCCGTCTCTCCCTGTACCGCCACAAGCTTTCATTACCCCTCACCGCCACGTAAAAACAAAGATGCTGTTGACTTGCCGCAGGTTGTGCTGTCGCTCCACTGTAGTTTCGCCGGGGTTATTTGCACATTGTCATTTGTTTGCGTGAACTATGTAATCAGAAGCACCTTTTTCGTTATAAAGTTCTACCAATGGAAACAGTTATGGCTTAACCTTTGTAGCCTGAGCATCAGTTCCACAAAGATGGAAAAGTGGTGTTTCATAGTTTTTTTCCCCCCTCAGAACTCAATTCAGATTTAGAAAGGCCGTGGCAAAAAAAAAAAAAAAAAATTACCAAAAAATGGTAACACCTGGGTAAGTGAGGGACAGTTAAGTATATGGAAAGTTTTAACCAATGATAGAGCAGATAGCAACTCAGCATAGGGTTTACGTATAAAAATGATTGACAGGCCTTGTTGCCTGTAATTCTGGCTAGCATGGCAGCAATAGGAGACGTGAGTGACTTTTAAAGACGGGTTTTTCCATGGACATATATGTTTTTCCTGGTTGTTGCCCCCCCCCCAAATTGAAATGAGATGTACGTCCTTGCGTGTTTCCCATTTTTTGTGGCACCTTCAGAGAGAGAGATGTCTCAATTTTCTGCTGTTTCATAAGTAGTCGTATGTAAGGTGATGGTCGGCATGGGACTCATCAGCAATGAGCAACAGTGTACAGACACGCGTGTACTCCACACGTTAGTGATGTCAGTGCATTCATTCTAAGTGCAAGGCAAGATAGGTGAGAAACAACAGAGCAGCTGACCACAAATTTCACCCTGGGGTGAGAGTAATCACTTTCCTCAATAACACTGGTGGCCCAAAGCCCTGTTAAGTAACTTCACATACGCGGGTCCATTTCGTTTCTCCAGAGTTTATAGGCTTCAATGCTCAAAAACATGTTCTGCTAAAACACACTGTTTTATTGTACTGTTATTATGAAGTGTGTAAATGGGTGCGGCAGAAAAGCCCTTTAGGTATTCAGTGAACAAAAATACTAACGTCCTTTTGTGGCCTTGTTTGGCTGGCAGAAGATGGGAGTGAACAGCTGGGAGCAGCATTTCGGCAAAGGCACTCCTGTCTGGTAGACACGCCTTGGACATTTAAAAAGTGACGTCCCGAGACCAGTTGTCTCTGGCGGTGGTGTGGTATGTGTGGCAGTCAGCTGACGGTGAGAATTTGTGTGTGTGTGTGTGTGTGTGTGTGTGTGTGTGTATTCACATACACATGTCATGTCATTCTATTTTGTTCTTCACTAATGCTCCAAGCGCATAGATACAGCTTCATTTAATGAGAAGGAGACTTCTGAGAACACATTTTAAACACATTCAATGAGGCTCAATAAGGCTATATTTGGGGGGGGGGGGGGGCTGAAGAGAGGCTCATAGCTCTTTGGGGGGAAAGGGTCACTCTCAGATACCCCCGTGGGGAGTTGAATGGGGGCTTGTTGCTGTCCTTGTGGCCCCAGCCACCACACTGGGCCCAATGAAAGAATGGAGAGTGTCACAGCTGTTGAAGACAAATGCTAGAAAAGGCAACTGGCTGAATATTTACAGAGCCCTTTAAACAAACAAAAAAAAAAGAAGCCACAGAGAGCTGAATAATCACGTGATTCCTCTGCTTGGTTTTGCTGGCCATAGTTATTGACTCTTCTCTCTTTCTCTGCAGAATAAATACAGTGATAAAAATGCAGTTTTGATTAAAATATTTTTGCCAGATACAAAGATGACAGTTTAATGATTTTTTTGTTGTGTGCATACTTTGAGGAAGAAAAAATGCTAAAACTTATACTTATACATCATAGAAAATACTAAAAATTCCATATTTGAACAGAATTCAGGTGAAAGTGTTTGGGGTGAAAGGGCACAGGCGTTGTTAGAAGGGGGCAGTTGGACTAGTTTTAAGGTAAATTTTTGCCTTGTGTCAAACCACGGCTGTATTCGTCTCCAGCCAACATATCCAACCAATCATTTAAACCAACATATTAAATTCAGGGTATTCATATCATAGTCACTGTGAGATTAAATGTGTTTTCTTTAAGGGGAAAAGGGAATCTTGTAACCATAAAAATAAATCAAGGGAGATTTGTTATCACTCGAAAGATCTTATGAGCGTTTTTTGTTTTTCCCCCTGAATTCATGGTCAATTGCCTACGTGAAAAGTATCGCTGTCCCCGACATTTTTTTCTTGCGAAACAAAGCTGCAGCAACATCCTATCACAGCGATAATCAAATCTAATAAAATATGCTTGTCCTAAACACACAGGCCTGTTGTAATATTTGAATTTGCAATAAGATCTCCTTTAAAAAAAAATAAAAAATAAAAAATCCTTACACATGAGATTGTACCTCCCAGTGAAAGCAGCTTGGAAACAAAAGCTCCTTTTAGCGCACGCCCACAGTGAGGGAGATTACTCTGCAGCTTGCAGTCCCCTGGAAGGGCTTTGGCTGCAGTTTAATGGCACGTGGCAAAGGCCTTGATACTTATCATGTGCGTCAGGTGCTCCCGCTCAGCAGCTTCCTGTTCTTTAAAGAACCCCCCCCCCCCTCTCTTTAAAGAACCCCCCCCCCCCCCTACCCACAGCTCCCAAATCCTGCTACTCTAACCCCCACCCTCCTCTTTTTTACAAACACAAAGAACATATTGTATCTGCCAGTGGTGAAGTGAGTCCATTCATCTTGATAAAGTGCAGTTTTTGAAAAGCCAGAACCGGCGTGTTCTGGTCCCGTTCTGGTCCCGTTCTGGTACCGTTCTGGTACCCAGTGAGGCTTTGAGCTGTGGAAACACGGTTCTTCTTCTCTACTGGTGCCCACACCAGACTGAACTCAGACCCAAGGTCTACCTGTCGCTGCCTCGTGAAAAACCTGCAAAACCCCTGGAGTACGCCCCCCCCGCTTACCGAGAACAGATGTATAGCCGCTGCCGAAGGGTCTGGTGGCGCGACCGTAGAAACTGAGGTCCGGGCAGGGGACACACAGCCACAGCCAGGGGTACACCATGGGCAGGAATGATAGAAATGTGTCCGTTGCCTCACCTACAAGTCACTGGACCACACTAAACTTTGAATCACACTAAATGCCTGATTTACTTAGACCTTTAGAAACCAAATAACATGACAAATCATGGTATTTGTTTTGCACCAATCATTTGGTTGTGTTATTAGTTTTGCATGTGCTAAATGTTTTTGCACCTGCTAAAGGTCTTAGTGAATCAGGCCCTAATTTCCTGACAAAAAACCTACTCACTGAAATTGCTGATATCTTTCTTTTGACAAACTGTTTTCCCTGAAACATTACACTTTTGCACTGTGGTGCCACGAAAAGCACGTGCAATAATATTGCCTCAATTTCTTTCAGCTGAAAACTTGCCAGTTGGTATATTTAGCCAATTTGGTTTCAGTCTGGGTTTCAGAATCATAAACAATAAGAACTGGCAGTTTCACAAATGAATATGCTGCAAAATTAATATGAATATGAATAAGCCTGTTCCAGGAATGGACAACATGTCAGCCCACTGTCATGGTTTTACCTGCTGTGCCTTTCTGCGGGTGTTGCCGCGAGAGGGTCGCTTTCCTGGGTCATCAGGATTCTGAGTTGCAGGTTCGGGCCGGCTATTTAAGCTCTGCGCCGTCTTTGCGCCTCGCTTTTGTGTTATATTTTGCCATGTTAAGCCAGGTATCGGTATAGCCGGAGGACTGCATTTTCTTTATATCTGAACGAAACGCAGGAACTTCCTTAGTTTAAAAAGAGCAAGGATTAGATCCGTAGGATCCGTTTTTTTCCCTTTTATTTAACTGTTTTCTTGGTTCCTTTCCTCTTTGCCTATCTGTCCTCTTTGAGGCAGTAACTTCGCTTTACCTTTTCATATTCCCTCTTTGTGGAGCTCGTCTGGTTATTATCGAGCTAGAGGTCTTTTCTTTTCCTGCTCGAGTTTTGAACCTATTTCACCCTCTTTTCTGGGTTGTTTTTTGTTGGCTTACGCCGGGAGTTTTTTTCCCTTTGTTTCGTTATTCTTCTCTTGTCCGTTCGTTTATTTCACACTCCCTTCCCTTTACTGGTGGTTACTCCACTTTCGTGGTTTAGCTTTTAGATTCCCCTGTGGTCGCGTCTGGTCCTCCGACCCATCCCCATCACACCCATTCCACTGCCTCTCACCCAACAACAAGATCACATATGTAGGTTAATGTGATCATGTTATGGGTTGGCACACACATACATACACACACACACACTTCATGTGACACCACAGTTAAACATAACAACAAGGGGCCCCAATGTTTTTACCAGTGATGCCTTAGACCTTGTAACTTAGACCTAACACCCACACACACAGAGTGCAGAGAGTGAAGGCAAACCAAGTGTTTTATTATCAGTTAATATGATCGTGTTTTTATTTAATGCCTTATATTTTGTTGTATGTTTATTGTCTGTCTGAAACTTTAGTAAATGACTTGTGCTGCTGCCTATCTTGGCCAGGTCACTCCTGTAAAAGTCTCCCTGGTTAAATAAATAAATAGAAACATGTCACATGTCCAGATTATTAAAGCTCATTGCTTGTGTTCACTTTTTTTGAGCCTACAGTCCTGTCGCTTGGATAGTTCACTTACACCCGATGGAGTGATGATGGAATATTTTTTGTTTGAACCTTTCAGGATTAAGCAGTCTTCCAAATGATGAATACGTTTTTGTTTTTTTTCCTCAAACATGAACCCTTTGAGAAAATGGATCCATTCAGCTCTAGTACCTTCAGGAGAAATACATTAAGTAGCAACAACAGAAATAATGTGCGAATTAAATTGTGGAAAAATTTGGGATTTGCTGTCCTCTTTTCAGACAGTAAACAAGGAAGAGCATTCTTTCCTGGGTGATGTTTTATGGATTTCAAATAATTCAGCTGGGCTTTATTAACACCCAGCCCAACACCACATCTATCCTGGCAGGCTTAGGGTGATTACCGTCACGGCGTTTGGCGATATGGTGATATGCTCGCAGCCCCAAAGCGCAATCCCGCCATGAACCCTGCATAGTTTTCGATGTGCATGGAGGCAGTGGCAGTTGGAAAGGCGTTGGCGACTGTCACCCCCCATGTCCCTCCACGATTAGGCCCCACACTCAGGCTTCTGGGGGGGTTAGTGTGGCTGACAGCAAGGGGCTCTGAGGCCTTTGCCATTTGCTGGGGACAGCTGAAGCGGGTCACCTGTCCGGGTATCACATGACCCTAGGGGGGCGACTGTCTCCGCGGTCTCAACAGCCCCCGCCAGCCCCCCCCCCCCCATACCCAATTTCATTTGCCCCACTCATATCTGCTTCTGACTCTGACTCACTGTAGTAACAGCAGTTATTGTGTGTTGGGGGGGGGGGGGGGTGAGAGAGTGCACTGTGAATGGTTTCAGGTTAGCTGTATATTCGGTGATATATGACTGGGATTCGTATCTCTTGTTTCTCCTTTCTCGTAGTCATCATAGGTCTCTGTTTAGCAGGCGGAAAAGATGAAAGGAATTTGAACCCTAAGTTTTGCATTTTCGTTTTTTCAACTTTGCAATTCCGCTTGATTATCATCTGTGATCGTCCAAGTGGAAGGTCAGAGAAAGAGCAACGTCAAACATGCAAGAATACGGGGCTATAATGTGCCGTGCATGGGTGATATTCCAGAACCTCATATAATTCATGTTCATGTCTCTAAATGAGGGGCAGTTAAAATCCCTGCTTGCATTAGATGATTCAGCTTCAGTGGAAAGGGTAAAGGGGACAGGTTTCTGATTGATGAACTGATAACTAAATACAGACAAGAAATGTACCATTGTAGCACTGATATAACTTCCCAATTGACAGGATGTCTGAAGATTTCTGGTGTGTTTTTTTTTTCCTGTGCATACTGTCCTTTGGTAAGAACAGCCAGATCCCCTCAGGAAAGCTATGTTGGCCGAGTACTCCCTTCTCTAATGAATTTCTTGCCTCAGACGTCATGTTTGAAGAAAGTATTTGATGGGAAGAAGCGTGATAAGAACCTAAAACCAGAACCTGAAAATTGACTGACTGATATGAAAAGATAAGCCGTTGGTTCAATTTTGGCTTCAAGAACAGCCAGTGCGTCCCAAAAGATTCTCCTGAATAGAGGGACATAGAAAGGCTAGTGTGTTCCTGAGTGAAGGTGTTGTGTTGTACATATTTCTGCACAAAAAAATTATCATTATGGTGTTTGAATAGTCTGAGATGATGGTTCTTGATGAGGGTATTTGGAATATAATTATTTCAATATTTTGAGATGGACTTGAGAAGCTTATGGTGTGATTTATGGCTTCATAAACAAGGTATATTCACGCAGTCAGTGGTAAAGATGCGTGGGTTCAGTGAAACTGTACAGAGAACTCTGTGGCAAATTTGACATTTGAGGTGTGGGTAAGGCCAGATGGTGTCATTTTGCTTGGGACGTGTAGGCGTTTGCTCTGCGTGTATCAACACACGTCTGATGGTGGTGAGTCCGCAAGTCTGTATCTGCAAATGGTGACAGCCTGTGTCGGGAGATCTCAGACAACCATGTCTTTATATTCTGTGTTTGAGGTTAATTGGAATTGCCCTTGTTGCACGTGGAACATAAAACTGAATTAACACATTCCACGGTTGAAAAGGATCTGTAGGCACATGGGTTTAGAGGGCTTAAGACAAAAAACAACCGTCGTCTCTCACTCCCCCTCGTTGTTCGTCTCTGCGCCAATAGGTGATGGCGATGGACCAGAAGGTGGAGGATGTTCCGGAAGATTCCGGTAGAGCAGTTCAGGCCACTGCCCTGAAGCGTCTGGGCATCAGCATGGACGAAGGCCAATGATGACATCATCGCCAGCAGCCATCTTGTCAAACCAGCCCGGCCAGGCACCAGCAGCAGAGGTAAGACATTCACTCCCCATGTGCCACTGCTCCAACCAAATGGCAATGACCTCTAACCTCAGACATTTGAGGGGGGAGGGGGGAGAATAGCTCATTCTTCGTATCTCCTCATTCATCAGTCACAATGATCCAGTCACAGCGCTCCAGCAGCCCTTGCAGTGTAACTGAATAATGCCTCTGCTCAGGTCCAAAAAACCTCCTACCTGTGGCATTTAGAATTACCAACAATAACTGAGTTCGTTGATGCATCCTGGTTCAGATGACATTTTTCTAATCTACATGAAACCTGTGGGTGGTAGTTTCAGTGTGAATGCGTGCGATCGGCTCAAAAATTCACAAACAAACAATTCAACAATAACTCAACAGGAACATAAAGGTCAGGAGGAAACGGAAGTTCATAAAGACTTAAAAAGCAACAGTAACTAATACTGAAAAATTTTAATTAACAAAATAATTTAATTCCACTGTTTTAATAGACGTACACGACTTGAACTGTTTCTCATATGCAGTGCAAGTTGGATGTGTTGTGTGTTGCACAACACTGCGTAAATGACACTACTCAGACATAAGCATTTGTTATCCATTGCATCTGCTTTCCAGTAGCCTTTTTAACCTCTATATAGCAATGTAACAGAGCTGTTGGGGATTTTTGCTACAGTTAAGCTAATAATATCAAAACAGCCACGTGAGGGCTTGATGCAGCAAGAGAAATACAAAGAAGACTGACAGTTTTTGGGTGTTGTACAGCTTTAGTTGAGTGCCAGAATTTAAACTTGTGGTTTTTCATGTTAAAAAAAAAAAAACCTGAAAAAAGTTTTAATATTTGGGTACATTTTTTTTTTTTAAAACATCCTTCCAGGATCTCAAGCAGTAGGGAGCCATCTGAAATTAATTTGCTCAATTGAATTTGTGATTATATTTTCTTTTGCCAGTGCATTAGGTGCTGAATTCCTCACAGAGCAAAATTACTCAGAATGAATGAGTAATGAAAAAGAAATAGTGGAAAAATGTGTAACTTTTAAACCGGAGGCTCTGAAAACCCACAGTGTTCAATGTAAGCACATTATTCTGCGTGACTGACTCAGATATGGCAGGCTACCGCAGGGAGAGGTGAAGTCATGCTTTAAACGCTGTGCTGACGGCTCACGTTCAGTGGATTTCATTCTCATATAAAAAATCGAAAACAATTGCAAAGATAAATAACCATCTTTATTACAACACTCCGTGAATAAGACAACAGACTGGTTGTGAATGTTTGTGTAACAGTCAGAAGGTCTATATGCATTACTTACATTTTGCTGGGTTTTATTTTGCAGATATAAAGAAATATGGTCTGCGTTTGCCACAGTGTGCTCTTGAAAATCAACCACAAGTTATTGTGTTACAGAGAGCTGAGACATTTGGGCACCTGTAGAGTTTTTTAACAGAGGGCTCTACTCTGTTACAAAGACACCGTATTTATTTACAGGAATTGTTGCTGCTTGAAGTTATATTGTGTGACACATATTTGTTTTTTACATTCATTGATTCTCAGAGCCTTATATAAATAAAATCTATTCAGTTCAGAATTGTGGATATTCTATAACTGCTATAAATGTTCTTTCTGAATCATCAATAATGTTCTGCTATCCCTACGGGTAACATTTCTCTGCATTGGTTCAAGGTATCTGAGTCACCTTCATAAGTTCAAAGTATCTTATAATCACGGTTGAATTTCAAAACCACAATCAAAGGAAATATTTCACCCTATTCTCTTCAGAGTTTTGACTTTGAACTTTTCCCCTCCTAACTATAATATTATATTTTTCTTCAAAAGGCCAAGAAAAAATCCTGTGGATGTCCCAAAAACAACAATCTCAGAAGTGAAGCAAGTCCCGGGAGGAGGAGAGAATGGATACGGTAGGCCCGGGATGAGCTAGCGGAGAGTTTTCAGTTATACACTTACAGTTATATACCGGCCACTATAGGATGGTGAACTTATTCCTCCTTGTGTGTTTTTTTCTGTTTTATGTTGCTAATGGGAGACCATGAGAAAGGCCAGGGTTGCAGGTGCAGTTCTGGGCCTGACGAGCCACACGGGCCAGGCTTTCATGTGGATGGCTTGTGAGGAATCGGCTACTTCAAAAGGGAGGTTTGATGTCCTGACGCTGGATCGGTGGCCCCACCCAACCACCCCGTCCCGCCTCACCCCACCCTGGCCCTGTCTGCAGAAAAGCTGAGTGCTGGTCTGCTGGATGTGATGTTGCCGATTCCACAGACGGGTGAACGGCCTTTCGCTGGCGGCCAACGGGGATTGATTCGGTTTCCCCAACAGAGGCGTGTGGATAGTGTGAATCATGGCCATGGGAAACCCAGGAGTTTTCATCCCAGAATTTTTGTATTAAACGGCGTCGGGGGCCCGGGTGGTGTGTCCATTTAATATATAACCATGTTTGTCCACTCCCCAAATCAGCTGCCCCCTGGCACATATTCTCTGGGTAAGAATGACTCCTGTTGCCTGCATGTTGGCCGGGACACAGAGTGATGAGGTAAACCATGCGCTTCTCCCAGCAGCTAAATAAACAGGGTGGTGTTATTTTCCCCTCTGTGCCAGTCTGTCTGTCAGTATTTTCCATTCACAAATATTTTATAATCGCACTGGTGATGTTCACACAAAAAAAAGGGGGGGGGGGGCTTGCAGGATATGATGACCTCTCCCTGTGTCAAGGGTCACATAGTACACCAGCAGGCCAGAGAGGAGCATCCTCTTAAAAGGGCCATCGGTCCCAGCGGGCCACAGTGTCGGCTGGTTTTTGGTGTGGTTCAGCACTTGAGTGATTAGTTTAAGTCACTGATTGGCAAAAAAAAAAAAAAAGAGTCTGCACACCTCAAATTGGTTGCTGATTGAAAGGTTGAAAGAAAAGTAGAAAACCATGCTGATGCTGAAGCCTCTCAGCCCTTAAGATTTAACACCCTTAGTGCAAACGCTGCAGAAGTCAGCTGTTGGGGTCTCTGTAACCCCCTCTATTGCAGCTGGGCCCTGCAAAAAGAGTTACCCTCATCATTTGAAAGGAGATATGTATGTGAACAGGTGTGGGTGGAGCGGGGGGGGTGGCCCCCAGTGCATCTTCTTGGGCCCCTTTATAGCTGAGGCTTTGACACAGTTGGATTCGAGACCTTTTTGTTGCCCTTTTCCAATTAAACATCTTTCTGGTTATGTGAGAGGAACTGATTCACCGTCATAAAACTGGATAAAGCGCTATTGATTGAGTGGGGAGGGCCACCTCTACTGGGCCCATCTCAGGAAGTGCTCAGTTCAGCCAGACCACCTCCACAGTGTCCTTATTGAGGCCGTTATCCTGCCCGGAGAGTTATTGGGCCTCTCACTGACGGCTGCTCCATTTCCTCTGAACTTAGGGCAAGAAATCATGTTCTTGTGTCTGCTCACAAGACAGCAGATAAAACGTTAGGTTTCGCTGTGTTTGTCCGTCCGTCGGCTGTTACGCCGCGATCACCCTGGGGAGACGAAATCACTCAGAGGGTAGAGGGTTAGTTTGACCTCCACAACCTTTGACCCTTGGAAATGTCCACCAGCCATATGCCTGTCCTTGTGGCGAGGCTTGATGACTTGCCATTACTGTGAACAATGGTGGCAAGGCCCCAGAGAGACGCCCGCAGTGCAGCTTCTTCTAGGGTCCAAAGGGTAGTTATCAGTTTGGCTGGGCAGAGACGGCACTCAACGCTCAGCCTCTAGCAGCTGTAGGCCCAGACCCCTCCGGCACAAACGGTCCTCTCACAGTGAAGTAGGTCAGGGCACTGGGCTATTTTCCTCCAGACAGACAGACAGACAGACAGAGAGGATTCCAGTGCTGGACGGACTTCAGCCCCGCCAGAGTGGTATTTGGGGGCAGGGGAACAGCTGCAACGATCCCTGCTACTGTGGGGCCAGAGCAGGTTGCCAGGGCAGAGAGAGTGGTCTCGGCCAGGCCTGGGCCACAGGGAGTCACACCTGTGCCTGTGGAACCCAGAGCCACGTCTGTCTGTCTGTCTGCCCCCTGTCCCCTCCCCTCCCCTCCCCTTCCCCCCTTTGCCATTTTACACTACGCAACAAATGTTGTCATGGCAATCAGCCATCTTTCGACTTATGTCATAACCCTCCCGGCGGCCGCAGGACAGCGTTCGACAGCTTTCCCCAGCTGTCTCCCCTGTAATATTCACAGAAACAAATGTGGCCATTCGTGTTTTTATTTAAAACCAGCCCTTGTTGCCTCAGGAATCCCTTATTCAAACCATACCCCCTTCCGTACACGCGTATCATCGACCCCAAGCTTAGAATGGGGAAACCAGTCATATGACCAGAGAAGAAATTGAAAACATTGACCCGAAAAGGGGATCATGCTCATCAAACCAGAAACATACAGTTAAATTATTTTACTGGTTTGCAGCAGCAGCACGTTTTGTGAGCCAATCCTTTTTCTTTTTTGTATGTTTAAATGACATAATATTACGTAATGTTTGTGTATGAATAATTTTGGCTCATTTCCTTCTCCCAGATTGAGACACCCAATTAGAATTGTAGAAATTCAGAAGGGGCACACGGTAATATTGGCTTGCTGCAAAACCTGTAGTCAGCTGCCATTTCTATTCACTCTGCAGTAATCCAGCATCAGAATCGGCCATTTTCAGAATAACTGCAGCATAAAATGGGGGAGGGGGTGGTTTCCCATCATGCATCGGGGCAGACTGTTTGTGACTGCAGACTGCCGCCTTCCTGGTGATCATACCGTCATATCAGGGCACTTAACCACTCCACCGGAGGTGTTGAAAACTATGTTCCCTGGGAAAGACAGTTAGATGAGCTCTTGGAAGTTGGAAGGAGACAAGACTTGGCTTGAAGTTTTTTAGCTGTCAAAACCTCTCTTCAAGAGCAGTCACTGAATCGCCAAGATCACACGTCCAAAGGGAGGTAAAGAGACTTAAAGATTTTTTTAAATAATGTAACACCCTTGTAAAAAAATCATTTCAGTTTATGGGAACACAAAACAGATGGCAGGTTGCACTTCCAAAATAAAACTGAGGTTTGTAAACTGTTATTCCCCTTGGAAATGGTATAACAACATAATTTTGGGTCTCTGCAAAATTATGATTAAATCTGATAATTCTAAACGTTTCTACTGTTTTTCATTCTCATCCCATAATGTGGCATCACCCTTGTGATACATCTGTATTTTGTCTGGGTAATAAGTAAAGTCTCGCTTCACACGTAATGTCAGCAGATTGACGGCAGCACTTCTCTCGCTCCTTGGGAAATGACTGGGTTATTTTGGAATGCCACTCGCCTGAAGCTATGTCACCGTTTCCTAAAGTAATCGAGTCCTCGGAGGGCTGGATGGGGCAAATGAGCGAACTTCCCTGAGCTCTTCCATCTCACTCAGTGAGTTCATACCTGGCACGGGAGCTTCGGCGCTTTTAAAACGGTGATCTCACCTCCCCGTTTGCCTCATGGATAGGTGCCTTTCAACTTAACATTGAGGTCAAACTGTTAAAAACGCTGCCATTTTTGCTGCTTGAAACTGTTCACTCTGTTAAAGTGAGTTGAGGCCTTCCTGTGTGGTGGACCAGAATATTTCTCTTTTTTGTCAGAGAAACTGGGAGTATCTTCCAGTCACTGTAAATAACTTCTAATTTCAGGTACATGGCCATGAAGCCTAATTATATAAATGTAACATCAAATTTGTAGTAATATTCCCTGGTAAATGTGTGTGATAGGCCTTTCCCCAGGATGGTGTACTCATGTGGGTAAAGTTAATATTTTTGTTGGAGTCCATGCATCCCAAAATGTGCTTGTGTTGGTCTAGCAGGAGAAATGTCCGTTAAATGATAAGAATCTGCGGTTGCAGTATGTGTGTTTTCATCAGAAATGCACACTGCTTGCATCATCATAATGGCTGACCTCCTATAGCTTTCAACCAGCAGATATTTAATTTTATGCCATGAGCAGAGGTGAAGCAGGGGGCAGGCTGTATCAGGGACACTGTGAGCGGGTTTTTATTATAGATGGATAAATATGTGGCACGCAGCGGACGTAACTGTAGCCTTTCTTCCACAGCAGTAGCACAAGCAGTGCTAATATTAGTCAGAACAGCAGCCGTCAGTCAAAGTGTTTCCAGCTCCAACAAGAAAGCCTCACACACAGAGAAAATAAATCCAGCTACATTCAAACGCAGCGCAGGCCAATATAACTGAGAAAATAAAACAATTACGATCAGGGTATGATTGAACATTATTAGTGTATTTAGTTCAAAGTTATGCACCTGAATCCATGTAATTTAAATACCACTCCGTCTATCTCTTTAATTTAATTCCCTTTGATCCTGTTACTGCATTCGACAGACGTCAGAAGAGTGTGCGGCTACTTTGGTCTGCATCTGTCACAGGATTACCTATCCAGGCCCTTTCTTCAGCAGACTATTTTAAAAGAGCGGCTTGTTTAAGAGCTTCCTGTGTAATCCTAATGTTTTCCCCCAACGTAGCATGAAGAGAGTTCTGCGTTTAGGGGTTGCGACGGTGCTTCAAAGGCACAAAGGGGGTTGCGTGTTGTTGCTCGAGAGTTTTATCTGCGGATTTTAAGTGATAACAGAGAAAGGTTCTCTGATTGTCTGCAGGTGGGCGCGTTCAGCAGCCAATCATCCAACTGAAAACAGGCTTCAAAAGAGCGTGTGTACGTCTGCGCCACTGCCACATCGCCACTCGTCTTAGCTCGGCCATCATTAAGATGTATTTTGTTACAAGTCGTTCGGGATTAAAGACATTTAAGTGAATGACTTGGAATCCTGCACACTATGAGATACTTAATGAGTGCAAGTATCGCGTAGTATCCAATAGAGAGTCCATTTTATTCAGAGAGAGAGAGAGAGAGAGAGGGGGAGAGCAGAGAGAAAGACACAGAAAGACGGTTTGTGTTTTTCCTATGCACCTGTGATAAGTTATTTTTCAGGTGTGCATTTAGTACTTTATATAGGATTAAAGAATTTGAAGCATGCATTTTTTTAACTTAAATTTAGTTCCGGGGTACTTGTACATTGGAGTTTGTTTCTGTTACCCGGGCTGGCATGTGGCTGCAGGGGATTTTCTCGTGACGACGCTTGTGGTCAGTGGAGGAAATGTGGAGAGGAACTAGAGGTTTTCTATGAGCTGTAGGAACTCGTTTACAGGAAAATGTAACCTGTTGCTATTGACTTTACCGTGAATTGCAGTCATGACTTGTCTCTTTCAACACACATCTGTGAACACAGAGAACAATTTCATCAGCTTGATAGTATTTTCACAGGTCTAGAATGATGTTTCCCCATCCACCGCTTTGTCTTCTGAGTATGCATGAGCATATAAAGAATACAGCGTATTGTGTTATCAAAACAATATAGTGTAAGCCATAATTCAATCAGCTGCTATAGAATAGAATAGAAAACCTTTTATTTCCCAGCAACAACAAAAAAGACAGACAGTGGGGCAGACCCATAACACACAAACAAATCAAACAAAGACATCCAACAGAATCATTGCATTAATCAAGTGAATTAAAGTGCAATACAGCCATGATTAAAAATAGCCCCCGCTGTCCCGAGATGTCCAGTGTTGGGGCGGCAGTGTGGTATAATGGTTAAGGAACTGGGTTTGTAACCGAAAGGTTGCAGGTTCGATTCCCAGGTCGGACACTGCCGTTGTACCCTTGAGCAAGGTACTTCACCTGCATTGCTTCAGTATATATCCAGCTGTATTAATGGATACTATGTATAAATGCAAAAAGAAATGCTGTGTAAGTCGCTCTGGATAAGAACGCCTGCTAAATGCCTATAATGTAATGTAATGTAATGTAATGTAATGTGTCACCAAGCAGTCCAACACACAAACTCCGCCTCCACGACTCTCCACCATACACGCAGCGCCATGCATGTACACCGCCGAAACGGAGCACCGAACTGCGTCAATCTTCCCAGTCGTCTCCTCGCTCCTCCCCCGCATTATGTTCTCCTTCTCTGGTTGCCTTTTGAAGATTGCTATGTCACGTTGAGACAAGTGCTGGAATAAAAGTGAAGGTGCACATGAAAAATAAATCAACTAGGAAAAATTAAGATGCAATATGTGCTTTTGGAAGTTATTTTTTAAATGGCTTGAGCATCCTGGTCCTATATGCAGACATAGTCCACCAGGAGACGTCACGTGGCGCTGTAATGGCGACGTAGTCCAGCAGTCTCTCGTGTTCGTGTTTGTTAATTTGTGTTTTGTTGTGTCTGGCTTTTGTCTTTGTTTTTTTCATGCGCTGTGTGTCTGTAGTGGGACGGGGAAGCGGGCTGGAGATTTTTCAGGGCACTCCTGCTGCTCGTTTGATAATATCGACGAATTGTCTAGTCGATATAATTTTGTTTGTGGTCGTCACCATGGAGACGCATTTGCAACATATGCTCGGGAATGTCTGTTGGATCTGCAGACTGCAGCAACAAAGTTTACCATCGCTCTTCACCGGAGTTGAGGATTTCGGGACTGATCCGGGAGTGCAGAGAATCTTCAAAAGGCAGTAAGGGAAGGAAAACATAATGCGGGGGAGGAATGAGGAGACGACTGGGAGGATTGACGCAGTTCGATGCTCCGTTTCGGTGGTGAGCAGAGACTGCGTGTATGGAGGAGTTTGTGTGTTGGACTGCTTGGTGACACTGGACATCTCGGGACAGCGGGAGTATTTTTTAAATCATGGCTTTATTGCACTTTAATTCACTTAATTCACTTGATTGATGTAATGATTCTGTTGGATGTCTTTGTTTGATATGTTTGTGTGTTGTGGGTCTGCCCCACTGTCTGTCTTTTTTTGTTGTTGCTGGGGCTACAACTGAAAAGTTATTCTATTCTATTCTATAGTGGAGGCCTAAGAGGATTATAAACTGCATGACAGTTTAAGAGTGAGCAGAGCTTACTTATATGTTTATTTGTGATGTTTACAAGTGTTTTTTTTTTTGTTTTTTTTTTTGGGGGGGGGGGGTCATCTTCATTTTGAATTTGTGTTTTCTTCTATTTTGTAATTTTGTATAATGTTTAGTTAATTCTGATGGCTGCCTTATTTATTTATTTAACCTTTATTTAACCAGGTAAAAGTGATTGAGAACAAATTCTTTCAGTCAGTGCAGTTGCACTCCAAGGATCGGGGTTCGCGCCCCGGTCCTGCCAGATCCGAGCGTGGCCGGTGCCCTGTAGGAGCGGCAATTGGCGGCTGCTTCCGGGTGGGGGGAGGGTCTCGGAGAGAATCGCTGCGCACAAAAATGGCCCTGGGCGAGTTGGAATCACGGTCAGGAGCTCGAGGAGTCGCGCCCTGTAGAGGACGTGGCGCCCTCCTTCCTACTACCGGCTGACAGGGTTGTATAGAGGTGGTTCTCAAGCGGTTGCTACATGGGGGGAATTGAATTAGAATAGGGGTTCAATTGGCTACTAAATTGGGAAAAAATCTGAAAAACAAATTTTTTAAAAAAAATAAAAAAAACTGACCTGGCCAAGAAGGCATGTGTCAACGTAAAATCATACGCAAAGTACTCCAAAAACTATTTGCATAAAACAGCATAGTCAAATATAAAACATGTCAAAATAAAAACATATAACATCAATACACATAAAACATGGTATATAACAGTGGTCACAAGGGGATGGGAGGGCTAGCAGGTGCAAAGGTCAGAAAGAGTGTTCCTTAAGAGTTTTATAAATTAATTTATAGGTGTGTTAAGATTGGGAAGTTTGAGGTTTTGGGGACGGACAATGTGTTATTGCCGTTTTTATCTTTGATAGTTCTCTCTTGGAAGAGAAGTTTAAATATCACGCTGGGTTGATGACGTTCTTGCGTGTCTCACCTTTGCCATCGCCATCACTTCATCTGTTTCCGCTTCACTTGTAGCTTGCAGCAACGTGCAAACCCTGAGAGGTAGAGAAATGGTTGCCTGCTTCTTGAAAGCCTTGAGTAATGTGTCTTGCCTTCTTTGGAGAATGATCTTGCAACCTCTTGCTTTCAAGGTTCTTTGTCAACCCAGTGCTGCTGCAAGGCAGGTTTGCATCTGTAAAACACTGTTAAACGTGACTCATTGTTTTCACTCTTCTTTCTCTCGTGGTGCAAGTCTGACCCGTGTTGAAAGACTTGCAAATATTTTGCATTCTGAAATTCTGCCAACGTCACTTCAGAAGTCTGAGCCAAGTGAAGGAAATTACAATTAGGAAATTAGGAAATGAGGAAATTCACCATTGAAAATGCTCCTGAGGTTTTTTTTGTAGTTTTTTTTTTTTAAATCTCCAATCTTGCTCGTTTTACAATAGCAGATTGGTTCCGTTGGCCCTGAGTAATGGAAAACATTAATTGCATGCCTGAGATGCCCTCTTGCATTGGAATTGTGTAAAAACCAGATCTCCTTTGTGCTGGTTCTGTTGGCATCGTCAGAGCAAAAAGCACATGCTGTTTCTGTTAGCTGCTTAAACAAGGTCATTGGTATGATTTAGTGCTGCGATGTCACACAGTAGTTTCACTCTCACTGCACAGTGATCTTTCTCTTCTCTGATTAATTTAAACCGTCATATCAAGGTGATTCTTGCCAAGCAGTCATTTTGGACTGAATTTTCTCAGCAATCAAAAACTGTTAAGGTGGAGTCTTTTGTGAAGCCTTTTAACATTCCTGTATATTTAATATTACACGTTAATTTTATTTGCACAGCGCATTTGGTCTGAAGATGTGGAATTGGACGCAAGCGGTTGTTACTCGTTCACCAGACTCTTTCCACCACAGCTGGCCTTCCTAGACAACAGATGCACACAGCTTCAGAAGAGATGCTCGACACTTCCCCTCTACACATAACACCATGGTTTGCATATTTATATTTGTATTCTGCATTAAGAGAAGTAGAGCAAGTGAAAATGAAAGTTCTTAAAAAAAAAGTTCTTCCTGCGTTTCACATTTCCATCCTCTACATGGCTTTTTGTCTGTTTTCGGGTAAAATTAGGGTAAGACAAGAAGATACACAAACATTTATGTATTTAGGAGCTGTTGAAACTGAGGCAACTATGTGTGTATATCACAGATGTACTGGATGCACTCAGCTGTAGTCTAGATGTCTGTATATCACAGATGTACTGGATGCACTCAGCTGTAGTCTATATGTGTGTATATCACAGATGTACTGGATGCACTCAGCTGTAGTCTAGATGTCTGTATATCACAGATGTACTGGGTGCACTCAGCTGTAGTCTATATGTCTGTATATCACAGATGTACTGGATGCACTCAGCTGTAGTCTATATGTATGTATATCACAGATGTACTGGATGCACTCAGCTGTAGTCTATATGTCTGTATATCACAGATGTACTGGATGCACTCAGCTGTAGTCTGTCTGGATTATTTTTATAGAAAGGAGAACACTCTGTACTCTCAACCCCTTTATTTCCTGTACATTCTGTCATTTTAAACGTATTTTATTCCCTTTAAATATGTATTTTCTGCAGCGGGGAGGTTCCTAGACAGGGTCATTGTCTGCTCCTGAAACCAGACACAACAGAACACTGCAGAAGCTCTGCACAATGCCATTCAATACAATGCAACACTACAGAACAATGGGACTGACTGAATGGGAAAGACTGGAGAGGAGAGGAGAGAGGGGAGGGGGGAAGGGAGGGAGAGAGCGAGAGGGAGAGAGAGAGAGAGAGAGAGAGAGAGAGCAGAGAGAGAGAGAGGGAGAGCAGAGATAGAGAGGGAGAGCAGAGAGAGAGAGGGAGAGAGAGAGGGAGAGCAGAGAGAGAGGGAGAGCAGAGAGGGAGAGCAGAGAGAGGGAGAGAGAGAGAGAGACAGAGACTGTCTGTGTCTATGTACATTATACGAATAATGATGATTGCCAGCGCCGTTTGGCACTATCTCCAAACTTTACTTACTTGCCAAACTGTGTTTGTGAAGCGAAAAGCAATGCAACAGCTGCACTTATTTGTAAATGATTGTTATTTGTTAAATGATGTTAAGGGGGGGGCGTTCATTGAATCCAGGCCACTGTTTTGTTTTCATAGTAGTAAAGCTCTTTCAAACTGAAAACAAAGAGGGCAGCGATAAAACAAATAATAATAAAATAAAGTGAGATGGAAGAGAGAGAAAGAGAGAGACAGAGAGAACGAGAGACAGAGAGAACGAGAGAACGAGAGAGAGACAGAGAGAGAGAGGAGAAAAAAACAAAAGTGTTTGTTGTGAACAAGTGCTACAGGTGTTTTCCTATTTGAACTCTGCTGTAGAGACGACCCAGAGCTGAGAAGTCTGTTGCCCTGACACATCATGGGTTCATTCCCATTGCTTATTTTTATTCAGGTTTTTGTTTTTGCCCAGCACTAAGACATCTGGGGGGTATACTACAAAGCAGGATTACTGAGTTAGTTGGATATCTGTACTGATTAAAACCCGGAACCCTCCCAAATCTGGAACATGGACTGAAGTAAAAAGCTGTTCCGGGTTTTACTCAGGGTAGTTATCCAGCTAACTCAGTAATCCTGCTTTGTGATACAGGCCCCTGATTCTACTTATCAAGATCTTGATTGAAGAACAGGATTAGTTAATTACTTGAATCAGGTGTTGGACCAAAACAAAAACTTGCACCCTCAACGGCCCTTTTTCGGAGAAGATTGGACACCCCTGTTCTACACATTATTCCTGCAGAACTATTTTGGTCATTTGTTTTTCCGTATTCAGAGACATTATTAGATTCTTATGCTCTACAAGCCGTACCCCCTGTCCTATTTAAACCAGTAGTTTATATGATGGTGTTTTTATGAATTTGTGTTGTTCTGCTGGATAAGACCTGCCTTCAGTCGATATTTGTCCTTAGCTCTTGACACCCAATTGCCGTTTTTTTGGTTCAGCAATAACCAAAAAGTTACTTGCCAAGCTGTAACAGTTGCATTTAAGTCAAACTGAAGAACACTGGTAATTGAAACCAGGCCTTGGTTCTGTATACCGTAGCATTGTTCAGAAAATATTTTAGTCACCGTTTTTATCCTGCACACCGTAATATTACATAAGATGCAGGCGATCGTAGTAATGATACTGCAAAATGAGGAATGGCCCGATGAAGACTTGGAAGTCGAAATATAGGTTAAGTAAATAAACTGAATGTACGGATCGAAATGTGTGGTTCATTTCACCGTTTGTATCCTCCCAGAGATAGAGATTTAGGACTATAGTAGGTGACATTGGGTCAAATGAGACCAGGGTGTGAAATTAACACCAGCAACCAACCAAATGCTAGTAAAATTGATTGTGGCTGGTAAGATTATTACTCTAGCATCCACTTTGGCCGATAACCAACCAGGTTGCATTAACATTGTAAAAGGTAATGTGACTGGTAAAATGTTTAAAAATGGCTGGTGATTTTTCGAATCCACGGGCCACTCTGGCCAGCGGCCAGTGGGAGAAAAAGGTTAATTTCATACCCTGGGTGAGACCACGCTTGCTGCAGTGAAAGGCTTTCGCAACACTGTCCTACAAGTGCAACTCCGCTGAAATGTCCTGGTGCAGAGCGTGCCCAAGAGAGGCCTTTAGTGCTGCAACTACAGCTGGCAACTTTTACACAACAGGAAACTGCAGCGGTGTTTCCTAACCACGGCGCACCTCACATACTGAATGTGTGTTTGCGTACAGTTTAATCTTTCTTTTTTTTTCTTCTTTTTTTTCCACTTGAAGAAAAATATGATTTTCAGAACACAGTACAAAGAGTGACGCCAAAGGAACTCATGGAACTCATCATACATAGCGCACAGTGTGTGCGCAAGCCTTTCATATCCTTTTTGTCTCATTTTGACTACAGCTGACTGTCCAATATGATGGGCTCACAGAGATAACTTCTGTTTTATCTGGCTTCTTTTTCTCCCCCAAAGAGGAGAGTTTAAAATGATGTGTAAGTATGGCGGAGCTGTTGGATAGCTTTTCCTCCCGCATTTTTGGCCTGGCATTGAATCATCCCAACTGTGGCCCTGGTGCTGGCAGGCCAATATGGCTGCTCCATAACTGACTAGCTTGACCCAAGAAAGAAGGGTTTCAGTTGGCAAAAATTGCTCACCTCCCATTGCACCAGCTCTTCCTCTGGATAAGGGATGGGCAAGTGAGGGCCTGTTCGTTTTTACTACGCGGAAATTGAAATCCAAATTGGGAGAAAAGAAAATAAAGGATTTAATTTTTTTTTTAAAGTTAAAAAAAAACTACTTTGTGGTTATGTAATTCTATCATTAATTTTCAAAGGAAGAGCCGATTTTTAAGAGACAAGGTAGTAAAGTCCCAGGTGGGGGGCTAACCACTAATGTACATGCCCTGACTCCAATCTCCAGGCAGTATCTAGCTATACATGTAAAGAAAAAAAAACATTATGCAAGTTTTTGCAAAGCAAGTAATGCCGAGCTCACACTTCACGACTTTTGCCCCGATTCTGACGGCAAAAACGAACTCCCGACAAATTTTCCAGTCCTATGGTAATCTTTAAAAAAAATCTGCTAGAAACCTTTAATTACAATGCCTGTAATGTTCCGTTTGCAATGAATGCGTCTGACTTGTCGGAGAAAGAGGGAAAATAAATCCCTAGCTGAGGCCGAGTAGTCTGGCTATTTTTTTTTATTTTTTATTGCGAATAATAAAATATCACATTCAGATCCCCATGCCCATCACATTGCATTAGAGGCCGCGCGCGTGGCATTAGTGTCTGAAGGGGAGTGTCAACAGGGACGGATGTAGCCTACTGATGATGGGTCCTCAACCCGAAACATTTGCAACTTTTGGGCACTTTTTTCACCTGCACTCCTAAAGAATAATAGGACTATTCTTCTCGAATACATCTTTTTAAGGATTAACCACGACAACCTTAAAATACGTTGTTATGTAGCCTACATTCAATCGCCGCAGTTATTTAAAGTAGCCGGAGAAACGCTTAAGAATACTTGACCATCAATATAATTATTTTTCAGTTGACTGTTCAGTTATTTGTTACTTACCCTTTTCCCCCGTTTTCCTGAACCAACAAGAGGAGTAAATGTCATTAAGGTGACTCATTTGTTTTGCGGTCACTATGTAGTCACAGTTTGAATCACTCTCACTCACTAGAGATTGTGGACAGGGGAGCAGTGTTGTGGCTAATGGATAAACTCTAGAGATTATTTTCAACATTTATATAGACTATTTTTTTAACATTTTAATTATATTTTTCAATATTCTAAGGTTGGAAAGAGCGCCACCTGCTGGTTCACCGATACCACTTCCATGATTTCTTTAGATATCATGATAAACTGTTGACATACCCACTCCTCAAGGTCAACTTAAATATTTGACATGAAATGGCCTATTAACATGTTCAGTAATGTTATTTGTGGAAAAACTTCAGAACCCCCATGCGCATTGAGAAGTAATAGGACTATTCAATTGAATACATTTTTTAAGGGTAAAGGACCCTTAAAATACGTTCTTACGTAGCCTACTAATTACATACAATCGCCTACCAGTATAGGTCATATGAAGATATAATCAAAGGAATTAGGATGTGCGTTCTAGACTGTTGGCTATTTAGGATGCTAAGAAAAACTCGGAAGAAATACCCGACTCTGCTCATTATGATTTTATTCACACAAATAGGCTATAAAATGTTCTGCTAAACATCCTGAAGGCGTTTTGAACGGATCGTATCGAAATAGAAGGCTAGCCTATTTGGTGTCCTGTGAAAACAGAATTGTTTTTCGGTTGCCTTAAACCCTTTCAAATGATTAGAGTTGAATGCTAGATGGATTTAATCATACATGTTGATACTTCGAAGCTTTCTTCACTCTCTGCACAACTACCAGTGTTCGAAGGGACTTTATTTTCAGTAGCGAAAATACCCTTGCTACTTCTGGCTGCATCAGAGAGAAACCACACCTTTGAGTTTTTTTCTTGCTTGCATCAGCGAAAATACACTCCGTCCAATGGACGTGACTTCTGGGTTGTGCTTCCAGTAGAGAACGCTCCGTACAGCTCAATTTTAACGCTGCGTGTAGCTATACGCAGTTCAAATCAACCGAAAAGTTAATATTAGTGGCTGCCACAAGTGGTCTGCTTTTCTTATTGCTTCTCTGATTGGGTCATTCAGACGTCAGTTACTTCGTTTCTGTGTCTCAAGGACATGTCCTTGTTTTCCTGTTCTTTAATTTTATCGGGGTCTAATCTTTGTAAACCAGCTAATCACACATTATAATTTCGGTATAATTCGACTCTTTATTCTTGATACATGAAAGTGCATCATATGGGACAAAGTGCCAAAATATCCTGAATCAGGATATATAATCATGGATTCGAACTAAAGGAGCGATTTCGAAGTGGCCAACGTCAGTGGAGACTGGGTGGGGAAGTCAGTGTTGCAGAAATCTCGACGCTGAGCAACACTGAATTGATCGTCTATGCATTTTAGAAGCTAGAGAAAACACTTCGATGTGCTATTGTCATTAAAACATTATTAATGACCGTGTCTTTGTGTCTAATATTACAAGTATTTCATTGTGGTTTCCTATGCAAGGATAGCTTATTGCCTACCGAGTGTGAAAGGGGTCTTTCGGATGGTTAAAAAAAAGTCCACGGAAGGATCATTGTTCTTACACCAATAGCTACTAAGAATTTTTAAATATATATATTATAGCCTATTGTCTGTAGTTCCCGATAATAAAGGTCATAATTAGACTTTTAGTTTCTAACTGATAGCGTTCCTAATCTGTAAGAGCGTATTGCCTATAACCATGGCCATTTCCAACTATACTAAAACGTGTGCTTTCGGTTAAAGTAGGTTATGTAAAATAATCTTTTACTACATCATCATATTTGTGGAGGCAAAACGTTATCTAAAATAAGAAAAAATTAACCCTGTGTGTGTGTAAAGACAACCAAATCGTAGCATTAGTATAATGTATTTCACTTTATTAGCCTACTATTAAAATATGATGTCACTTACATAAAAGGAATGTATGTGTATTGTCTAAATTCTTCTATTCTTCATGTGATTATAAGCGATTATAAATGTGATTATAATGTGAAATAGCCTACTGATTTGCAGCACAATGTTGCTATTGCTGCTACTAATTAGGGTCTGATTTTCTTCAGCACATCACCTCTTATCGCTGATGATAGTCTACTGGCGTCTGCAAAGTATACGTAATTAAAAGTCATGAATTCATAATGTGGGTGTTAAACATGGTGGTTGATCTTCGTGCCCCCATCCCCCTTCCCCCCAAATGAATGTACTTAAGAGATCATTAAAAGCACTATATAGTTGCCATGCATTACTATAATAGTAGTATAACACGAGTGGACATTTTTGGGGATAAGACATTCATAATCATATAATGATGCAACTCTTCCTAATGTAATTGGTGTATGTCTTGTGTCATTTCTCAGATTACCCAAAAATTAAGGTAGTTGTAGTGTGAACCCTTTAAACGAATCTCCTGAAGAGCAGTAGCATTTAGAATTCTCAAATGCTAAAAGTGTAGCTAAACCCAAAACTCATCACAAACAATCATACAGAAATCCAATAAAGAACAATCCTTATTTATGACACAAATCATTAATTTTATCTTAATGAGACGACATTCCTTATGCTAGTGTACACCTCATGTTTTTTTACTTACACACTGGGGTGTGATGTGAAAATGTTAAATACCAGTGTGCCTGGACTAAAATATTGCGGCAACTTTATTAGTAACTACATTTAATTAATAGTTATGCATGTATAAAATAGTTATGCATGCATATTAATGCATGGAATGTTTTATTTTTTATATCACGATTTTGAAAAAAAAAAAAAGATGTTTATTCAGATATACCTGATGCAACAACAGCCAAAATAATACTCAATTTCATTTTATTTTTTAGTCGATTGCAATTTTTAAAAACACACATTACAAAATGCACGTTGTATTTTTAGGCTCAGTTTGCAACCTTACATGTTTAATTAAAAAAATGAGAGAAAAAAAAACATTGAGAAACTACCCAAAAAAAAAAGCAGAAATGCCACTTTGGATAACCATAAACAAACCCATTTTTTTTCTAAATAAAAAAAAGTTTGACATAAATAAGTTAGTATAATTTCTCAGTGTTTTTACAAAGTTATGTACACAGGTACACTTCAAAGTTTTACACAAATACACAGGCAGTGTAATTTCCTTTTTCAAAGATGAAGAATTTCATTTTCTTGTCAAATATAGTGCTAAATGATGCTGGGCATAAATTCCACTAAAAAGAGGACACTAGGATTTGTGCATTTCTTTTAGAGCAGTATAAAAGGACAGAAAACCACATCTTCCCAAGATTTCCTTCTCTGTCACACTGAACTGCATAACTATAAATATTTTTTTCCATGTCTGATTGTGGGGGAAAATACAATTTTCTCAGATACAATAATTTTGATGTCACAATTTATTGAATCAGTAGGACACTCGATGTAAATCAAAGCATTGTATAAATTCACACGTAAAATGCATAAATAGAGAATAAGCCACTTTGTCACATTGGCCAGTGGCTTGTGCACAATTAATACTGTGAATTGACCTTATGCCTTGCCTTCAATTATTCAACTGCTGAATACTTCAGACTGGATCCCCATACAAATAAAAATGGGGATGTGTGCTGTTCTAATCAAGAGAGAACAACATCAAAAAATGAGTAGAGTCACTTTGGCAGAATTCATGTTACAGCATTGAGATGTCTTGTCTGCGCTGACAGCGGGGCTGAAATATCTGGTTGGGTTTTAATGTCTGTAATCACAGGTATAGGTTTGATGCCCATTTTCTTGTGGACATATGAAATAGACTGGATCTCATGAATCACTACTTTTTAAATGACCTTTGTTGTTAAGACCGTCTGTAGAAAAACAGGCCTTATATTCACAGCACTACACCTGGGCAGTTAAGAGCTACAATAATTAATTAAATAGTGGAAACATTATGGTTGGGGACATTGGCAAACCCTGCGGAGTATATTTCTACGTATTCTTTGTATGAATCGTCTCAAAGGACACACCATCTTCAAAAAATGGCAGCATTTAAAAACAGACAAAAAAAAAAACTACTGCAATTCAAGTCGAATCAAATTCACACTGCTTAATATGAAGGAAATTTTTATCTTAAGTTTTATGTGCTACACGAAGAGAGAATATGTACACAGGTAGTAAAAATAAAAAAATGAGCAAAAAAGGAAGAAACCTAATTGCACACTGCTACATTGACTGCATTAGAGGCAGTTACTTTGAGTGCCAGAAGTTTAGTGTATTCAGTGCTTGTACAGCATCCCCATCCATGGGAGTCGATATGCATTTGTTTGTTTTTTTTTTTGTTTTTTTATTGTGGGGGTTTTTTTCTAGAAATGTAGTTCCTCTTCATCAAGCACTGAAGTTTTCAATGAAAAGGGGAATTACATCTTCAGCTCTGTTGGACAAATGTCAAGTAAAAAAACATGTTAGTATTTTCACATAGGTCTCCTAAATATCTGGAACTAATAGCCGATTGTGTGAGAGAATAAACTATATTCAGCAGAATAAAAGGCATACCTGTACTGTCAAGTAGGATGAGCATAAACCAACTGGCCTAACTATTCACCTATACGCTTGCAAAGTGAATGACATCATTCAGTGTTTTTAAATACCGTACACCTTTTAATAAAAAAACTAAACAAAATCAAGTAGATCTCAAACTGTGCCAAGCAAATATTTATCGAGAATAGGCTACACAGTTCTGCAGTTATAGCCTACGGTACACACTAAATCGATTTTCATTTTCAGTTTGCAGTAAAGTGAGAGTATGAAACCACTCTCGAGAATGGCAGTATACGCATACATAGGATACTATAATGCTCAGAAACCTGCCCCTTCATTCTCGAGGAAACGGTTGCTGACGTGTTACTATAGTGTTTTTCAGAGAGGGACGCGTGTTTACAGTTCGTCGGGGACTCGACAGCCTTGCTGTAGTAGTAGTCTAACTCGTGTGTGCCAAGTCCTTAGAGTTTAACCCCTTTTAGGCAACTTTGTGCGATTAAATTATAGCGATTTATCGCGCCCTTCTACTTCCCAGTCCTTTATAGCCTATATTTAGCATAATATGATTCTGGACTCCCCAAAAGTTAAACATTGTTACCTTTATTGTATATTTAAGTTCAAATAAATAACAGAACGCAGGAGGTTGCTAATATCGTGTTTATCTTCTTCATTATGTCCACTTGTAAAGTTTATACATAGGATACATTTAAATGCGTCAAGAAGGCTATTTATGTAACCCCGACTGGCTCGAAAATGTGGTAAATAATTTAAACATAAATTCGCACATTTGCTTCCTGCAACTTAGCCTACAATAGGAAGTCCACGTACGTTTCTTTAAACTTCAAACTATTCAACTGACAAGATCAACCGAGGCTTTGTGTATCGCATAATATTCCTGTAGCCTATATTTATAGCGATCCTCAGTGTTGAAAGAAAGGGGTCAAATAACCAACTGGTATGTTTTTGCTCATTCTGTTTGACAGCTTGAAAAAACTCAGCGGCAAACAGTCGAGCTTAAACGTCTAATATATCAGTATATCCATATATCCATATAAATCAGCTTACCTTTACAATGTTCACGTCTGTGCCTTGGGATTGGATTTCCTAGGTGTGTGTTCTACTGAATGTGTCAAGACCGGGCACCGAGCAACTTCATCTGAACCGGTGTGTGACCTCTTATTTTGAGACGATGGTTCTAGGACAGAAAAAGGGAGAAAAATCTGTTAGCTAAACAAGCTAAATCCAACTATTTTCCCATAGCCTACGTGTAGCCCATGCATAACGCTTGCCTTTTGGTTTGTTTTGAAGGTTTGACGCGTACGTGTCATCTCCGTATTTGCATACCGTAGTAACAACCCTTTAGAACCATGAGTGAGTGAGTGGTGTCCCTGTCCCAACAATAACTAATGGATACATTTAGGCGAATCCCACGACAACACTAGAATAAACACTGTAGCCTATGTGTAGCCATGCATACATTACACTTGTAATTATACTCAACTGGCAGTCATCTGCACCCTATTTACATACAGGCTATCAACAATATGGACATAACGCAAGACGTGCTTCAAACGAAAATGGATAGGCTACCAAATACTATATAACACAGTAAGCCAAGCACTGGGCAACACTAACAAGACCGTAATCTACTAACGTTATGCCTTGAGTTTTATTTAGAATTTAGCTATGAATGAATAATAGACTACATTTTGAATCGATGTTAATCCCGCCTCTTTTACAATCATTTTCGGTTAAAATAGCAATGTAGCTACCACGGCTTGCTGCCCTTTTCCTCTGCCCACTGCACTGGTCTCGGCAATCCATTTGACTTTCTGACTCCTCAATTTTTTCATCGGAAAGCCTGTCTCCAGTGGTTTCTTGACAGGGAGTCACCATCGTACAATTATGATTCCCATTAAGATCCACGTTGTTATTCCCAGAACGGCAAATGCCCGTCGAAGCCCGTGGTGGTCTGCTGTAAAATTCAGGCAAAATTTTGCTATCCACCGGTTTCCAATCGTATCTCCCACTCGGGAGCGGCTTGTGATTTTTAAAATCGAAATTCCACTTGGCAGATGATGCCTGTTCCATCTCTTGCAAATGTTCCTTTAAATCCCTCCTTAACTCTTCGTGATCCACCGACCCAAACAGGTTTCTGCAGAACGAAGGCTTGGGCTTATCCGAGAGCCTGGCATCCATCCTTTCCAAAGTCGGACTCCCGTTTGAAAGACGAACGTTTGACATTTTCCGCGTGTGAAAAACCGACCAAACAAACGAATGAAAATACGTATTTGCTCCTACTTCAATGCGATCCAAAAACGGGCGAAAATGAGTGAGATCGAAGCTAACGCAGGCATGCCATGCGTTAAAACTGAATTGCAGCGATAGAGCGTCCAATGCGGCAGTGCGAGCAAACGAAATCTCCACGGATCATCAAAACAAAGTGCACTTGCAAAACCCACTCCTGTCAATTTCGGTTTGTAGTAACAGAGGAAAGAACAGACTAGCCTTTTCAGTACCCAATATGGCGATTGAAAGCAGGCTGACTGAGAAAAAAATGATTGACACCCTGAGCTATTTAAACAGGGAAGGACATTCATTGGTTAAAGAAAACGGCGACGCCCACGTTACTTAAGGTGAACATAGATTTGTAAACCCGAAACGAAGTACGCAACTTAAAAGTTAAGCAAAAATATTTAAATAAATATTTGAATTTGACTTTCCCTGCAAGTCAGATAGGAACATTGAAGTATTTTTCTTAAAAACAAAAACTGAACCGTTATAGGATATCAACCAGCCTTATATTTAACGTTGCCATAAAACATAGCTAAAATAACAGACCAAGTAATCTGCCACAACTTCACTACCGTGTTCTTGTTTGCACATATTGTTATATGTGTGTATATTCCGTAGAAAATAGACCGTTTTATATGTTCAAGTGTAGATCCGACGTGTTCTATAATTAAAGATAATGAACCGGACTATTTTTGGGGGTATTGAAAAGCTATTCCACCTTAATTTATTTTGTGACTTTTGAAAATAAGGACTATGCGCACACCGGCCTTGCAGCGATCTAAAGAGTTATATTTGTGTACAAGTCACTCCCTTATCAGGGCTACGGTTAAATTTAATAGCATCGAAGCGTAAAAAAAAAACGCTGGGTGATAGCGCCACCATTGTTCAAACCGCGATAAATTAAATGTCCTCTTTATTAAAACGACATGAGATGTTGAATCATTCATGTCTCATTCGTTGCTCAGAGAAAGAAAAACATACATACAAAATAATACAACCATCTCGATAACAATGTGACTGAATTGCCAGAAGTCAATAGCTACATAATCAGCTTTAGTCGCTATAAAGGGATTTTTAAAAAGTGTCGTGTTGCATGAATGGAAATAGCGTTATATGATGTAAAATCTGAGGGGTGAAATGCGAGCGTGCGTGCGTACGTACGTGTACAGTTAATTACACAGTGATATATCAATAAAGTATTGGGACAGTTGTGTGAAATTGGTTGTATTTCCTCTGTATAATGCCCAAAGCATGACATAGCCATCACTGAATATATTATGACAATGGTTTGCTTGACTGTTTTTAGCTTCAATACTGTTGACAGGTTATGACTGGTGTAATGTCATGTATATAGTTCAATTAAAGTGTCATAATGTTCAGCAAGGAACTTTATATATACACCGTTTCAGATTTTGGTTTGGTGCACTCTATGGCCAAAAGTATCCAGGCACCCCTTAGTCTAGGGCTGTTTTTCATGGTTTGGGCTAGGCCCCTTAGTTCTAATGAAGACACACCTTTACGCTACAGCATACAATGACATTCTAGATGATTCTGTGCTTCCAACTGTATGGCAACCGTTTGGGACAGGCCCTTCCCTGTTTCAGAATGACAATGCCCCCATGCACAAATCAAGGTCCATTCATAAATGGTTTGTCGTGGTGGTTTGTACTGGTGTGGAAGAACTTGACTGGCCTGCACAGAGCCCTGACCTCAACCCCATCAAACACATTTTGGATTAATTGGAAAGCCGACTGTGAGCCAGGCCTAATCACCCAACATCAGTGCCCGACCTAGGGTTGCCAACTATCAGAAATTGAAATAAGGGACACCTTAGCGGCCCTCGTGGCACAGGCTAATTTTTTAACCTTTTTTTACACCTGCATTACTGCATTATTACTACACTTTAACATATAATATAGGCCTACTTGGTTGTAACAAGTCCTATCCATATACCAGACATGCATCTGTAATAAGCCCATGTACTAAGACACACAAACCTGAATTTGATCAGTTTTGTATTTTTGAGGAATACGTGGGAAACATTATCATTCAATAATTTATTTTGTCAGTGCAAAATAACAGTTCTTCAACACTATGTCGAACTTCAATTTAAAGTAAAATAACTACAGTTTCAGTTTAAAGAACAATATAAAAACATATAAAGTATAAAAACATTAACATTAGTAGTAGTGCAAACATCTTTGGCCTGTACTTATTTGAGAGAACTCAGTGCAAAACAGAAATGTTTACTTATTCTTCGGAATAAGTCATTAGTGCAAAAATCATCTTTTAACTGTAAACAAAAACACTTTTTTTTTTTTTTACTTCAAAGGCCAAGATTACCGTAATTTCTCATATAAATCGCTCTGTCATTCATTGAGTCCCCAAAATAAGGGACAAACTGCGTCCCTTATCAGTTCGTTAAGGGACGGGTCTTTTATTTTCTAAATAAGAGACGGTCCCTTATTTCAAGGGGCGGTTGGCAACACTAGCCCGACCTCACGAATGCTGTTCTGATGAAATGGAAGCAAATTCATGCAGCAATGTTCCAACATCAAGTGGAAAGCCTTCCCATAAAAGTGGAGGCTGTTATAGCAGCAAAGGGGGACCAACTCAAAACTCCATATTAATGCCCATGATTTTGGAATGAGATGTTGGATGAGCAGGTGTCCTTATACTTTTGGCCATGTAGTAAGTTTGCCACAACTAACAGTGGGCTATGCATGTACCTGGGGCCTGTTCCAGAAGGCAGGATTACTTTGTTAGCTGGATAACTGAACTAAATAAAACCTGGAACAGCTCTTTTTTTACTTCAGTTCATGTTCCAGGTTTGGGAGGGTTCCAGTAATCCTGCTTTCTGCTTTCTGGACAATGTGTAATATTTAGGCCCCAGAAGAAAAAGTTATCCACCACTTAATATGACAATTCTATGACACAGTAATAGTGTAATGGACAGTGAATCATTTAATTATGCACATAGAGTAAGGAGTGTATCACTATAAGACACAGAAGCACAGAAGATGTTATGTCAGGTAAGATATTTTGGTGTCATCTGACAATAAGTAAACTGACAATATCCACTAAACATTGATAAACATGCAAATATTGGTTGCCCGGGAATATGAAAATGCAAAGTGCGTACACTACCTGCTCAGTATTTCACAGAAATAAGGACACATCCCTATGTCTGTAATTACCCTTATTTTCTTTATTTTCTCTTTTGGCAAACATATTCTGTCATAGTTGGCTACAGCTTATCTATGGTAGACTCTGGCACGGCAAACAACTGCAACCGTGCCAGGGGGACTTCATCAGTGTGACTCATCTGAACGTGTAGTTTTTATGGCCAGTGTGTTTATTTAAAACTACAAGTCCTCACGTAGCTGAAATGTCTGATGTGTGCGTAAAGCTAATTCTTATGCAAGATTAGTCTTCTATGGATTTGCATATTAAAATAATAAATGAGAGTTCAGCTTGACTGCTTTCTCCCACATGCAACCTGTCAGGTTTTATTGGCTTGTTTTGTTCCACCCTTGTCTGCCAGTTATGGCAGTACACAGTGTTCTCGAGTTTTTTTGTTTGTTCGTTAGTTTTTTTGTTTTCCCACAGCTGTAGAAGTATGTCAATGGAGCATTGCCACCAACAACTCAGATTCTACTCACAGTTCTCTCAGATATCGGCCTTGTTTGAAGACAGAACAACTCAGATTATACTCACAGTTCTCTCAAATATCGGCCTTGTTTGAAGACAGAACAACTCATTCCAACTCCTCGAATTATGTTGCTAAGTTGAAAGTTTAGAAACATGTTATGCAATCTATACAGTAGTTTAAATGGGCCACTTACATTGGGAATTACGAGTACAGTGTTAACATGAAAGTAAAATTTATATTTTAATTTAAAGTGTTACTTAAATCCTGAGAATACAATGACACAATCCAAATACTATACATGTTCATTTCTTGATCATAATGAAAAGCTAAGGGTTGAAACTATGGGTAAAACGGTCTTATTCCACACATACGTTTTAGCAAGGTTTTGACAATGTGTAATATTTTGATTGATGGTATTTTTTTAATGTCAGATTTCAGTGCCTGCTCTGTTGAACCCCTCTTACAACCACAGAGAACTACACAATATGTATACAACTATGTGAATTACACACCAGTCCTACTTCTTGGAAATATAGACTCGATTGTATCGGGCAAACTTTTTGAAAAACATATCAGCAGTACTATTTAAGTAAACATATGCAGAACTGTTTTACTGAATATCTGTATGGAGTATGGGTTTCGAACTCCAGTCCTGGATTGCTGCATTGTCTTAGTTTTTGTGGTATCTTTTCAACCAGCCAGCAATTTAGGCCTTGAAAACAAGGTCCAATGAAAGAAATTAAGTGCTTAGACGTACTGAAACACACTGAAATCCAGCATACCCCAGGCTTGAGTTTCAAAACCCTGTGTAACAGCACTGCAACTTTGAACGTCCTCATAATCCTTGTAATAAATGTTGTCACTGACCTCTAGTGATGGAATTGTGAATTACATGCATAATTGGTTGGCAATGTTTGGAACTATGTGGAATCCTGGAGGGTATTCCACAAAGCAGGATTAGTGAGGTAGCTGGACAACTCAGTGCAGTTATACAGCTAACTCAGAAATCCTGCTTTGTGAAATACCATACCTGGATTATAAAGTTATACAGATAACTGTGAGAACTATAAGGCTGTATCGTCACATTAGTTAGATTTCAGTCGATGGAAATCTGGTTTAGGAGTGTGATTTATTCATACATAATTATTGTTGGCTGCTGATATTGAAAACAGTTTCTGAGGTTATTTGATGGTATTCCTTTAGAATTATCTGGCTAACTTGCTTATTCTGCTTTGTGGAATACCCCTCTGTTTTTCTGGTCCATAATGAATCAAAACTACACAAAATGTTCTACATATGATCGATTTGACTTGTTGAGCATGTTATATTTTAATACATTTATTTGACAGGGACAGTGCACAATAGTTAACATTTTAGCAGTTGCTTCTATGTAATAAGGCCCGATTTAACCAAAGAGACAAATTTTCTTTTGTCGTCCCTGAGCAAGGGGGTATACTACAAAGCAGGATTATTGATTTAGCTGGACAACAGCACTGATTATAACCCGGAACAGCTCTTTTACTTCAGTCTATCTTCCGAGTTTTAATCAATGCAGTTATCTAGGTAACTCAGTAATCCTGCTACGTAGTGTACCCCCTGGGTATATAATAAAATATTGTTAAATGTCAAATGTTTTGTAATTCATCCTAAATCACATTTAAGAGTGATTTAAACAACATACAGAGGCTACGTCCGGAAGCAACGGCTTTTAAACATTTATTCAGGCTACTCAGGGGGACGTCCCACAGACAAGACGTTTCGCGGATATCGAATGAACGCAATTTTGCTCAGTGGGTACAAGACCACACAATAGTACAAATGAGGAAAGTACAACAGGGCCACAGTGACACATTTTTTGTTATTTTGGTTCTGTACTCTAGCACTTTGAGTTTGAAAGGATACAATGAGGTTGAAGTGCAGACTGTCAGCTTTAATTTGGGGTATTTTCATCCATATCGAATGAACCAAAATTATAGAACCTTTTGTAAATAGTCCCCCCCATTTTCGGGCATCAAAAAATATTAGACAGTTTAACATAATGTAGAATAAAGTAATAACTTTTAATATTTGGTCACATATCCTTTGCATGCCATGACTTCCGGATTAGACTCTTGATATCTTATTTTCTGGTACTCCTACAAGCAATACTATAACCTTTTTGCATTTGAATGGATCTCTATGGGAAGTGGGGGGTGGGACTAGATTTAGTTGTAAATTACACTGGAACAGTATGGAAGACATGGTTGGCTAAATGGCTCTAAGTCATCAAGGGTCTGACATATTAAACAAGCCTTAAACCATCACTCTGCTGCCAGATATGCAGTAGATATGGATGGATAACTTGAAGGGTTTCTTCTCCTGACTTTTAAAAAAAAGTTCAATAGAAAAATATGTCAGGATAAAACAACCCGTAAAGTGATCCATCCATATCTACTGCATATCTGGCAGCAGAGGGATGGTTTAGGCTAGTTTGATAATGAAAAAACCCTCAAATTAAAGCTGACAGTCTGCACTTCAACCTCATTGTCATTGTATCCTTTCAAACTCAAAGTGCTCGAGTACTGAACCAAAATAACAAAAAATGTGCCACTGTCCAATGAATTATGGTGCTCACTGTATATAATTTGCCAGAGGGTTTCACAATGGTACTATTTACATAATCGATAATAAATGTTTTTATAGCACTTTCCAAATGTCCTCCCTCCAGCAGCACCAGCTGAATAGGGCCTCTCCTGGGAGAGAACAATAACTTACATGCTACATTGCTCCTCAGTAACCCCACCCACCTCAGCACCTTGTTGGCCACATTATGATAGTTTGAAAAATGTAGAATTGTAATAAAGAGGCTACCTGTTTGGAATATATTTTTATATTTGACTTTGAGCTGCTGCAAGGTCCTTTTGTAGCTGCTGTCACGTGTCCAGGGGAAGCCACCTGAAGTAATTCATGTTTCAGTATGGTGACGGCACAAGAGTCCAAATATTAGCGGCTTGCCACAACTTAAAAGTTTAGCAGAATTAAATGAGACACTGTTAAGTGAGTAACAGTCTTCTTACAGATATAATTTGGCTGCAGGTTTCTTCTCTTATTTTGGTCGCTCCGGTAAGGTTTTATTTGCTTTTATTTTTTATAACCCTCAATGATGAGTTCTTTCTCTTTAGAGTTTAAAATATGCCTATTTTAAAATATATATTTTAAAATAGGCCTATACCTGGTCGGCTCCTTTTTAGGGGACACTGCCATTCAATGTGTAATCAAAAGTAGACAGGCACATTTTTGAGGAATTTTTTATTTTTAAAAAATAATTTTAAAAATAAATTTCCTGTTTTGCATGTTTATTTAAACCAAATGATTTCTTCTGCTATTACCAAAAAATGTGTGCGACAGGTTTACGGAATTGAGAGAAATATGACCATGAACGTGACAGCATGGTATTTTATTGATATTCCAACATGTCATGCAAGTGCTTTAAAAGCATGTCTGTTTAAAAAAAGATTTGAAATAAATAGATTATAAACTTTAAAAACTCAAAGAAAAAAAAAAGCAAGCACAGGCTCTTTGTTATACTAATGGGAATGTAGTATCTCAATATTCTGATGAATTAATTCTGATTATCCACAATGCATTTGACATATTATCATTGTCCATGACTGAGACAATATGGTATTTTATGGATTTAACAAGAAATCCTTTTTAGGGGGCACTGCTGTTCAATGTGTAATCAAAGGTAAATAGGCATATATTTGAGGAATTCTTTATTTTTAAAATAAGAATGTTCCCTACTTTGCTTATTTATTTAAACCAAATAATTTACTCTGGAATAAGCATCTTTAAAAGTTTTACTATTTTAGTAAAAGTTTTATGCCTATTTTAGAAGAAGGTTTTGGTTTTTAGTAAATATGCAAAACGGAATATCCTTTTTTTTAAAATTTAAATAAGGTATTCCTCAAAAATATGCCTATGATTACACATTGAACAGCATCATCCCCCAAAAAGGAACCAACCAGGTATACAGTGGAATTTGTGGGTAATCACAATGACTTATTCTGAATATATTATATAGATATTAGTTCTCCATAAATATAACATAGCCCCTGTGTTTGCTTTTTGTATTAGAACAAAAGCTATTCATGCACAGGTTTCTTGGTAGTTTGCACGTGCCCTGCAGGTGTCCTTTTATGGGGGGGGTGGACTAAATAATTAGTTCTTTCCAGTGGTCCACCCCCATTTCTCCAGTCTTTCACATTTTGTAAAATCCACCACAACGCCATCCTGGAGGAGGTTCTGGATCCTCCTCGTCACAGTAGTTAGTCTGCGGTATTTTTTTGTTGATAGAACTAGATATTCTTTAGGTTTTACTTAGTGCAGTTATCCAGCTAACTGTGTGTAATCCAGCTAACTGTGTGTAATCCAGCTAACTGTGCGTAATCCAGCTAACTGTGCGTAATCCAGCTAACTGTGCGTAATCCAGCTAACTGTGCGTAATCCAGCTAACTGTGTGTAATCCAGCTAACTGTGCGTAATCCCGTAATGCGCCTGCTTGACTTATCCTTCACAGACGCCGTAGAGGATGCTCTCAGCAGTCAGGCAGGAACCTGCAGCGACCTGTTTGGGCAGACAGAACAGCCAACAAGGTCCCAGACCCATCTGGCCAAGGAGCACTTCCAGAACAGATGATGGAGATGCTCTGAGCCTGTGCATCCGTGGGGGCAGACAAATGAGTGGACATACAAGCTCTATCTTCTCGACTGTTTGGAATTGAATTATGTAATTTTTTCCTGTCCAGGATCGGCCTGCCCCACAGGAGAGTCATAGTGTTGCTAGATCATAAGAAGGCCATGGAATCTTAATCTCCACAAGGGCAACCAGGCCCTTGGTGATTCCTTCCTGAAGGCTAAGTCCCAAAGTGCCCAATAGACAATGGTGTGGGTACCAGCTATACAGCACAGTCAGTTCTAGCCCACACAGGCTCATAGCCCCCAATAAGGGAGTGCATTAGTACCTGGGAAAGTTACCAGTGGGCAAACAAAAAAAAACAGAGGCTTTCTCCCCTTTCTGAATATTGTGGACCAGTGTGGAAAGACCCTCAGTCAGAATAACGTTGACTCTAATAACAGGGCAAGGTGGTCCCAGATATTCTCCTTAAAGAGCACCGTCCCCATAAATATCTCCACAGTGCTTTCCCAGGTGAAGCAGAAGGCAAGACGAGTGATTGTTTGGTAGTGGCTACATCTGGGGGAAAACATCTTGTCCACATAAAAAAAAAATACCCTGGACCTGAAGGACCTTGCCTATCATTTTAAGTGGCTGTGCACGCCAACTATGGAGTTGTCCCTGGGCATGGCAGCAGGCTCTCTCTCCATCTGCCTGGTGAGTCACCCCCCAGAGCTGGGTGCCATTTCCACCCCCCCCAATCTGGAATGATACACATTTTATTGGGGCTGATCACCGATGGTATCAGGTTTTAGGTGGTAAAACCACTGGAGCTCCTCTTTTAGGGTACAACGAAATGGAGAATGAAATAGCTCTAGTGAAAGTAACCTTCTTGCTGTTCCAAATGAAAACACAAACTATTCAAAATTATATTTATTACTACAAATAACAGAAAAAAAAGTTATGAGCAGTCCAGAAGATAAGCACATTAATGATGCATTTTGGCATACAATCTCAAAGTCAAACAATCTCTGAATTAGTACCAATTTATGTTGAGCTTCCTGCTGGCCTATGCCCCCTATTGCCCGTTGTCTGTAACTGACTTCATATGTAGCTGTATTCATATGGCATCCTCTGTGTTTGGTCTATCTGGACCCGATCTGGACCCATAGCTGCTTAAAATGACCATGCTGCCATGCGTAACATTACAAAGAGGAACATGGCCATTTTCCTTGGTTTCCCATCCGTCATGGAGCAAGCAATTCCCAAATTTCATTTATCCCAACATTTAAAGTATGGAATGTCATTCTCTAATAAATGTCAAAGGAATGCCAATTAAATTTGTAGCATATTTACTCAGGCAACTTCTATGGAAAATAGATAAATGGCAAATAAAATTCAAGACACTGCCAGAAAAAGTAATGAGTCCATGGACAGTAGTCCACCCATGATCATGAAAGAATGCTGTCATAAAAAGAACCATAAATTACTGCATGTTTTATTTTATTCTTCTGCTATCAGAATTTCTACTGAATTTCTATCAGGCTACCGTTATGATGATGATGAGGGTGATGAGGCCAACGATGATGATGATGATGTTGTTGTTGTCATTTCAGTTTTAGGGTTTTTGTTTTTGATTGGTCCAGGCAGTTTGTGTGTGCAATGAAGGCTAATTTAGATACATAGAGATTTCTGATGATCTCACGGCTTCACAGTAGCAGGTATATTCAGGGCATTGAGGGATTCATGGTCTTAAAAAGGAAATTACACATAACCTCAAAGCAGATAGATATAGGGACATTATGCCTCCAGAGTTTGTGCATGCGTATATTACCCAATTATTCTTCAAATAACGAGGTTTTGGAAATATCATGCAACTTGAGACCACTACACAAGGAAATAAGCACCAGCACAATATAAAGCATTTATTAGAATAAAACAAAATGAGAAATGAAATAGCAAGAGGAAGAGACAGAGGAAGTTTGCAGAGGAACAGCGGTAAGGTCTAACGTCAGATTGTGCAGGTACTCCAGTGGAACGAGAGGCAATGGAGCATAAATTGCTTCGGAACTCAACAAATCCTTTTCTGTTACTTTTACCACACAAAAAAATCTGTAGATTAAATGTTGAAATTTATGCGTGACAGAAGTATTATGTTATCCAAACATAGGCAAACCTGAAATGGCATTTTCAATAGGAATAGGTGGGTCAACTCAAAGGGCTAAAATCAGTGTACCCATAGTACTCACTTCAACATTGCTTAATTTCAAGTATTCTAACCTTTAATTTTAGTACATATATTCCTCATTAAGCAGTTTTCTTGTAAATTATTTATGGACTATTGAGTTAAAATAAACTTAACTCTGATGCATGAATAACATCATAAAGGTGAAGGTTCACAACCACATCTTTCAAAGCAGGTTATCATTATGTATTTTTATGCCATTTTAATTTATCACTATTATGAGTAGAATAATTAGTTTTTCAAGATCATGGTGAAGTAAATATGCATGCAGCCAAAGCAGGGATGGCCATCTAAGCTTGTCGTTTACAAGGAAGACCCAACTGTTGTCAAGTGTATTTACTTGTGTTTTTCATTAACTTTCATCTAACAATGTGAAATGTAAAAATAAGAAACAGGTGGTCCATCAGGGTGGAGGTGAAGGGGCATCATGGCTTTACTCTTAAAGTTCTTATTATGGAAGATACGTAGATTCTTAGTGTTTTCATTTCAAATGATTCATGTCATTGTTTCAATATATATATATATATTATTTATATATATATATATATATTTTTACAATATTGTTATTAACCCACAGTGAAAGATAAAGAACACCAGTTTAGCATGACTAGATCATTCAGTCTTAATCCTGGCACTAGCTACAAAAAACTACATGTACTTCCATAACTGAGAAGAAAAGCTTGGGTTCATACCACACAATCTATTCCATAATGCTCATTACAAAGGAATTCAAATAGATTTCTGTATGAGATAAAGTGCAGGTACTGAGTATGTGTTATTGAGTGCTATCTTCGATATAGATCAGGGATAGGCGACTCCAGGCCTCGCGGGCTGGTGTGTATGCAGAGTTTTACTGCCACCAGTTACCCTGGCTCAATCAGCTAATTAGTCAAATACACCAACACCGATTAACTTGTGAATTAGACCACAATAAAAACACTAAAATACATGCATACAGGCACATCAGCTGCGGAATGTAGCTAAAATATCAGATCATGTAAATGATTGGGATATAAGTAAATAATTGGTAACTATAGTGGTGGCAAAGACCTGCATGCACACTGGCCCGCGAGGCCTGGAGTTGCCCATCCCTTACATAGATTATCCATTTCCAAGGTCATGAGTATAGCAATGGCAGGCCATGTCCCACAAACTCCTGAGCAGGCCCACATTGTGGAATACACTAAATTCCCTGATAGAATTTTAAAATCCCTTCTCGGTTAAACACAAAAAAAATTATACATATGTCATTTCAACTGGTGGGAATTTTTTTAAAATTAACAAGTATATATTTTGTCTTCTGGATGGCATAATTTCTCCATAAAATAACTGGCGGCTCATTGAACCACCTGGAAATGATGTGCTGTACAAGCCATACACATTACACAGAGTACACATTGCCAATAACACACCAATGAGTTTTCACTCGATTGAGAAAATGTCTAACCCATTTTGCTCTATACTAGTGATACAACAAGTAGTAAAGGTAAGGCTTCTTCTAAAGTCAGTACCATTTTAAACACTGTTTACATGTTGTTCCTTGCCTTGTGCATGAGTTCCATACCAGGATAAGGGACGTGCATGTAAGAAGGCGTACAGATAATGTAACCCACCCTTAAAGGCACAAAAGTGTTCCGAGTTCCTCAGGCCGTAATTATTTGTCAAGGACAGGTTCACACTTGTTTTGCGTGAGTTTTTTTAACAAAGTGATGCATTCTTTGGAGGCTCCAAACTTGACAAGGCAGCACATGGTTGGCATTACGGAAAACCTGATATCCAACCACAATGGAAATGAGTCCTTCAGAAAAGAGGCAGCGGGGGAAAAAAAACTTGGAAAGAGGCACAAAAAAAAGGTTAAAAAAAAACAACTAAAAAAACACTTTCTCCTTTTCAGTCTTTTTCCTCCCATCATCTCCAAGGGATGGACTGAAGATCTGAAGTCCACCTGACATCTTTTAAATACTATAAGGCTGAACCCACAGCATCAACACAGTACATCAAGTCATCTACAACTGAGAATGAATGTGCATCAATCAAAGCAGGGCCTACTTTCCCGTTACATCAGGGGTGGGGAACCTTATCCGAAATGGGCGGGTGTGGGTGCGGGTTTTTGTTTTAGCCCAGCACTAAGACCACCTGATTCTACTTATCAAAGTATTGATTGAAGACCATGATTAGTTAATTAGTTGAATCAGGTATCCTAGCGCGGGGCAAAATCAAAAACCTGCACCCACATCGGCCCTTTTCGGATAAGATTCCCCACCCCTGCGTTAAATAGTGGCACCACATGAGCGTGGGGTTAGGTTAAATTCAACCAGGAGCAAACAGTTTGTCTGCTTGAGTTCCCCACAGTATCCACCGTGGTCTTCTCCTAAACTTAGCTGGATTTCACTGTCAAAAATGTGTTTACAAACCTCGTTATTTTAGATTAATTGCATTTCTATACTTCAGTGTTACATAAAATTGTCATTTCAATGACATGCACAGAACCAGGGTGTGAAATTAGCACCCGCCACCAGCCAAATGCTGGTAGAATCTTGATTGTGGCTGGTAAGATTTTTACTCTAGCAGCCATTTGGCCAGTAACCAACCAGGTTGTGTTATATTGTAAAAAGTTAATATGGCTGGTAAAATGTTGAAAATGGCTGGTGATTATTAGAATCCAGAAGCCACTCTGGCCAGCGGGTGAATAAGTTAATTTCATACCCTACACAGGTATGTGTGGTCTTCAGCTAAACTCTGTGGGGGGATTTTGTCAGCAAGTTTCAAGAACCCTCATTATTTTAGATTAATTTAACCTCTATACTTCATGTTTACTTAAAATTATGTTTCATGACAAGCACATGAACATAGAACCGTTACCCTCAGTAGTGCCCAGGTGAAAAAGTAGTATACTTTAGTGTTATAAAAATATAATTTAAGTATACAAAGGTTATTACAAGTATACTTATCCTTTTTGTACTTAATTTGATGTATGTTTAAGATGTACTTTTAAAAAGTGTACTTCAAGTATAGTCTCAAACGCACCGTAATACTTTTAAAGTTAGTTTCAAACGCACTGGTAACATAATGAAATTGTACTGTGTATTTACGATACCAACAAATCATACTTTTTGTTAGTGCACTTAAATATACTTAAGTACACTAAAAATAGTCCCATTTTAACATACAGACTGCACTTTAAGTACACTTAAGTACGACTTAAGTTCTACTTTTGAACAAGGTTAGTGCATTTAGTATACTTAAAGTGCTGCCAATTTAGCAAAATGTACATAATTAGTACAAAAACTACTAAAAGTACACTTTGAAAAAGTATATTTCAAGTATACTCTTTTTTCACCTGGGTGAAGGAGCAAGGAATCTGTGAGAATGGGACTCAGACTGCCACAAAGACTGTTTACACAAAAAATAACAGACCAAATTATGAATAGCATGGTGCGCACATGCAAGCCTTCACTCACAGATATAAAGCAGACCTATCACAGGAAATGTCTAATTTCACTGGTTTGATGAAGCTTGCTGTAAGCAGGTAAGAAGTGGCTGTCCTCTGTGTATGTGTACAAAGATGGCTGAAATACATTGGACTGATGTGTTTGTGTATCGTGCCCTGAATAAATCACACACGTTCACCAAAGCCCCTTTACTCTGTCAGTGTATAAAGAAAAGAGGGGGCCCCACCTCCCTGTTTGGGCCCCTCTGAGTGGGGGTAGGAGGGACTGTAACTATATAAAAACAGGTGCGAGAGACTGGGATGAGAGACAGATGAATGGGAGATCCTCTCTCATCCGGCCTGTATCAGTGTCATAAAGTTATTCATAACAGGTATGTATGTATTAGCCCTTAAACACTGTGATACAAACAAGCTGAAGTGGCAAGTACATTTAGTGGCTGAGGCTTTTTTTTGTCTGAGGTATCGATTGGTCAGACATATTCCTTCTCTCACACGGTCTTTCTCTGAAAGCTGTTTCTCCTCTGTCTTTCTGTACTGAGACCAGGGTGTGAGTGCTGCCTCAGCCACTCGGTGATACAGTTACTGTACTGAGATCAGTCCAAGTGCCATCTGGGTCACAGTTAGGATCAGACCCCCACCCCACACCCTGAAGTCTAAAACAGGACTGGGGGGCGTTCAAAGGTGATCTTTTCCATTATTCTTTTATCTCCCTATTTTGTATTTTATTTTGAGATATCATTGTTAGTTATTACTTGCCAAAGTAAATTACATCTAGACAAAAGTGTGGCTTGCTGCATACTCATTAATAAAATAAACCAACATATTTTACATATTTTAGTTCTTCTACGGCATAACCTTCACCAATATTTTCCTGAAGTGAGAAAGTTGTTTGTAACCAAGAGGAGAGAGACCTGTCTGCTACTTTAAGCTATCAGCCTTATCATTGAGGAGAGAGACCTGCTGGATGGGTGCTGTTGCTGAGAGTAAGGCTTTGAAATGGCAGATCTTCGAACCTTCTAGTTTTCCAGTTTTCTGGGAGCAAAGCATTCAAGGAATTATGTTTTTTGGATGGAGGAAATGAAGTGAAGGTGCTGGCAGGCATATATGTGTGTGTAGTTTGTTGTGCATGTGTACAATGTGTGTATTTGTGACTAGCATGTTTCTGTGTGTGTGTGTGTGTGTGTGTGCGCGTAGCACCAGTCACTGTCTCACTTTACCTCATACTATTTTACAAGAGAGAATAACACTGATGAACTACAGTATCTGGAAGTCACTGTGCGGCCCTGTTAACGTCATTATCCACCCGCTTGAAGAAGGGCGGTCGGTACACATTATGGGGGAGAGGGAGGGGATCCATCCTTTAGTATATTTATTTGTACTGGGTTCATTCACTGCCTCATTAAAAGGCATAAGGCACGGCACCAAAAACAAGGTCCAAGCACATTTCCCTGCAAGAATCTCTGATGCTCCTTGTTGCTAAGAGAACAGAACACATGTGTGTATTAGTTAAATGGGGACCTGCAGGTTTATCTCAGTACATGTCCCTGTAGATCTACTGCAGGTTTATCTCAGTACATGTCCCTGTAGATCTACTGCAGGTTTATCTCAGTATATGTCCCTGTAGATCTCCTGCAGGTTTATCTCAGTACATGTCCCTGTAGATCTCCTGCAGGTTTATCTCAGTATATGTCCCTGTAGATCTCCTGCAGGTTTATCTCAGTACATGTCCCTGTAGATCTCCTGCAGGTTTATCTCAGTACATGTCCCTGTAGATCTCCTGCAGGTTTATCTCAGTACATGTCCCTGTAGATCTCCTGCAGGTTTATCTCAGTACATGTCCCTGTAGATCTCCTGCAGGTTTATCTCAGTACATGTCCCTGTAGATCTCCTGCAGGAGCGGGTGCAGAGACGTATCCTCGGTCTTCCTGATCTCCTGTACCAACTGGGCATGCTCAGTCACCAGCTGTCTCAGGTCGGCCAGCTTCTGCAGCAGCCTGGGGAACAGGAAGGTGTCATCGGGGTGGTTGGCCAGCAGGTGGAGCTGGAGGACCTGCACGATGGTCTCCTGCATGCGCTCGATGTACGGCACGTTCATCAGGCCCGGCCGATCTGGGGAAGTGAAATAAACTGGGCTAGCGATGGGAGCGGAAGTGTAGTATAAGGGTTAAGGAAGTGGGCTTGTAACCGAAAGGTTGCAGGTTCGATTCCCAGGTAGGACCCTTGAGCACGGTATTTCACCTGCATTGCTTCAGTATGTATCCAGCTGTAGAAATGGATACTGTGAAAGCTGTGTAAGTCGCTCTGGATAAGAGCGTCTGCTAAATGCCTGTAATGTAATGTCATGTAATGTAAGCTGCACTTATACACTGCATAAACCAAACAATAGGTCAATCGTATTAATTCAAGTATTTCAGTCTTATTTAGACTTAAAATCCTAGTTCTGTTAATTTTTTGCTAAATAAAACGAAAAGATTGCCAATGAGTTGAGACAGTTTTGACTCATTTCAAGATTTGCCAGTGGGGTAAGATAATTTCACTTGTCAAGCAAAAAGTAACTTAAAACAAGTGCAAAAGCAGACCTTTTTTTGAAGTGTACCATAGTCACCCCAGACCAAGGCTAGACCAAGAAATTGAGGAGTGTTCTGGCCTTGTGCAATCATTAAAAATGCAGTGATAACAAAAATGATTTATTTTATTTCACCTTAAAGACCAAATATGCCTATTCTGTAAAAAAAGAATGGAAAATATATCTTCCAGTTGTCAGTTCTTTAATATTTAACCAACTCACTTTTCCTGGGGGATTGTATTTCAGTGGAGTGGCAGCCCACACAGCAAAGATCTTGGTGTACATTTGAGACCGTGGTCTCACATAAAGACCGTAGGGTGTTAAATGTACAACAACGGTGTTAGATTTACACACAGTGTTAATTACAGGCCTTTACCTCCGCAGCAGATGATGGCTGCAATGAAGAGGGCCAGGTCGCTGTCATCCAGCTCCAGGGAGTTGAACTTCATGGCGAACTGGAACTTGGGCTCCATCATGTCGCTGAAGGGCCGCCGCAGGCTCTTGAGGAACTCGCGGGTGATGAAGCCGTTGCCGTAGGCGACCAGCAGGCCGTCCTTGTTCATGCAGGAGGCCAGCAGGGCGAACAGGGCCTCGTAGACGCCGTACTTGAGCAGGGTCACCTGGTCGTTGAGGTCCAGGCCGGAGAATCCGGGGACGGACTTGGCGAGCTCGGTGACCGTCTCCACGGAGGTGCACTGGCAGCAGTGGAAGATCCTGACCTCGGCCTCCCTGTTCTGCAGGCTGCCCGCGCTGCCCACCAGCTTGGCCACCAGAGTGCGCTCCGCCAGCTGCAGCGTGTCCATGTCATGGATGACGAAGGGCTGCCAGAAAGAGGCGCAGGAGACGGACTCAGGGTCAGTACACAATGTGCCCCTCTCAGCAGATACCCAATGAGCTCTGCCAGGAGAGTTGGCAAGAGAAGCAGAGTGGGAGGAGGGGGAGGGGGAGGGGGGTTGTGCAGAGGTCGAAAAATCAGCAGGTCAGTTTGAGTTAATGGTTTGAAGGACTTGCGTGTGTGTGCATGCATGTGAGATGTGGGTGCATGCGTTTGTGGCGTGTGTGGCCTGCATGCATGTGTGCTGCGTATGCGTGTATGCGTGTTTGGCGTGCATGCATATCTCAGCTGGCTGTGCCTGGCCGGCACATTAAAGTTTTTACACACATGACTATAACACAGAAATCCCACAGGGTCTTTCCATAGTAGCAGCACTCCTCATGCCTAAAGCATATCTTTGTCCAAGATATTGTGCTCTGCACTAATCAAACGTACGGCGTACCTGTGTTGTGCTGTTGTAAAAACACTCCCTCTACTCATTTGTCAGAGGTTAATCAGTTATTTAACAGCAGAGTGAAGCAAGAACTTTTGTTTTGATGTTCAAAGCACCTCTATATAATCTTATCAACCGTTTGGCTTTAAACACGGTCGGCCTTCTCGTATACTCAGAAAGACACACGGGCCTTATGAAATGGCTGCAAGGCAGGAACCTCTTTCAATGTCCACTTTCTTTCCCTCGACCGCCAAACGCAGAACGCAGAATTTCATCAGAACATTATGAGGGCTGTGGCAGTTGAATAGGATCAGATGTTGTGCTGACACTGGAAGAGTGTGTCCATGCATAAAGCTAAGCCTAACTTCACAAGGAAAACATACACATACTAAAGGGAAAAAAACCCCTTCAAAAGTATGTATCTGGTCCACTTCCTGCTACATATGGACCAGAGTTATGTTGTTTTTATTGGCGCAGAATTGTAACTTGTGGTTGGATTTGCTTGTTCTTCACTTTGAAGAAATACACTATACACTATGTATAAATATAATAATGGTAAGACTGGTAAAAGAGACACAGTTTGGTTTTTGCAGATGATCTGGAGGCAAAATAAAAAAAGAAGAAGCAAAAAAGAGCCCACTGGTGGACATTTCCTTTTGAGATCGGACAGGAAATCTTGAGTTGCCAAGTTGATACACTACCCCCCCGTCAAGATAAGCTACGCTAATTTGAATAGCCTGTCAGGACTACACCGCTTGATCGGTTTTTCTGGAAGACTCATCACAGATGTGCGGGATACCCCACAGATATAACCCTTGTCAGTGGGCACTGATCTGAACTGAGGAGTGAGGACAAAAATAGAACTTGTGTTGCCAAAACAGATAGCAGGTTTAACCTTTCCAACATTCACACCCACTGAATTACTATAATTTAGTTCATGTACCTTAAAGAACATGTCCCTTCACTCCCTACCTTTAAGCTCTAATAATAGGAGGATTCATAGTTGCATAGTTTATGGAATATCACTTCTGGTTGGTTGATTTCTCACTAGAATTCACTAGCTGATACAGTGGTAAAAAATGTCATAACAAATTGATGTATTGACATTGTTACAACAAAGTGATCATGCGTGTGAATGCGCACCACTATTTTTCTCATTTAAGCAGAGCAGACTAATTATTTTCTTCAATACGGGGGATTCCACGTGTGCACTTTTAATTAGAATGTTTGGGAAAATTTTATTATTCTATCTGGAAATCACTTCATAAAAAAGGGTTAGCAGGTTAGAAAATTCTGAAATGTCGCTGAATTATGGGAGTTTTTTGGGGGCAGTTGAGATGTTATGTGATCTAGTCAGTAGTAAAGTTGGCAACAGTGGAAAGGCCTTGGTCTGCAGAGGATGGGAGATGACAACATTGCACATAATCATGAAGTCTATGTATTGTGCAGTATGATCGGGGCAGCGTTAAAAAGACCCAGGAGATTAGTGTTACCCTGATGGTGATTAGTGTTACCCTGTGCAGTGACCGACAGGAGATTACTGTCACCTGATGGTGATTAGTGCTATCCTGTATGTTATGCCTTCAAATACAGAAGGCTATATCTTCAAAACGTACCGGTGTGCTTGTCTTGCCGGTCAGAATGACCCGTGCTTTGGACTTGTTCATGTTGAAGTTCTTCAGGTAGGCCTCGTAAATCTGCTTGGCCAGGGTCTTCTGGTCAGCCACCTGGGGGTTCACCTCCTCCCAATCGCCTGTCAGGATCTCTGCCTTCAGTTTCATCTTCTCTGACTGGGGCATCCTTCCAAAGCGGATAGCTGTACATAAGATAGAGCCATGGTGATATAGGGCCACATTGATACAAGGCCACAGTAATACAGGGCCACAGTGATACAGGGCTACAGTGATACAGGGCCACATTGACACAGGGCCACATTGATACAAGGCCACAGTAATACAGGGCCACAGTGATACAGGGCCACATTGATATAGGGCCGCAGGAATACAGGGCCACATTAATGCAGGGCCGCAGTAATACAGGGCCACAGTGATACAGGGCCACATTGATATAACGCCACAGTAATACAGGGCCACAGTGATATAGGGCCACATTGATACAGGGCCACAGTGATACAGGGCTACAGTGATATAGGGCCACAGTAATATAGGGCCACATTGATATAGGGCCACAGTAATACAGGGCCACATTGATATAGGGCCACAGTGATACAGGGCTACAGTGATATAGGGCCACATTGACACAGGGCCACAGTGATACAGGGCTACAGTGATACAGGGCCACAGTGATACAGGGCCACAGTAATACAGGGCCACAGTGACAAAAGACCAGGGAGCTGCAATGGAAAGTGAATCTTGGCTGCGTATTATTATGCCCCATGTTTGTTACTGTAAGAAGCGGGCATGCCACCAGAGGAACAAGGGAAGATCCCTCCAGTTGTGAAATGTGCATCATTTGCCAAACTGGAAGAACTACCATTCCCTCCGGGAACTTCTTGTCTAGACAGTGTGTGGACAGCTGGAAATGGGGATATGCGTCTCATAAGTTTGGCACACTCTTACCATCAAATGATGGCTCTGTTGTCTATACGGTCCAATGTCTTGCTATACACTGTATGTAACACATATTACTAGTATAAATGCACTATTTATTTACAAATGAAGTACGAACCTGTTGAGTTTTAAAAGCTATAGAACATATTTAGTATATAAATCAGATACAAACAAAGCTTACTAGAAAGAAAACATTAAGAAAAAATTCAAAAGCCTTTATAAATAATCACTAAGGCTTAATTGTATTAGAAACATTGAAAAAAGTGGCTGTATATGTGATGCTGGGCATCAATTAATAAAATCTGATTGCTGTTAGCATGATGTTAGCAACTGAAATGCATCTATAAAATCCCTGTCGGATGGCTTTGAGACCTTTAAAGCTCCCTAATCTATTCTTATTAGAACTACAGTCCCAGAACCCTACCAACCCCCCTGCCCCGCCACCACCGTCCGACACACACAGCACCTGTGCCCTTACGTCACACACTTAATTTCCTCTAGAAATACACAACAGCAGTAAACTGCTACAACCTTTCACAGGTTCAGATGTGCTTCTCAATAATGCAGACAGAATGCCTACTTTTCAAACATTACAAAGTCAGGACTGCTGATTCTCCAAAAATAATTATGAGTTTGAATGATGATCTCCACTTTCATGTGTCTTGTTTCATTTGGAGGGGATTAAAGCTCTCAGCCTGTGTGTGCCTGATGTGAAAATCCTCTGAGCCGTGCAGAGAAAGCACCGAAAATCACCAAAATCCCGCTCACCTTAAGAGCGGGTTACACATTAGAACGACTTTTTAAAATATTGATTCAGTCCACACTTTCAACTCACGCGCTGAATCTGAAAAGACCTGCGTGACAAGAATCTGCCTAAGGTCAGTGCGATGGAAAAGAATCGATGTTCGCTGGCAGGAAGCCAATGGGAGAAGCATGCAAACAGCTCAGCGCGGTATTTAAGGACGTTACCCAAGTTGAACCGACAGGGCTAAGGACACAGGCCCTGCGAAGTTCAGTACTAAGGACGGCACGTGCAGAATGTCACGTTTCCATATTTGCCATTCCTCACGCTCTGATGGGAGAGGCTTTAGACAGTCTGACCACGCCCCCCCCCCCTCCACTCCTACTGTACACAGACCAGCGCACCACATTGCCACAGTTCTAACACACCACAACTCCTTACAGCAAAAGGGACACTTTTCAGACTATAACCCCCCCAAACAACACCACCACCTCCACCACAATCTTCCCACTTTCAATTTTTTCTACTTTTCCATGTGAGGGGGATGTTGACCCAGGCCAGCGGTCACCTAGTGATGCAGTAAGTTTACGCAAAACAGGTAGACAAACAACGGCATGTGGAGTCGCATACGTACTATGGCCCTTATCAAAAGGATAACATGTGTGATAGTCTGGTACAAACCACAGCCATTGCCAAAAAAATTTAAAGAAAATTCTAATAAACATTAACGATAAAACCTTTTTTTAACATTAATAGAATTAATGAGAAAAATAACAATGACATAAAATCTCTGATTAAATGCGTTTTAAAATGCGCTTACCCTGCATGGCTGCAGCTGCAGGAGTGTAGAGTTACGGGGACTGGATACAGAGTTCTCCTGTGTGTTGTGCACACTGCGACAGTGATGAGCTAATCCCGCTAGCGGCGCCCCGGGCGCTGCTGCTGCTCTTCCTTATGACACACGCCACGCGCAACTCCAGGAAAAGGCAACGGGTTCGCAGGGTTCACTCCCTGAACTTAGCGCCTTGCACTCTTTGTCACCGTCCTGTGGTTGCCACGGCTGCGACCTCAGTGGAACACAGCGCTAGCAAAAACACAGGATAGCTACAGAAGGTCACATGACCTGTTTGAGCCTAGGGTCATGTGCTAACTGGTTTCTCTCTATGAAGGTGAGCGGTTTTGCCAGGAGTTTCTCAGTAAAGTCTTCTCAAAAAGTTATTCAAACGATTGTCATGTACAGCATCAATACCAGAACAGGCCTTCCACATAAAGCCACTTCACCCTCAAAATTATCTACTTTTTTAGACAGAAAATAACACATTTTATTCATTTAGATGTTGCCACCCTTAAGATGGAATATGAGAAACACTTACATGGAACCTGTGAGTTTATTTATTAGTTTATAATGGAATGGAAATGTAATTTTAATTAATATAAAAATGGGAACGTATTAATTTTTTTATTTCCAATTTCATCTATTTTTAGGGTATCACTAGTCAATCATGTTAGGTCATCTGTCATCAGCCCCACCCAACGCTGTTCTCTAGATCTCTACCATCGGGGGTCGCGTAGGCCGCCGGTTTTGACCTTTTTTTTTTTTTTTTTTAAGGCCAGAAACATTAAAAAAAAAAAAAAAAAAAAAAAAAAATTGTTATACTTATTAATATAATTTTTTTATTTAGTCTCAAACCAGGGCAATTTATCATTAGGCCTATTATTCACCACAAATCAGACAACAACGCTACTCGAATCCGCTATTCTATTTCAATCCTCTGTGAAGTTTTGATTTTGATCCGATTCCCTACATTATTTATCCTGACTGGGCGAAGGGGGCAAAGATGGCCGGTGTCATTCCCATGTCAAGTGTGCCAGCAGAGCGGCGATTCTCGCTCTAAAACTGGATCAAACCCGCACTCAGAAGCCGCCTGCAGGAGGAGAAGGTTACGTGACTCATGCGTATCTCAAGCTGCGGTAAAACTTACGAGACATTCAGCATCTGCTCACTTCCGTGAAATTAAGCATCGTCACAAATGACACTGGACGAAAAGAGCAATTTCCCGGGAAAAATCTGATTCTGTATATTTCCGTGAAATTTTTAATATACGAAGGTAACCGGACATGTTATATTTCAAGTGTGCCAGCAGCCGGACATCCCTGCACACTACCGTTCACTACTCGGGAATGTCTGGTACCGGATATTTCAATCATTGATATCTGGCAATTTTCGGGTCTGGATATTCCCATTCTTCTGGTGTCTACCGGACCACACGGCATTGTGGGATATGGAAACACGTGAGAGTTCATTCATTGCATCAACCGACCACTTTTTTTTGGCGCTAACGTTACACTCGGCCAGATATGGAAGGTAAGTATTAAAGGAGGTAAGTATTAAAGTAATTCAGCATACAATGATGTTACCTAACACTGGCTTCCCCATTATGACTATGATATATTTTTTTATCTAGCTTTAAAACTCTTAATTTAGGCGAGGTCCAGAAAATGAATGGGAGTGAACTGCGAACCTGACAACGGGGAGAAACGGTGATGCAGTAACGTAACGGTCAGCAGGCCGGGGACAGCTGGTGTCGCTGGTATGTGCAAGTACAACGGGGTAAGTTAGGTTCCACAAAACTTGTTATAAAAAAGTGAAATATCCCAGTAAAAATGTTCGACCGTCAGATATATTTTCGGAACAGTTTAATTATGTGCGTTTCGCCCCTCATATGTATTCCTCTTTCAGACCCCAGGACAGGTTTCCCGTGCAATTTTCCTCGCAGTCCAATTTAGCTGTAAAACCGCGGAAATGGCAACACTGGTGGGACGTCTTACGACCTGCTTACAACACTTCCACAGTACGGTTGGAAAATAGTATGGCGGATATTTTTCGTGGACAGTGCACATTAAACAGCACACTTCTGCCAGAGCACTGTACGCAGGAGACAGGGCGCAGTAGATAGGGCTCTGATTCGGACACAGTGCACTGTACTCAGGAGACAGGGCGCAGTAGATAGGGCTCTGATTTGGACACAGTGCACTGTACGCAGGAGACAGGGCGCAGTAGATAGGGCTCTGATTCGGACACAGCCCTAGAGATCTCGTTGAGCTGTTCATTTGTCAGAATCAGGTGTGCCGAATTAGGGTTGAAATGAAAAGCTACAAGATGGCAAATCTCCAGGAACAGAGTTGGGGACCCTGAAAAAATTTAATTCCTCCAGGAAACACTAAAGGCCAGATTCAGAGATTGCCTAACTTAAGTCATGCTCTTAAGTGCCTCTCCTGCGCGGATTTAACGCGAGCTGACTTACGCCGTATTCTAACTTGTGTTGCGCAGGTGCTTATCTCAAAATGTGGGTGGTACAGGACATGATATTCTAATTACCTTTTTCTTGTACGTACCCCCCCCGGGTTGCCAGGTATCTACTAAAAAAACATTTGCGGTGTTTTGCGTTTTCAACGTGTCAGTGACAGTGCCTTTAATAACCGCATTTGCCTTTTGGAAAATCCTGCCTTTGCACATCATAGTTGCTCTTGCGTGACGGGGTATAGGCATGCAGTGAACGTATAAATACATCGCATTGATAAAATGATCATAGCTTCTATTGATGACTGGGATTTACTTTTTTTAAAAATGATAAATATTCTTTTTACGATTTAGCCTACCTAATAAAGTAATAGCCTAGATGCGACGTCTTCCACTTAACGAGTTCAAGTCACATATACTTAATAATAGCTCATTACTTGCAACCACTGTCCAAAGATTTATTTTTTGAGTGCATCTGTCACATGCTGGAAAGATGTGACCAATAAGGAGAGAGATTTTAACCTGGAGCACTGGTAGATCTACACTGTGGGGAGTTACTTTGCGCTTCCTAATCATTTTGGAGCAGCTGTGCTCACACAAGCAGGCTACAAAATCATCTCTTTGTCAAAGCGATCATGATCCAAACACTGTCTATCAATGAATCCATCTAATATTGGTCTGGTATTATATACCAGACAGTCAATCATAGCCTACTTTTACTTTTACTTTTCATGACAGCTCTTTGATAATTGTAAGTAGGCTAGGAAAAGGAAAATAAAACCAATATTTTTTTCTAATATCCATTTTTGCGAAAGATGCTGTATTTTTCATAATCATCTATTAGCGGCGCTAGACATAAACCAACTTTTTTTCCAAACAAAGTTGCACAGAAAAAAATTATTAAGTTTAAACTCTGAACACGCGTATCTTACAGACACGCCTCCTTTTCATCAAATCTCCCTCCCGCGTGCATAATGGCGCGTATGTACTGGAGAGACGCTTAAAACAGCGGATAAGTCAAATGTCTGAATCACAAATAGCTTAAGTGATGCGGAATTTCGGTAGTAAAGGCCTTTGCACACCAATTTCGTATTTTTCGTCCGAAATTGTCGCATGTTTAAAAATAAATACGAACTCACGTGTTACGATCCGCTCCGCTCCCCGTTCCTTCCTTGATGTTTTCCTCTGTTTTCCCCGAACCTAATTGTATCATGTCTGCGTTCATTGCCTGAGTGTGTCTACATTGCACATTATTACTTGCACCACATCTTAATGACACAACTCACACTTAATTGCCTTCACCGCATTCCTCATGCATTTCCTAATTGTTCAATCAATTCGCTGATCTCGCACGCATTTCCCGCAAGCTGCAGCTTATCAGTTCTAATGACACTAGTTATATAACCGTGCTGTTCCTGTGATTCCTTGTCAAAGTATTACAGTTTGTCACGGTTTGTCTTAGGACACGGTCCTTGTCGCGTTACTTGTCTCTCCATATGCTAGCTTGCTGAAGCCAAGTTGGCTACCCTGGTCTGGAATTGCCACGCCTGCTTCCCAGCGTGGATCCCAGCTCTACCTCCGCCTGACTCTGCTTCGCGACCCAGGCTACGACCACTCCTGGCCACTTCGCTGGATCTCGATCGCCAGCTCTCTACGGGTTCCACAACTTATGATTTGTGTTTAATCCTGATTTCCCGGTGTGGATCCGACCCGGAATTACTAAATAAAAACCTTCTTTTCAAAAGAAAGACTGTCTCGTTGTGCATTTGGGTCCTGACCCGCTGGACGTCACAGAATACTTTGACCAGAAATGGACCCAGCCGACGCGGAACAGATTTGCCACGCCCTCACCTGCCAGGCTACCCAGATCGCCCAGCAAAGCAGCCGCCTGGACGAAGCCATGGAATTGTTCCGGGGCATGGTGGAACGGACCACCCAATGGGGCACCAGGCTAACCCAGATGGCTGCCCAGACTTCAGGACTCCGTCCTGAAGCGGAGAATCCTCCTCAACCACCGGCACCAGCCCCATTACTACCTCCTCGGGAACCTCGCGCCAACCCTCCAGAACGGTACTCAGGTGAGCTGGGGAAATGCCAGCCCTTCCTACTGCAGTGTGAGCTGGCGTTCCGGATGCAGCCATCCTCCTACTCTGCTGACGCCACCCGTGTGGCGTATATCATCACCTGCCTGGGAGGAGAGGCGCGGGACTGGGCCGCCGCGTTGTGGGAGAAGCAACCCATCCTCTGCACCCAGTACCTGGACTTCGCCAGGGAGATGCGACGCACTTTTGATCATCCCGTGTGCGGGAGAGACGTGAACCAGCAGCTTATGGCGCTTAAACAAGGCGAACGCAGTGTGGCGGAGTTCGCCATTAAGTTCCGGATCCTCGCGGTGCAGTCGGGCTGGAACGACGCCTCCCTACAGGGCGTTTTCCGCTTCGCCCTTTCCGAGGAGATGAAGGACGAGATGGCCACCCGCGATGACACACCCACGCTGAATGACCTCATCTCCTTGGCCATCACGGTTAATAACCGTCTGCGCGCCCGCACCCGCGAGAGGAGGGCTTACGCCCCTACTCAACCGCCTCTGGGAACCACAACCGCGCACCCTGCTCTTCGCCATCAGGCTCCCATGGCTTTCGAACCTCCGGAAACCGGGGAACCCATGCAACTGGGCGGCACCACGTCCGACCCTGCCGCTCGCCAACGCCGGGCCACCGGAGCTTGCTTCTATTGCGGACGCACGGATCACCTCCTTAACTCCTGTCCGGTGCGCCCCAAAAGAGAAGGCTCGTCAGCAACCCTAGGCCTACTGGCGAGCCAGACCCAAACACCGGGCCTAGCTCTCAACCGCTTCCAACTCTCTGCGGTCCTCAAATGGGACACTACGGCCTCCGCCACCGTAGCTGTTCAGGCCCTCGTCGACTCAGGAGCCGACTCCAACTTTGTGGACTCCCAGTTCGTGTACGAGTCCGGGATTCCCACGGAAGAACTGGAGACCCCCATCAACGCCTATGCCTTGGACGGGCACCGCCTGGCCCACATCACCCACCGCACCATTCCCATCCAACTGCTTCTGTCCGGTAACCACCGTGAGATCATTCAACTCCACATCATTAGCACTCCCCACTCCCTTCTGGTCCTTGGTCAGCCCTGGCTGCACAAACACAACCCCCTGCTTGACTGGATCACATCCAGCGTCACCAGCTGGAGCACCCAATGTCACACCTCCTGTCTCCACTCGGCGGAACCTCCCTCTAGCACGGAAATGAAGACAGCCGTTCCAGAGGTCGACCTGAAGGGGGTCCCCCATTGTTACCGGTACATGTCCCGGGTCTTCTCCAAGTCCCTTGCCTTGTCCTTACCCCCCCACAGACCCTACGATTGTGCCATCTCCCTGTTTCCGGGTGCTCCCCTACCCTCCGGCCGCCTGTACAGCCTATCCGGTCCGGAAAGAACGGCCATGGAGGACTACATCAAGGCCTCCCTCGAAGCAGGTATCATCCGCCCCTCCTCCTCGCCCGTCGGAGCCGGATTCTTTTTCGTTAAAAAGAAGGATGGCTCCCTCCGCCCCTGCATCGACTACCGGGGCCTCAACTCCATCACCGTCAGGAATAAGTACCCCCTACCCCTACTGAATTCGGCCTTCGAACTGCTGCAGGGCGCCCGGGTCTTCACCAAGCTGGACCTCCGTAACGCCTACCACCTAGTACGGATCCGGGAGGGGGATGAGTGGAAGACCGCCTTCAACACCCCCCTGGGCCACTTCGAGTACCGGGTGGTCCCGTTCGGCCTTACTAATGCCCCTGCCGTCTTCCAAAACCTAGTGAACGATGTACTGAGGGATTTCCTCAACCGCTTTGTTTTTGTTTATCTGGACGACATCCTTATTTTCTCCCAGAACCAACGGGAACACCAAGACCATGTCTCCCTGGTTCTACAACGCCTACTAGAGAATAAGTTGTTTGTAAAAGCTGACAAATGTTTGTTCCATGCTCCCTCGGTCTCGTTCCTAGGTTTTGTGGTGGAGAGGGGCGACATACGGCCGGACCCGGCCAAGATCCAGGCAGTGACGGAGTGGCCCATCCCCACCACTCGTAAGCACCTGCAGCAGTTCCTGGGGTTCGCCAACTTTTACAGGAGGTTCATCCGGAACTACAGCCAGGTAGCCGCACCCCTCACCGCCCTCACATCCATTAAAACACCATTTGCTTGGAATCCCCTGGCAGATCAAGCCTTCTCCAACCTTAAGGCACTATTCACCACGGCCCCCATCCTCTGCTGCCCGTAACCCGACCGCCAATTCGTGGTGGAGGTGGACGCCTCGGACACAGGCGTAGGGGCCATCCTGTCCCAACACTCCCCCCTCAACCACAAGCTCCATCCCTGCGCCTTCTTCTCCCGCCGCCTCTCCCCCACCCAACGCAACTACGGGGTAGGGGATCGGGAGTTGCTAGCCATCAAGCTGGCACTGGAGGAATGGAGACACTGGCTTGAAGGGACCACTCAACCGTTCGTGATCCTGACTGACCACCGCAACCTACAGTACATCCAGTCAGCTAAACGACTCAACTCCAGACAGGCCCGTTGGTCGTTATTCTTCTCTAGATTCAACTACTCCATCACCTTCAAACCCGGGTCAAAAAACATCAAACCCGACGCCCTCTCTCGGATCCACTCCTCCCCTGCCGACCTGTCTGTCCCGGAGACCATCGTTCCCGCTTCCTGCGTCGTGGCTGCGGTCCGGTGGCCCATCCAGAAGATCGTACTGGACGCTCAGGTGACGCATCCCGATCCTCGCCCTAACCCCTCTTCTGCCCTGTTCGTTCCCAACCCTGTCCGCTCCCAGGTCCTGGAGTGGGCTCACTCCTCCCGACTGGCCTGCCACCCCGGAGGCAACCGCACCGTGGAGCTGGTGCGCAGGAGCTTCTGGTGGCCCACCGCCCGGCGGGACACCCTGGCCTTCGTCCACGCTTGCCCTGTCTGCGCCAGGAGTAAGGCGTCTCACTCCCCCCCTGCTGGTCTCCTCCGTCCCCTTCCCATCCCGGGCCATCCTTGGAGTCACATCGGGGTCGACTTCGTTACCGGACTACCACCATCTGCCGGTAACACAGTCATTTTGACCCTGGTGGACCGGTTTTCCAAGGCGGTTCACTTTGTTCCCCTCCCCAAACTTCCCTCCGCCCTCGAGACGGCCGACCTCCTGGTGCAGCACGTGGTGCGGCTGCATGGGATCCCGTCGGACGTCGTCTCCGACCGGGGCCCCCAGTTTGCCTCCGCTGTATGGAAGGCATTCTGCACCGCACTCGGCGCCACCGCCAGCCTCTCCTCCGGGTTCCACCCGCAGACCAACGGGCAGGCAGAGAGGGCCAACCAGGACCTGGGAGCCGCCTTACGGTGCGTGACGGCCCGCAACCCTGCCTCCTGGTCCCAGCTCCTCCCGTGGGTTGAGTACGCCCACAACACCTTGGTGTGCTCAGCCACAGGGAGGTCCCCCTTTGAGGCTTCCCAGGGCTTCCAACCCCCACTGTTCCCCCCCCAGGAGGCCGAGGTGGCGGTTCCGTCAGTGGACGCCCACATCCGTCGCTGCCAGCGTGTCTGGAAGGCCACCCGCAACGCCCTCCTCAAAACCTCCTCCCGGAATCGTCGCCTGGCGGATCAGCACCGGTCCGCAGCCCCTCGCTACCGCCCGGGACAGAAGGTTTGGCTATCCACCTCCACCTTCTCCCTCCCCGGCACCTCCCGCAAGCTCCAACCCCGCTTCGTCGGACCCTTCACTGTGCACTCCATCCTCAACCCAGTCACCCTCAAGCTCCGTCTCCCTGCCTCCCTCAAAATTCACCCCACTTTCCATGTCAGTCAGGTCAAGCCAGTTGTCTCCTGCCCTCTCAGCGCTCCCACTCCTGCCCCCCCACCTGTTCGGGACATTGACGGTGCTCCCGCCTTTACAGTCTCCAGCATCCTCGATGTCCGGCGCCGGGGACGGGGCCACCAGTACCTGGTCGACTGGGAGGGGTATGGGCCCGAGGAACGTTCCTGGGTTGCCCCTCGTCTCATCCTGGACCCTACCCTCATCCGGGACTTCCATCACCGCCAGCCCCAGTCGACCAGAGCCTATGGTCCGCCAGGAGGCGTACCTTGACGGGGGGGTACTGTTACGATCCGCTCCGCTCCCCGTTCCTTCCTTGATGTTTTCCTCTGTTTTCCCCGAACCTAATTGTATCATGTCTGCGTTCATTGCCTGAGTGTGTCTACATTGCACATTATTACTTGCACCACATCTTAATGACACAACTCACACTTAATTGCCTTCACCGCATTCCTCATGCATTTCCTAATTGTTCAATCAATTCGCTGATCTCGCACGCATTTCCCGCAAGCTGCAGCTTATCAGTTCTAATGACACTAGTTATATAACCGTGCTGTTCCTGTGATTCCTTGTCAAAGTATTACAGTTTGTCACGGTTTGTCTTAGGACACGGTCCTTGTCGCGTTACTTGTCTCTCCATATGCTAGCTTGCTGAAGCCAAGTTGGCTACCCTGGTCTGGAATTGCCACGCCTGCTTCCCAGCGTGGATCCCAGCTCTACCTCCGCCTGACTCTGCTTCGCGACCCAGGCTACGACCACTCCTGGCCACTTCGCTGGATCTCGATCGCCAGCTCTCTACGGGTTCCACAACTTATGATTTGTGTTTAATCCTGATTTCCCGGTGTGGATCCGACCCGGAATTACTAAATAAAAACCTTCTTTTCAAAAGAAAGACTATCTCGTTGTGCATTTGGGTCCTGACCCGCTGGACGTCACATCACGTTGTGTCAATCATGTTTACACACCGACTCCAAAACTTTCGTCCGTCATTAAAGTTTTCGGAAGTGATTGTGCTCTAGGCAGCTAAATGATAGCTTCTTGCTAATGTGATTCATTCATTAGCCCTGTTTGGGACTAGCACTATCCATTGCACACACGTAGCCTAGTGGATAGCGCTAGTCCCAAACAGGGTTAATTAATTCAGTTGCTAGCAGGCTTTGACATTTTGTCTCGTATTGCGAATTTTCGCAACAAATAGAATAATAAAATTCAGTGACTCGGTGTGCAAGGTTTCTATGCGCGTATGTAATGCGGATGTCGGATTACAAAAAACGCATACGAAAAATACGGACTTGGTGTGCAAAGGCCTTAAGTCCCATTTGCGCGTGCTTTTCTGAACTCTGAATCTGGCCCTAAAAGACTAACGGCATTACTGTTTCTAGCAGCCTGGATACCGAGTAACACTGTATCAAGACCGAACCGAACCCGTTCGATTGGGGCGCACATGGCTCACCGTTGTGGGACATCCCCACAGAGAGGCACTTCTGGAAGCGGCAGTACTGGCACTTGTTGCGGTTCTTCTTCTGGATCTTGCAGCTGCGCTCACACCGGTCGTACTCCAGCTTCAGCCGGATGGTCCTCCTAAAGAAGCCCTGTTGGGGGGGGGGTGAAGTCGGTGAGTGAGACACAGGGGTGTAGTATAAAATTCTGGGTCTCTGTGGGCCCCCTTAAAATTGTAGACCAATGCAGTGGACACTACCCAGGACACTACCCAGGACACTACCCAGGGCTGCCCCAACCCCTACTACCCCCCCCTTTTGTGGCCCCAGGTAGTCAGGTTCCACTAATCTCACCCATAGTGGGGCTCTTACAAACCTGGTGAGACCAGTCAAGCCACTTCAACAAACAAAGGGAGTTTCACGTTACATCCATTTTTAGCAGGTGTTCCTATCCGGCGCAGCCATTCAGACAGTGCCGATTACACATATGACATGGCAAGAGTACACGCTATACTGATTGGCTGGGGAGCGGGCCAGTGCATGTATGTAATGTGTGGAATTTCCCAGAGGTCGTCATAGTAACATACGGATGGATGGGGGTTCCCATGCTGGCTCAGTTACAGAGAGCTTTGACATCATTATAAATAAACATGTGTATAGTATGTCAGCGCACCACAGTGTACACACAGCGGCCTTTATGATGAGTCACTGACAGCTACAGTACTGTGCCACTGCAGATGTCACCAGCTCCAACACCAACCTCATTCACTATGATAATGATAATGATATAATATGAGTATAAATTATGCAACAATAATATGAGTATAAAGAATATGAAGGTAGATGGAGAGAGGGATAATGTACTTATGTTATGTGTAAAGTGTTTTTTGCATTATTATTAAGGTATTAAAGGAAGTTATTTTCCCATTAAACGCTCACTGAGATTGTAATACGTGCTTGCTGAGAGCGCACTCTGACTCCAGCTGTACACAAGCTTCGTTTACGCCCCTTTCCTGGCAGAGACAATAGCACCCCGTTATTATATTCATGGTATATCCCAGCCATTAACCGACTGAATAAGGACAGATTCCTCTATGGAACATCTGTTTCCTACAGCTGCCCTGAGCTGCACATTATTTTCAACTTCAGCTTTGGATTTGATGCTGACCGACGTGCACGAAATGTGGCACGCTCATATTCTGCTTACTTATTCCAAAAAAGTCTAACTTAAAAATCTTTTGTAATGGTTACAATATATACAGCGCATGGGGCCTCTGTGTATAGCACAGGGCAGTGTATTAATACGCCAAATCAGCTGCTAAGTACATGCTGTTCATGCCAGCGGAATACACAAAATGCAACATCTGCCCCTAACCTTGTTCGCCGTTACCCGGCAACACTTGTCTCCAAAGACATGGACAAAACTTCCAGATTGTATTTCGTCTTTGTTGCGCAAAAGCATGGAATTGCAATGCAATCTCAACGAAGCTCTGGAGGAGACTGGCGGAGAATGGGGACAACAGGGGGGAATGAATGTTAGAATGAACTAATTGCTCAAGATCATAATCGTCTGTCCAAGCGTTTCCTCACGGTTACAAAATGAACATTAGCATGAGCAAAGCCGCGGGAGTCCACTGGCCCATTCTGCTCAACGGGCAACGGAGTTGATTTACTAAAGTAAGTACATTACTGTGTGTGTGGAGTAAGACTAAAGTAACAACATTACTGTGTGTGTGGAGTAAGACTAAAGTAAGTACATTACTGTGTGTGTGGAGTAAGACTAAAGTAAGTACATTACTGTGTGTGTGGAGTAAGACTAAAGTAAGTACATTACTGTGTGTGGAGTAAGACTAAAGTAAGTACATTACTGTGTGTGTGGAGTAAGACTAAAGTAAGCACATTACTGTGTGTGTGGAGTAAGACTAAAGTAAGTACATTACTGTGTGTGGAGTAAGACTAAAGTAAGTACATTACTGTGTGTGTGGAGTAAGACTAAAGTAAGTACATTACTGTGTGTGTGGAGTAAGACTAAAGTAAGCACATTACTGTGTGTGTGGAGTAAGACTAAAGTAAGTACATTACTGTGTGTGTGGAGTAAGACTAAAGTAAGTACATTACTGTGTGTGGAGTAAGACTAAAGTAAGCACATTACTGTGTGTGGAGTAAGACTAAAGTAAGCACATTACTGTGTGTGTGGAGTAAGACTAAAGTAAGTACATTACTGTGTGTGTGGAGTAAGACTAAAGTAAGTACATTACTGTGTGTGTGGAGTAAGACTAAAGTAAGTACATTACTGTGTGTGTGGAGTAAGACTAAAGTAAGTACATTACTGTGTGTGGAGTAAGACTAAAGTAAGCACATTACTGTGTGTGGAGTAAGACTAAAGTAAGCACATTACTGTGTGTGTGGAGTAAGACTAAAGTACATTACTGTGTGTGTGGAGTAAGGCTAAAGTAAGCACATTACTGTGTGTGGAGTAAGACTAAAGTAACAACATTACTGTGTGTGGAGTAAGACTAAAGTAAGTACATTACTGTGTGTGGAGTAAGACTAAAGTAACAACATTACTGTGTGTGGAGTAAGACTAAAGTAAGTACATTACTCTGTGTGGAGTAAGACTAAAGTAAGTACATTACTGTGTGTGTGGAGGAAGACTAAAGTAAGTACATTACTGTGTGTGTAGAGTAAGACTAAAGTAAGTACATTACTGTGTGTGTAGAGTAAGACTAAAGTAAGTACATTACTGTGTGTGTGGAGTAAGACTAAAGTAAGCACATTACTGTGTGTGTGGAGTAAGACTAAAGTAAGTACATTACTGTGTGTGTGGAGTAAGACTAAAGTAAGCACATTACTGTGTGTGTGGAGTAAGACTAAAGTAAGTACATTACTGTGTGTGTGGAGGAAGACTAAAGTAAGTACATTACTGTATGTGGAGTAAGACTAAAGTAAGTACATTACTGTGTGTGGAGTAAGACTAAAGTAACAACATTACTGTGTGTGGAGTAAGACTAAAGTAAGTACATTACTGTGTGTGGAGGAAGACTAAAGTAAGTACATTACTGTGTGTATAAAGACAGCACACTTGCTCATGACACTCAAGCCTTACAGGGACTGTACACTACAGAGGTCCTCACTAAGAGGGAGAAACAGCAAAAAGGCACAATCACTCCCTGCCCAGACCTGCAGGGGGCGTGTGTGTGTATATCACACTTGTGTGCTGACCTAGAGCTGTGCTATTCTCACAGACACAAAGACGGACTTGCACCAAGGTTTATGTTTCTCCTTGGCTGATGCTGCTGTGTCACAAATTAAACTGGGAGAGACAAATATATGATATCCATTGACCTGATTCCAGAGCTATGTCAAACTGGTAGTACGGTGTGTGTGTGTGTGTGTGTGTGTGTGTAGAGTCAGAAATGCAGCACATCTGTTCCAGGAATCCTACGCCTCCAGTAATTTGTACATGTTGTTCTGCACGTGTTCAGGAAAATGCGATCGAACTACGGCCAGAGAGCATGGAGCACGGGCACCTGCCACTGGCTTATAAACTGCACCTTTCAGCTCCCTTTTCTCCACTGATGTGTCCATCTCACACAACAAAAACACCGGTACACTGAATGCAACCTTCAAAAATGGTACACGTGCCTCAGCTTTCTTACCAAAAACATTCTTACATGCCATGAGATGTCAGAAACATGTCACACTCTCAAAAGCACAATCTTGTGTGGCACAAAACTTGCCACAGGATGCCGCAGCAATGTCATTCAAGCTTCAAGACTCAAGATTGTACCCTTTGGAGCAAAAAAAAACTTTAACCTCAAGCATCGTATTTTATGCTTCCTGGTAGAATCGCCAGCCGGCCTAGTAACAGTCTATGCAATCGTTTAGGGCCCCAACCATCCCTGCAGGGACTCAAGCAGCAACAGCAATAGAGGCTCACCCAGTTTTTCAAAGGACTGCTATAAGCAAGTAAGTGCATGAATTAATTCAGCTGTTAAGTGGCGGGTGTGGTTCATGTTGGAGCACTTTGGGGCCACAACACCATTCTTGGGCTAGCTCGGCTTCCTGGCTCTTCAGTTTTACTATTATGGACAATTTTTTTTACGTTGATCCACACAGTCCTCTGAAGTAGCCTACCCCTCTCTAACCATATGTTTTGTAAGCCTAGACCACATGTGACAAACATATTTTTCCTCAATGAGTCTTGTGAAGCTCTAGTATGCAAACGGGCCTCGGGCGGATGGCCACACTCAAAGCACATGGCCGTGATTTCTTCCATATATAAGTGACACAATTGCCCCTGGTCATCTCAGAAGTCGGAACTCAAAGAAGCATAATTGTGTGTTGTTATTCTGCCTGATTATAATAGCTTTGGGTAGAGGACTATACTTTTTCTTCTAAAGCCAATTAACATGATTGTGGTTTCCAAGGAATGAGTTTGATACCTGAGATTTTTCCACCCTCTGGTATCCATGGGTTGGCTCTGAGCAGGAAGAGAGCCGGGTTGACTGCGTGACTGTTCAGCGCACACCCTCCTTAGTATTGGTTGGTACTGGTTTTCAGGACCAAAGATGGAAGATCACCCCATGATAATGAACTGAGGGACACAAGGGGTTATGGGATTCCAAAAAGGAATTCTAGCGTCATCAAACAGGGAGGAACAAAGATGTTAGGAGTGACAGGTGATTTTATTTATAATGTTTGGTACCGTGACAGTCTACATACGTGTAGGATCACAGCTGCAGAGTGGCTAATGTGTCAGAGGTGTCTGCCCTTGAACGAGAGGCATCAGCTTTTGGAAAAACCGAAAAGGTTAAAGATGAACATCAACATCAGGAGATGGTTGCACAGAGAAGACTTGAAAAAGACTGTTGCCCAGGGCGTTATGCACAATACAAAGTGGCTGTGGTCCATTTTAGTTCCCTGGAGGACAAAACGATGCGATTTTCAGGGTGTACCCAGTGCACTGTAATGTGATTGGCTGTTGACTGCATGGCAGTCACTGAGTTCATCACTAGTTCACTCCAAGTCAAGCCTAAGGCATCTTCCTCTCTCCACGGAAAAAACAGTCATGGAGTTGGGATCTGGCTTTTCATTGGCAGATTGTGATTCTGGCACGAGTCCACTGGGACACTGATGCTCAGGCCACATAGCTGGCCTGTACAGGGTGATCCATTCCTGTGCTCTCTCTCTGTCTCTCCCCCCTCTCCTTCTCTCCAACTTGACCCAGGTACAGTCAGTTCTGACCTCGGAACACTGCACAGCACTATGACCAGGGCTGTGTCTAGGGGGGGGGGGGGGGGGGCAAACCCAAATCCAGAGAAAATACAATCCGACAATATGAAGTCAGCGCCCGTAGCGCTTAATGTTGTTATAAGAGCTACAGACGGTTCGACCAATCATAAAAATGCCACATCGAAATTATATATTTCTCTAATATCTGATTGGTTGGTTTGGCCATATAACACATGGAGACGCAGTGAGAGAGAAAGAGGCCAGTTTCTTTGATCAATCTGTGCTGTCTCTTCTTGATAACTGTAACTTACACATTGCTTAGGATATAATATCCGCTAGCCTAGCTTACTCAGTGAGTTGAGGATAGTGTCGAGAGTCTCCGTTTGGGAGATTTGATTTTAAATAGATTGATTACATGTTGCATCTAGCCTAGTTGTTATAGCTGCAATTCTGCAAAACATCTGCAGCATTGCATTAGCTGGTTTAGCTGTAGGTGTGTGTGTGTGTGTGTGTGTGTTAGCTAGCCTACTGCTGCGTGTTGGTTAGTCAGCCCTATACTTTCCTCAAACTTTGGAATACTTCACATATATTAAAATACACTTATCATATCTGTCTCTCTCTCTCTCATGGCGAAACGGCAGCTGTCAATAGAGGCAAGCCCCCCGGCGTCTCAGGCATAAAAAAGAGGGTATGGCTAAAATATTAATTAAAATGATGAGCCAGTTACAGTAACGTAGTTTCACATGTAAATAGAAAATAGCACAAAGAGACTGAAATGATGAAGGAATATAGCTCATCTTTAATATACTTGTTTCCATATAAGATTAGATAATGATTTGGTATTATTGGGCATAAGTAAGTCCTAAGTCCATAAGTAAAATGAGGGGGGTGGAGGTGGGTTTAAAATGTAATAAAATTATCTTATCCACGAATATACTGATTAGCAGCTTTCACTTTATATGAAAGCATCTAAAATTTCATCTAGGGCTTTGAAAGAAAAAAAAACTTCAGAATTTTATTTTAGAAAATGCCCTGTGTGAGGTTGTGTAGAAATGCAGGAAATTTTAAAAGGCTCAGATTTTTCTGGGGGAGGACCCCCAGACACCCAGCTACTTCATCCTCCCCTTGTGCCCCACCAACATCTCTTCATGCCCCCCCAATCAAAGCAATCTAGAAACGGCCCTGACCATGACGAGTGTAGAGACGCAGGAGTAAAATATTAAATGTGGGTGTTAATGCTCAGACAGGACAGGACCCACGGCAAACGCTGAGATGCTCTTCCAGGACAAGCCACCTCCCACTCCCCCCCCCCCACACCCCACACCCCACACCCCACACCACAACACAAAAAATACATGAAAGAGCCATCACCAATCACAGCTAATAAATCCAAAACCATCCGCTTGACTTTCATGTAGTAAGAGCCTTTTCCCTTCCGGAAATCAGTCAAAGGCACAACCGCAGAAGGTCGAGCTATAGGCATGCAAAGCATGGGAATGACTATGGCGAGGACAGTGGGAGGAGGAGGGAATGGCCAATACAACAACGGCAGCACTCCCCTTTCTGGCACCGTATCACATGGCCTCCCGTTGTTGCCTAATCCATAAATCTGCCTTTCATAACCGGAATCCGATCGGATTTATCCACTCAAACAATCAAAACACTGTACTGAGCGATAATGGCCGTTCTTTGACTGTATATTCGGCTTCTAGCATATTCCAAACGCACATGAGAGACTGTGGGCCGTGTCTGACGAGCTACTGTGTTTTATTAAGTTCTCAGTCCACAGTTAATATTACAGTTGTATCAAATCCAGTGGCATTACCACCGTTACATCAGATCCACGATGAACATTATGAAAAACAGTGACTTCAAGAAATTACAAACAAATTTTCAATTACAAACAGAGTGCAATGATATCCAACTGGTTCACCGAACGGCAGTGGTCATCATTTGTTTGGTACCCACAAGCAATTTGTCATAAAACTGGAGTCTGTCAAAAGGTTTGGGGGCATCGTCTGTTCTCCACACCCCAAAAAAAAACCTGCCAAGTTTGCTGAGTTTTTGACAAAACACTGCGGATTGTATTGCCGTTTGTATAAAAGCAGCAGAAGAAGAAGAAGAATACCATCTAAGAAAAGCAGAAGGCCCTAAAAACCACTGGTGTTGACGTCTGTATGAGCTGTGGAAAGTACATATTCACTGAGGACAATACAGTCAAAGCAAAGTTATTAATGGAAGCCATTCAGGTTACTTGAGAGCACAGCAGCAGTGCAGTGCCAGAGATTCAAACCTGCAAAACACTGCCTATAAAACAAGGTCTCCAATCAGTACTCCAAACAGGCAGCTAGATATCAACAAAAGCAAGAAGCGCTAAACAAGAGGTAATAATTCCTTGAAGAATTACCAATTAACTCTTGTTGTACACTACAAGCGCAACAACGGGATGCAATACGAAAAACTGTCACTGATTATTCCTGAGTACAATGCCTCCCTTTCAACCCAACACCAAAGGAAGTATTATGACTGCCATTCATTCAAGAGAAAGGAAAAACAGTAAGAGAATCTTCCATAAAGATAGCAGAAGAGAAATTGAGGAATGCATGTAATCCCCCCGCCGCCCCCCCCCCCTCACTGCGGTTAAGTCAGGCCACAATCAATGTGGTAAATGTTTAGTTCTTAACCCCCCCCCCCCCACCTCTCTTCTCATAGTTACATCTTTGTTTTGGAAAATCCCTCACACGTGTAACACGGGTTGAACATAAAACTCCTGCTGGATTATGTGGGAGGCTAAAATAGACCCAGCATTAGATCTGTCAGGTGACTCGCCCGTATAATTTACATCGCTACGCTGAAGCTGCCAGGCAGCACAGAGGTGCCCTGAGTGGCACAAGCTTAACATAAACTCAGGTTCCACCCACAATGCACTGCAGCACAGAGTCATACACAGGCTCCCCTGGCCTCGGCCGTTAGCGGACGCCAACTTACACCGCTTACCATTGATACAGCTGGATATTTATTGACGTACCTCGCTCAAAGGTCGAAGAGCAGCGCCAGCAGCCGTACTGCCTCACTCACCTTGCAGCCCTCGCAGGCGTGCACCCCGTAATGGTACCCCGACGCTCGGTCCGCGCACACCCGGCACTCCAGATTTAGGGAGGTGGATGCAAACTCTTCCTGGCCCCCGATGGCTCCGAATATCCCAGAGGACGGGCTTGAGGCTGGGGTCAGGGCATCTTCACGAAACACACACACACACACAGATACACACACAGGCCCATGCATTAATATATGAGTACAGAGACACCATTGTATATATAGACAAAACAAGTAGAAAAATTATCTATCATATATATTTTTCAGGGTATGGTGAGGGTCGTGTTTTTTTTCTATCCAAGTTCAATTATATCTCCCATGTCACCCCCCTGCTCATTGACCTCCACTGGCTACCGGTGATGGCTCGCATCAAATTCAAAACATTGGTGCTCGCCTTCCAGGCAGTCCGAGGATCTGCCCCCCCATACCTCTAAAAGCTCATCAGACCCTACACACCTGCCAGATCCCTGCGCTCCGCCTCCTCAGGACGACTGGTACCCCCCCCTCTTCATACTAGCACCCGGTCTCGACGTCTGTCTGTCCTGGCCCCACGGTGGTGGAATGAGCTCCCCGTGGAGGTCAGAACAGCAGAAAGTCTGACCGCTTTCAAGCGCAGATTGAAGACTCACCTCTTCAAGCTGCACCTCTCTCCACCCCTCCCTACCCCCTTGTGACTATTGTTATCAGAATTGTGTAGTTCCCCCCCCCCCCCAAAAAAAAATAAAAATAAAATAAAAATAAAAATAAAAAATCCCCAATCATACTGACTGCGCCTTGTGCTTAGATTCGTGTTTGCCTTTTTAGGATTGTTTTAACGCACTTGTTACTAGTTCGGAAATGCACTATGTACGTCGCTCTGGATAAGAGCGTCTGCTAAATGTCTATAATGTAATGTAATGTAATATCCATGTCGTGTGATTCTGCGTGAAGTTATTTCACTCACTACCTGTGTCACTTCTTCCCTGGCTGAACAATAGATTCTGCCTGGTTGAAAGCTAGATGCTGATTGGTGGAAATGCACTGTGAGCGTGATGAAAGATCATGACAACATAAAGTAGTTCCAGGCTCTGCCAGTCTGCAGACGCTCTTACCCAGAACAGATAACATCAACATTCCCATGACAGGGGTGGGGGGGTCGCCAGCCCAGAATGTTTAACTGTTTGAACAACAACTGCAATCCTATAATTGTATAATTATTTTAGCCAACTGAAATAGTGAAAACAAGCAGTCCCGCTTTGCAATGAGTGGACAAGGAACCCATGTAGAGGGAACTAGTGTCCCGGCAAGGCCTGCTGGGGGCAGTTACCTGCTTTTTCTTTTACTGTTTATATACATTTTGCAGTCTAATGTGCCCCATAGCATCTCTACTGAAGCCATAATGTAGTATCAAACTACTGCTGCTGTGGTTCAGCTTTATCACTGAATCCTGTTATGTGAGCTTCTACCATGTTTCGCTGCCTACTGTTGGTATAGGTCATCATCGGGACAAGGCTCACCCTAAAGCTTAACCTAACTTATGCTAAACCAACACTGACTTGAGCAATTCCTTCAGGCGTCACAGTTAAAAACTTGCATAACTGCACATTAACGCAGTTACAGCCTTCAGATATGTCAGTTGACACATTTTGTTTTCTTGCCGTAACACATGTCTGATGTCATTTCCTGTCTAGGAATGAAAAAGCTGCGCATCCCAGGTTTCCACAAAAACACAGACGAGCCTCCAGGTGAAAAGACGTGGAACCACTGAAGTAGCACTACTGATAAGCTCTGCAGCTCAAGGGTAAAGCCTAAAGGTTAAGTGGGGCCCTGTCTATAATGGGCTGGCAAAGCCTGGCTCTTTGACAGTAATGGAAGACACTCCAAGACACGAGGTCAACAAACCCGCCATTTTTAACAAGCATAAACCTTCTTCTACAAGCCTACAAGGGATATACCTGGATATGTCAATTTATACTGAGGCTGTCTAGGTATAGGACATCAGCGCTCAGGCAGACTGCCCCAAAGTGTGTGAATGAGCAGTGCGTGTGTGTGTGTGTGTTTGTGTGTGTGTGTGAGTTGCCGGGAGGAAATACCAAAAATGTTGGAGCTGTCGGACCCTGAGCCGGTGCTGGACGACTGGTACCCGGGCAGGTCAAAGGAGCTGATGGCGTCATCTTCCATGGACTGGGAGAGGTCCTGCAGGTCATCAATGCCCCCCATGAAGTCTCCGCACAGCGGACTGCCCAGGACTGAGTCCTCCAGGGGAGAGGGGGGTCCGTACTGACTCTGCATGTCCACCATGGTGCTGTACAGGCCCTCCTGGAGCTGAATCAGTCATACGACTGCAGGGAGAGGGAGAGAGTGTGAGAGTGAGAGCGAGAGACAGACAGAGAGAGAGACAGAGAGTTTGACCATTTCTCATATCAACTCTAAGTAAATATTAGACACAGCTGAAGGCACATAGTAATACTACGAGTACCAAGTGCAATAAAATCTAAATACCGATCAAAGGTGGCTTAAATGGTCTGATATTAACTTCACCTTCTTTAATATATAACAGGATGCAGGATTGGGTTGTTTGTGGACAGGACAGTGGCAACTTCCTGAACACTTTTTAACATGAAACCAACTAATGGGGATTTAACAGTAGTGCTGTGCTCAAGCCTCAGGCATCTCGTCTCCTGTCAGTCTGTCACCATCAGCATCAGGGCCTGATCACTACTGGACCTCCTGAGGATCTGCAATATGGAGGACTACGACTGCTAAATTATTATTATAGGTAAAAATGAATCCCCCTTATTTATGCCATGCCTTAATCCATTCCTTAGGTCATACTCTTGACATCCGTCCTAATCGTCTCAAAGATGATACCCAAACAATCGTCGCCATGACGATACTCAAACAATCGTCGCCATGACGATACTCAACAATTTAGTCATTCCCAGAATACCTAGACCTACTCTCTGGAAAGAGCATCCACTTCCCAGCCAAACCTCAGCCAGAGCTGTGTAGTATCACAGTCCTTAACATCGCTGACTACCACTGCTAAATACCACTTAAGGTGCTGCAATCATGCCTGCGAGTGCAAGGCTGTGCACAAACACACACACACACACACACACACGAGCGCTGGGACAGTGGGGGGTTTTCCGCGCGCGTGTGGTAAAAGAGTGCCGGTAACGTTCGACCGAGAGGAATCGTGCTGGGTCACCAGAGGAGTGTGTATCCTGGGCCCGTATTTGATGTCAAAACAAGATCCCCTCTCCCTGAGACCCGAGCCCCCGAGCCCGCCCCTCACGTGGTGGCGGGATGGGGGTGGGGGATATATGTGGGACAGCGCGATTATTGGGTGGGTGGGAGGCCTGGCTGGACTTGTCACCCACACACACAAACACAGTAGCCTTGTATATAGGACAGCTAATGATACCAGAGCCAAGCTTGAGCAGGCCAGTAGACCTGCTGAGGAACAGACAAGGAAGAAAATCGCCACTAACACTATATTTACATATTCCATAGCTCTCAAAACCCAATATTTCAACTAACTGAAACCCTGTCGCCCAACAACACAACATGATAAATTAATAGTATCAATGAGCTATAAAGGGTTGTTCGGTGTTATCCATGAATAATGATGAGAGACTTGTGTCCTCCTCTCTTTTTTTAGGTAATAAGTAAGTTATTTAAATACTGATACTGAAGTAATTAATTGGTCGTTTGTTGCCGAAGCAGATAAGGAATAAAAGGGGCCGGCAGATTCCTCGATTTCCAACACCCTGCCTCGCTTGGTGTACTTAAGGGCCCAGATTCTCACAGCACATGATGAAAACATCAAAACCTCACCTCAAATGACCAACCACCCCCACCTCGAGATATATTTAATTATTAATCCAAAAGAACCGGAGATAACAGGGTCCAGTGAGCCTGAACATCGCGGACCTCCAGGCCAGAGCGGAGCACATGTTTCACAGTGTGGATCCAGGTCACTGCGTAGGGTGGAAGGACACCGTACCCTCATAGGAACAGCACTGACCCCCAAAGCACATACAGACGCACATTATTACACACTAAACATGGAAACACTTCCCTGAAGTAAGTAAGTGCATCTGGGGAAATATATAGCTTAGGTATAAAGTCTGACTATTTAAAATTTTCAGGATATTCACAGAAAGAATGCCCATGACTGCAGGATAGTGTCTGCGGGATATGAGAATGTAATTTGATCAGACCCAAGATGGACATGCAACAAAATACGTGCAAAAACACACAAATGTCTGACAACACCCAACATGCGCCGTTGCATTGGACAACACACAACATGCACCGTCGCATTGGACAACACCCAACATGCACCGTCGCATTGGACAACACCCAACATGCACCGTCGCATTGGACAACACACAACATGCACCGTCGCATTGGACAACACACAACATGCGCTGTCGCATGTGGTGCAAAAGCATGCACCACTCGCGCCACTGCATGACGACGGAGCTCTGTGTACACGTAACTCCTCAAGGGGGACAGCACTGCAGATCGCCACGGCGACAGCGCGGCCCTGCTTTTGCCAGCATCGCTGGCAGTAAAGAAAACAAACAGGTCACTCTCCCTCGTCAGGTTCCAGCATTCCCAAATAGTGGCCGGCGGGACAGGAGGTTTTCAGAGAGGGCAAACGGGTTCGCCCAACACCTCCAGGGCAGGGCCATGTCCCTGAGGCCACTGCGCTCCCGTCCTGTGTGTGATTAGTTATGCCCTCTCTGGACTGGTGACGCATGGGCAAAGGGCGTACAATGTCACAGAGGGGCCTCGTGCCCAATCCGTGCTGTCCGACAAAGCGCTTCCGTGATCACCCCGCACGGATTACCACGGTGATGTCCTTAAATTGCTCGCGGATGTTTATTTTTTTAAGGCAAGGTATTAAATACACGTGAGGTTTCAAAGTACAGTTCTGTTTTTACCGACAGGATTCGGTTACCAAATAATTTATTTAGCGGATTTCGAATAATTTTCTTCCATTTTAGAAAAAATATATTTGATTAAATAGTATCATATATCTCAGCAGCGCAGATTACATGGGTGCTAAATACTCCTTTTACAGGAGTCACATGCCTGTCAAAGCATTCATTTACTCTCGTCGGTAAGAAGGTGTGTGTCAGCCAGTAGGTCAGAGACAAGCTGCGTGTGAACTTCATGTTTTACACATGAATTGGGGTGAGGTGAGGCGGGATCAGACGAGGTGAGGCAGGAGGGCGGGGGTAGATGGGTAGGAGGGGCTTGGGGGTGGTGTGTGTGTGTGGGGGGGGGGGGGGGGGCAGGGTGGATCAGGGCAGGGTGGGGGTAGGTCCCTCTCCTGTCTTACATACCATCATAACAGGCACGCCGATGACCATGAGGCCCATGCCATTGAATTTCTTTGAGGGAAATAAAAAAGTAAACACCCCTGCCCACATTGGGACGTGTGTGTATATATAAGGAGGTGCTAGCGGGACTGTGTGGGCCAGCAGAGGGTCTGCATTCAGTCAACATTCCTCCTTAACTTTGACTTAGAAATACATTTCAACTGTTTCTGTTCCCCTTCTCACCCGTGGAAGTTTGAGGGGAGAATTCCGGCCACCGCCAAACTCACCAAACTGAGTTTGTGCAGAAAGAAAATGGAGTCCTCAAATTTAAATGTGAGTCAATGTTAAGGTAGATGTTGATTGAAGGCAGGGCCGAAATACACCTGAACCATCTACACTGAGCTGCCAGCAACTCAGACTGGATCAGGGTGTGAGACAAACACCCGCCACCAGCCAAATTCTGGGAAAAGTTTGATTTTGTGACATCACGTGGCGTTGTAATGGCGACATGTAGTCCAGCTGTCTCTCGTGTTCGTGTTTGTTAATTTGAATGTGTTTTGTTGTGTCGGGCTTTTGTCTTTAGTTTTTTTTCATGCGCTGTGTCTCTGTTGTGGGACGGGGAAGTGGGCTGGAGATTTTTCAGGGCACTCCTGCTGCTCGTTTTGATAATATTGACAAATTGTATATTCAGGATAATTTTGTTTGTGGTTGTCACCGTGGAGACGCATTCGGGAATGTCCGTTGGATCTGCAGCTACAAAGTTTACCATTGGTCTTCACCGGAGTTGAAGATGTCGGGACTGATCCAGGACTGCAGGCAATCTTCAAAAGGCCACTAGGGAAGTAGAAGATAATGCGGGGGAGGAGTGAGGCGGTGACTGGGAAGGCTGAGCTCCGTTTCGACAGTGGACAGAGACCGCGACACTGCATGTAGCCTATGGAGGAAAGTCGTGGAGGCGGAGTTTGTGTTGGACAGGTAGATGACATTGGACATCTCGGGACAGCGGGGGCTATTTTTAATCATGACGTTTGGCTGTATTATTTTATATGTTTGTTTGTGTGTTGTGGGGCTGCCCCACTGTCTATGTATTTTTTGTTGTAGCTGGTAGCTACAACTGAAGTTCCCTATCGGGAAAATAAAAGTTATTCTATTCTCTTGTGGCTGGTAAGATTTTAACTCTAGCAGTCACTTTGGCAGATAACCAACCAGGTTGTATTATATATTGTAAAAGGTAATGTGGCTGGTAAAATGTTGAAAAACGGCTGGTGATTTTTAGAATTCACAAGACACTCTGGTCAGTGGGTGAAAAACGTATTTTCATGCCCTGGATTGGATCCCGAGAGCTTAAATAACCATAAGTGCTGAACTCCTCTTCCCAATACCAAATAGGCGAACATACTAACAGTCCAACAGGAATCTTGAGCTCACGAGCTGCAGTGTTCCAGCACTTTTGAATTGGTCAGCTTTTTTTCGGCTTTTCCCAACGGCGCACTAAGAGTCATGCGTTCACAGCGTGCTCCGTGCGGGTGAAGGAGGCATCCCCCTCTGCCTGTTTGTTTTAGCTGCTTCTTTCATGATGGCGTGTTTACCGTGCCTGCTGCTCAAACACCGGAGTGGGTCTCTTATCGCCGTCTGCTGATACACCCGGGCCACCAATATACACTTTTATTGCTGTGTGTACAGACCAAAGGGCATGTTGGGTATTAGCTTTAGCATGGCGGAGAGAGAGAGGGCACAACTTCATCTGAACACGGCACTGTGGCTGTGTCCCAGAACCCTACCTACTGCATCCTATGTCCTATGTACTGTGTACTAGCGGCCTGTGTACTGTTTGCTGCATACTGTTTAGTGTGCAGTATGTTAAAAATATCCTCCATACTATTTTACAACCGTACTGTGGAAGTGCCGTAAGACGTCCCACCCTTGCGCGGCGATGTTGTGCGTTGTTGTTGACGGGAAACGGGAAATGTTTGTTTACTTTTTGAAAAGTATGTGGCGAATGCACTCAGCGAAATCCCGGAAGTAAGGGGATTTTACGTATACTACATTTAGAGAACATTTCGCCAACTTCACAACTTTCTCATCCAGTGTACTCAACAAGCATACTCAATACTATGGAAGGGTGCTGATTTGGACACAGCCTGTGTCTCAGCAATGCTTAATGCAGCCTTGATGTATTTCCATTCAATTCAGAATGAAAAAAAGAATAAAGATCAGGAATGTCAGCCTTGTGTAATGGCATCGCAGAAATACAGTATAAAAGTTATTGATGCTGTAGTTGACTCCCTCCACGACCTTGGGGGGCACCAGAGCAAAGTCCTACTTCATTAGAAAGAGCAGGCTGGAAAGTGTAAATTTCATGGGACTCATCCGCTTTATGAAGGAAATGCCCTTGTGTGCAACAGCTATAAAATTGCAAAGAAAACAGCCAGCTATGGCTCAATGTGGCAATAATGAAGGAATAATGGAGACAAAGGATGTGATTGCAAACTGATTATGATTTACAGTAGATGTGTTTGGTGAAAGCCAGCCCTGTGGTGGGGTTCATTTTAGATGGATCAACAGAGGCGAGTAATAAGAAACACTTCACTACTTTTGTGAGGCTCATAGAAAATAATACTTTATGCTGTGCTGTTTTAAAAAGAAAAATGCAAACGGCTATTTCTTGAAATATACTGCCAAACACTTTAAAATCCCCCTTTTTGTTAATCAAGAGGATAACAAATATTTAATTTCTTTCCTGTTCAAGAGGAGAGGCGCATATTGCAGACATAACAATTTATTTAAGACCCGAGCAGCTATTGATAGTACCACACTCTTGAATATGAACGGATGTGAATAAGAGAGGAATGAAGGAAGTTTGTCAGGTGAAGATATGGATTCTACTTAATTTCGCACGTTCATTAACGCGCAATACCTGGGCAGTGACAGGCGCGGGTCACACCTGGACACACCTGGACTGCAGCATTGCTTTTACCTTTGGATCAATGGGAGGCACTGGCTCAAAGTGTGTCTGTACAACAACGGAGGGTCCATTGTTCCCTTGTGTGTGTCCTTGATCCCTTGCTCAAACTTGGCTGGGATCACCAGCCCATTTCCAAATCAAGTTTGCGAGCTAAAACACAGACTCACATTACGCAACTGCCACTGCTTGGGCCAAACTGTACATTTCAGAAGGTGAAACAATAGCAATCGCATCCAGCCCTTATTTTCATCATTTTACTCCCGATAGGAACAGAGTTTAAACAGCCGTGTTCCGCCAATCTCTTCGTCCAGTGAGCTGCCGCCTTTGATCCAGAACACGCTGCTCCTTACTGACATTTCAAGCCCTGGATCTTCAATCCTGGCTTAACACTCTGAAGTTTGCTCCTTTCACTTTTTCTAAATGGTGAGCTTTCCCCGCCTCTTTAAATAAGTTATTTAAATAATTATTTCAAATGTCCACATTCCAGTTCAGTATCGCTACGGCTTAGTTCGGTTTTAAGTAACTAATTTTCTTTTTTTCTACAAGTGAATCACCGCGGACTCCAGTTTCGGCGTCAGGTACATCAGCAACGGCCTCGACAACCGAAGTGATGCCCAAGGCCGGGAGGAAACGACACAAACCAACAGAAATTTACAAGCGGGAAGGAGAACAGGAGTAAACAGCTGGCGCTGGGCCTTGCCAGGCAGTGGGGCATTCACACATGGCACCTCTCTCATGTTGGGTAATCTGACAGGGGAGGGCTATCAATGTAGCGTAACTATACGCTCGACTGACGTCATTAAACCACCCCACGCGAAGCCATTTTCCACTCACACTTTCCTGCTTCCACTGAGCTGTGATGCGATACCTTAAAGCCCTCGCTGAAATGTGATTGGTGTAATGCAGTGTGTCGTTTTTTAAAAACTAATCAGTGATTAGTATGAGCGCATTACCGCGATGTGCACTCGTGTTGCTTTTACGCAACGCCGTTCGGAGCCAAACGAACACTGACGTAACAGAATACCGTCACATTGGATGTTTACCTGGATCAGTAGGAACAATAGTATGACGCAAGTTATCCTGCCACAAAATGTGACCTTGCAGTAGGCCTACTGTGCTCGCCCCAGATATTTCAAGCTAAATCCCTTTGTAATAATGCGATCACGAGTGGGTTATTTGCTTGTGAAGGGAACTCTAGATCCAAATATTCCACGCCTCGTTTTTGCACCAAGGCGGTTATATCAGAGGGCCATAGGTCTGAAACTAAACACCCAGCCTCAAGGCACCCTATACACTACCTAGCTGATCGCTGACAGCTTGTCAGGATAGACGTAGCATGCAAAAGCAATTAAAAGCATTACGGGCTTTGTTTAATGAGTCGCGTCTGCTAAATGCTATGGTAATGTAATGACAGACCACAGACAAACACACAGCACATTCTCACACAGTGAAAGCACAGAGGGGTCAGTGTGTGTGGCCTTGTCCTTTACGCTGCTCTGTGCTGTTTAAGGGCGGCCGACCGGCTGCTCTGCCTCACGTTAAACTACAAACGATGGAAAAAACTCAAACTTAAATAAATCTCTTTTCTCCCTTCAGCATTATACCAGAAACAACCTAGGACAAATAAGCAAGCAAATAAACACATTAAATAATAATTTTATAAAGTCCAAAAACCAAACACAACAGCAAAAAATAAAAATAAATTAATAAGTAAAAGAAAAAGGCTGAGGTTAAAAACAGAACAGAAATCCACTGCATGATTTGGGCCTTTTTCCTGAGCAAATCTACAACAAGGACATGTTGTATATTGTAGCAGTGCATCCTACTGTTAAACAGCTGTGAGGGTCTGGTTACATTTTCCGGTGTGACATTGGGCTTGGAACTCCCCCAAACTGGCTGCCAAGCCAGCCTACGTGTTTGTGGGGTGAGTGGGGTGGGGTGGGGGTGGGGAAGGGGGTATGTATGGGTTAAGCTGGAGGACACCACTGCCCTGTAGCCCAGGGAATTGTGGGAAGTGAACAGAAATGGGGACTGAGAACCAGCTCAGTGCAGTCATGCGATTCACCTCCTCCTGGAACCATTTCTCCTCCTGGAACCATTTCTCCTCCTGGAACCATTTCTCCTCCTCTCTTCGCCTCACATCCCTATTATCTCTCCTTTAAGTGTCAAATGGCCAGAAAAATTCACTAAAAAAAAAAAAAACGTGAAGTAAAGGAGTTGGTACAGTACTCACGTCCACTCTCGCAGTGGACGATGCTGCCACTTTCTTAGGTATTTTGAGCGAGTTACTGACACGTTAAAGAGCTCCTCTTCAGCGGACTGTGTGTTTTGTAAACTCGAAGACAAGCGGCTGAATGTGTGTGACAGATCTCAGCGTGTCTCAATCATGGCCTCACCGTAACGAGTCTGACTCGGACGAACGCGCAGACACGGGCTGCACTGCACAACGAACCACACAAAGGCGCTACCGCTACGCACCATAAAGAGGGTTCGCCGGATTGCGAGAGGGTTTTTATGCGTCAGACGACAATTCCAGCAGCTTGAGAAGAACCCTGTTTTAATGCCGTTCTCCATCATCTCTTATGGCTGATGCCAAAGCCGTGGTGGTATTGGGGACCAAACCCCTCCCCCGTCTCATTCGGGATATTAAACAACTTTGTTACAGATCTAGATGAGAACCATATTCAGCCAATGGCGAAGATTTTCAAAGGATGACCTCATGTGGATGACACCAGTTTCCAGTGAACGGAGGCGAGGTCTGAGCACCACAATGCTATCACAGCAGCTCCAAAAGACCAGAATGGGAGAGGCAGCAAGATCGTTCCTTTATTTACCGTTTACAGACTTTCAACCTGCCAGCTCAATCCTGAGAAATCTCTACAGCAGATTTCCATTGACGAAATGTCACTGGCTCTATCTTTATTGATCCACTTCAGCTTGTAAACATTGAGCTATCAGCAAATCTATGGGAGAGAGCTTTAACGCAAACACAAACAAGGCCTAGTCAGCCAACTAAGGCAACATGTAGGATGGTTGCCTTTCCTTTGTGGCTGGTATGTAGTAAGACAGGATATCTCCCTGGACTAAACATACTGTATGGTACCGGGCCCGGTTCTTCATAGCTGGTTAACTGAGTTAGCTGGATAACTGTGCTGAGTAAAACCCGGAAACCCCCTGAATATGGAACATATGAACCAGCAAAAACACTGTTTTGGGTTTTACTCAGAGCAGTTAGCCTGCTAACCCAGTTAGGCAGGTATGACGAGCAGGGCCCTGGTGTAAAACCGATGGTAAAAATGACCAGCATCTTGGACAGGAGGACCTTGCTGTGTGTTCAAATAACATTTTTCACGGGCCTCTCCCTTGCTCTTCGCTGGGAACAAAGAGGACAACATCAGATGAAATTGAGATGGAAAGAAAACGTTTGTTTGTTATGAGTGGCGTTTTCATAAATACAGATCAGCGATGTTAACTTCAAAGACGTTCAAAACCCGAAAGAACCCAGCCCCATCTCTCAGGCCAGACAAAGGGGAAAAAAAGTTTAAAAAATCAAGAGGACGGAGAATGATAGCCTACGTGAAATCACAGCCACACAACAGAAAGGAGAGGAGATAAAGGTCTAAAAAAACAGAAATGTTCTCCCATGGATCCAAAACAGAGACATCTGACCTGAAATCAGTAAATACTCCTGCATTTCTGAGGGACAAAGTCCAAAAGGACACACACGTTTCCCCTCTACGTGTGAAGGGGTGCAAAGTTACGGCCTTCGATTCACAGGCCCAAACAGTCCAAAGAGCGACAGAGCAGGAGGACAAACAGGAATCTGCGATCGCAGCCACAATCGTGTTACGGTCGGGAGAATGTTCAGTTAAAAACTGCCGATGATCCGTCACTGGACTGCCAGGGTGTTACCATCCCTGCCTCATCTGTTCCAACTGCCGCTAGAGGTGCCATGTTCAAAAAAACATCCGGGAGAAGGAGTGGTGATCTAGGATCAGTTTTTCATGGCCTAACGTGGTCCATGGCCTAACCTCATCCACTATGAGCTAAAAGGCTACACTGATCCCAGATCAGTTCTGCTGCTCTGAAATGCTATGTGAACATGGGCCCAGGAGAGCAGAGATACTATAAAGAAACATACGCACCCAAGTCCAATAGTATTGAAAAAAAAAGGTGTTAGTCAAAAACATGTAACGAGAAGAAACAAGACCCACACAACATCAAAGAAATTAATAAAAGTCAGAAACAGAGGCTGAGAAAATTAATAAAGCTTAATTTATTTCATACTAAATGTGCAAAAGTACATAATGTGCAAAGTAAAAAAATGCGACAATTCGGTTACATGCGGCCCATCACCAGCGTCTAGGCGTTATTCAGCTGTCACATTCATATAAATTACCCAACAAGCAGGCGGATACAATTAATTCATTAAAGTTAACAAGCACAACCGACATAACTGAAAAAACCTGAAAATAAATATTTTTTTTAAGGGTATTTAAGGCCAGCGACAAAAGCACACAAGATTATTTTCCCTTAAACACAGTCAGACCTGAGAGAACAGAACTAAGGTGTTACACCAGGAGAAAACCAAACCAGAAAAATACAAGACTTGCTTTAAAAAAGAGACAGCATACAGAGCTCTTGCACGGCCTTCCTCGTTATGTTCAGACCAGATCACACCCTGAACAGGCCAGCGGTGCAGCTGTGTGTATGAAATCTTGGGTGGCCACGCAAAAAACACCCCATGCGATGTAACACAGGCAGAGCACTGGTCAGACCTTGAACTCATGGCAAACGCCACGTCCACATAATCAGGCCTGTATGGAGAATCAATTAACACGGCGCACATAGGAAGACGTTACGCAACGCCCCGAAGTCAACGCAATGCACATCTGTGGAGACTAACTTTTGTTCATTCAATACCGGAGACTTTTGTGTCTAGTTTTATCAGGTCTCTTGATTGTGCTGCAAATTTTTTTTACTATTGCACTCAATACAGGCAAAGGACAGCCTGGATTAACTGCACAACTATGGCTCACATGGCTGTAGCTTCCAGCACCAAAACAAGTAAAACATCATTGAAGAACTGCAGAGTTCAGAATCCGCAAAAGGCAAACTTTAGATAATAATACAATTTCTTTTAATTTCTGAAGAATAAAACAAACAAAAAAACAAAGACTGGCCATGTGAATCTCCCCCAAACTGAGGGCACAGGACTGGCCATGTGAATCTCCCCCAAACTGAGGGCACAGGACTGGCCATCTCAAATTCGAGGTGAGGGAGGGAGAGAGTAACAAAGAGTCCAATTGGCTATGAGCTTAACGTCCCTGTAACGTCCATCACTATGCTACACATTGTCCCCAGATACCCTGTTTCACTGTGTAGGGTGTACGGTAGAAGAAGCCCTGCCCCAGAGTACCCTGTTTCACTGTGTAGGGTGTACGGTAGGAGAAGCCCTGCCCCAGATACCCTGGAGCCCCCACTGAATCAGCCAGAGCTCGACAGTAAGCTTTTTCAGCACTTGTCAATGGGACTTCATTTTTCACTTGTCAACTTGTCTGAATGCCCCCCCCCCCCCCATTTGTGATTGAAATAGATCCCATTTGTCGTCACATTAAAAATGTAACCAGGATGGCAGGTGAAATGTGCATCATGCAATTTCTTCTTTTATTCTGATTCATTTTTAATGGAACTTTATCTCTTACTTGTCCCTTTGGACAAAGTAGATGGAAAATTTTACTAGTCCGACAAAAAATATTCTTGTCACAGACAATAGGGCAAGCCTTCATGTCAAGCCCTGCCAGCACACACAAACCTCATGACCTCCTCAATACAGCACTGGCCTGAGAGGAGATAAGATTACCGCCACACAACACTGACATCACAGACACTTACTACTGACCAACAGCGGTCAACTGCTCCGGCTCAGTGTAAATAAAGCCCACAATGAGAACGGCCTTGGTCTGTGAAAAGAGGTACGCTTTTGAGACACTGAAAATTGAAAAGAAAAAAATTCTAATTAAATTCGAATTAAAGACGGTGAGTTTGTTTGTTCTAACTTCAAACGGATTGGTACAACATGCAGGGTTATTAATCCTGAAACACGTTGTCATGCTTACTGAGCCAAATGTGAAAAGGACATACTAGGGTGACGCTTCATAAGCATCGTACTGTCAGCGCTACACACGCACTGCACATATATCGTTGTGCTGGGATAGCCTCACCTGGACATCCATGGGGTATGCTGTTTATTGTTGCTATCCAGCATGTAATTGGCCACTTGAAGCGGTTTACAGTACACTTAACTCACCTGGTCAACAATGGTTGCTGATTTTAAGGTTAAAAAAGCAAACGCTGCGTGGTTCTCCAAGATCAAGCACTGAACCCCCAAGCACTGAACCCCCAAGCACTGAACCCCCAAGCACTGAACCCCCAAGCACTGAACACGGGTCTCCTCACCCCCTGTAACCCACAGGTCTCTCTGAGGTCATTGGAGAAGGCGTTTCTGTGCGTGCTCAAATCACATCTAAAAATGAAGGGCGACACAGCTTTCACCGTGCTGGACTGTGGAATGCCCTGCCGTACTGGCCCCCCTTCTGTGCCAAGATTTAAATCACTTTTTAAAACCTGCTGTTACGTTACAAATATTTTTTTTCTTGTTTTAAGAATGTCTTTATTCTGTATGACATTATCTACGGTAATATTACTGTAAAACGCTCTGAATACTGTATATTACTGTACACTGCTTGAGTTGTGCTGTGTAAATAAAGAGGAATACATGAATAGGAAAGGCTCTACTCATTACAGAAGCAATACATCATCTTGAGAAAGATAAAATTATGCACAAAATGCGGAAACATTAATTTAATAAGCATGGGAAAATGTATTTAATAAAGATATATATGAATATAGTATATAGTATTAAAGATATATACAATGAGTGTCTTTCCTAATTTGAAAAAGCTCATTTTCAAAAAAATATTTTAGTGCAGACTGCCCAGTAAAGAGATGCTCACACTATAAGTGTACCCAATATTTGCTGAAGGGAAAGATAGCCTGAACAAAAACAGTTGACAGACTGAGCACACCATCTTCTTGATAGTTAAAAAAGAAAATCATAACAGAAGATTAAACATTTAGTGTGCAATGTTCACCGGGGAAGAAAGAGGTAGTAGACCTGGGCTGCATTTGACCTTAAATGTGTTCTAACCCAACTTCAACCCTGCCCTCAAAAGCCCCATACAATGACAGCCAGGTTAGGCTGTGTAACTCCGGAGTGCAATGCTACACAATGCTAATCAAATACAACAGGCTACATAGCCTACAATACAAATAAAAATAATTACAAATACAATTATTTCAAGTATAAAGTGTGTCCAGTACAATTAAGCAACTTGTTTAACCTGAGTCAGTGAAGTGTATACACATCAATCGCTTCGTGTACTATAGGCATGTTTACAAATAGTTTCAAGCAAGCATTAGTTGCATGAACAAAAAGCTCATTCTATATCTAACAGCTAGTACAGCGCTTCAAGTCTGGTGAATGGTTCGGTATTATCTGTACTTAAAAAGTGTACTACGAGGGAAATACGGAGTCACATTTTCAAAGAGAAAACAAAAGTGGAAAAGCAACCGTAAAAACAATCATTCAAAACTTTCTGCGACTTGTTTAGAGTTTCAGTCCAGACTGAAATGATCTGTCGGATGTGCCGCTAAATTTTAAGCAAAATCTTTAAACAAGACGGCTGTCTGCAATAGCAACCAGAAAGTGGATGCGCTGCTTAGTAACTGTTGCACACTGGCAAACAACGAGAGGATACATAAATTAATTGAAAATAAGTTTCTTCTTTAATCTCAAAGCGTTTTCATCCGTCATGCACGGACTCAGGAAAGTTGCACTGGAAATCAGAATTAATCGTGGCAATAATTACGCTCACAGTCGGGGTACCTACCTTACATTGGGATCCCCAGTCCGAAGCCGCCATGTCCCCAGGAGTCGCAGTTGGCTGGGAGACTGTCAACGCTCTGATCGGCTGGGACGAGAAAATATAGCCCCCTTAGACACGGCCTTCATTCGTCTCCCCGGCACCGCTGCTGTCAAAACCCTACACTGTACAGCCAGCAAGCAATCCATGCACGTCGGAAATGACGACATGAGTGACAGTTTGAAAAACGAGCGCACACACCTACTGACACACCTATGGTCTTAGCGAATGAAAAGCGACTTTCAGTTGAGCAGGACGCAGAAAATGTACCCCCCAAAAGCTCCCTACTTTTCAAAACGAAGTCATGGAAACTCACGACCCAAAAATAATTGTCTGAGATTACACAGTATAAGCAAACCAATCCAGTTCACATGCAGTTAAAGTAATATGCACAACTACCCCCCCTTTCTATAAACAGCTGGAATAGTGCAGACATATTAATAACAATAATAATACATTTTATTTGTATAACACCGTTCATATATGGGTTTCAGCAGAGTGCTGTACAGTAGACAAAGCATTCGTGTTATAATAACACTGTTTAAAAATAACATAAAGAACATAGACAATCAATATTTACAATAAATAAATAAATACAACTTATTAATAATATTAATAATAAAGCAACTCTTTATGGCAACAGCTAGATAACAAAAACAGTTTAATAGACAGTTTGGGAAATTAATGCTCATATTTATTATTGATATGATTATTGTTGCTGCTGTTATTTTTATTATTATAACTGCTGTGCTCCAAGTTAATGTTCATAGATGCATACCAGTTGCCTTATCATTCTGAATCTAGCCCTAGATAATGAAAGACTAGTAGTCAAATGGCAGTTGACTGAAATATGTCATTCTTTAACCTTATAAAATGTGGGACTGCAGGCATGTAATGTGGAACATCCACAACTTCGAAAATCCACAACACGCAAAATATGAAAAGCCAAAATATTAACAAATTATAACAAGTCGTATATTTAATCAGAATCTATCCAAAATGACCTGCGATTTTAAGGAGAATTTTGTACAATTGCAATATTTTGGGATGTGTATCCCTTGCAGTGCCTTGCAGAATTCTACATATGATTGTATCCAACAGCTGAGACCAGGGTCATTATATTGGTCAAAGTTGATTTCTCAGGGATGGTCTGCTGCTGTAATTACATTTTTGACCTCTACACAGGTGTCCCCAGGTGCATTTTTCTTTTAAAGAACATCTGACAGGATTACAGCACAGCCTGAGGTTACCTGGTTTGGAATGTCACAAACGTAATTGTTCTACACCATGAAGAGGTATTTTCGTTGAAACCGACAGACTACCTCTTAGGAATTCCACTAAGACGTGTATCATGAGCGCTGATTTTTGATGACGCCACAGCACATGCTGAGTTAAAATTCAGAAGGAACATGACTCACAAGTGGCCAATATATTTTATGCCATAAAATGCAATTTGCTGGCATAAAATATAAACTTTAAGCTTTCATTCGGTGCAGTTGCACACCGAGGATCAGGGGTTCGCGCCCCGATCCTGCCAGATCCGCATACGGCCCGTGCCTTGAGGGAGTGGCAATTGGCAGCCGCTCCCGGGGTGTAGGGAGGGACTCTGCGAGAATCGTCGCGCACAAGCGGCCCCGGGCGAGTTGGAATCCCAGTCAGGAGCTTGAGGAGTGGTGCCCTGAAGAGGACGTGGTGCTCTCCTTTCTACTACCAGCTGTCGGGGTTGTGTCGTGGCGAATTCCCAAGCGGTTGCTACACGAGAAACAAGAAAAAATCTGAAACAAATTTTTTCTTAAAAGCAATTTGGTGACTTTCAGCACTTGAATACTTTGCTGATTGGGAAAAGAGTCACGCATATCATTGTGGCGAAGTGAGCCGTAGTGCTCGGGTGCAAAGACAAGACATCAGGCGTTGTATAAAGAGAACCGGTTTTTATTTTAGTTACCCTTTCTTTTGGCACTCGGTTCCAAACAAACACATAAAACACACAGTCCTCCCCAAACCCCCAGAAGGCTCCTTTTAAAGGTTCTCAGGCACACTGTTGAACAATCAAGGCAATTGGTTAATTGATACAAACAATCACACAATCAATCATCACCAATTGCCTGATTGCCGACAGCTGTGCCGGTTCCATTAACCACCTGAGTTCACTCTCTCTCTTGCCGGCCTCGCCTAAAACCACGCCCCCCTACCACATACCCCCACCGCCCGACTTAGGCCGGGAAGCCATCCGGCCAATGCTCAACTCACCCCCCTCTCCTCCTCCATCGGACGGGAGAGAAAGTCAGCCACCACCATCTGCGCTCCCGGCCTATGAACCACCTTGAAATTAAAAGGCTGTAAAGCCAGATACCAACGAGTGATTCGGGCGTTGGTATCTTTCATGCGGTGAAGCCATTGGAGGGGAGCATGGTCAGAGCAGAGGGTGAATGGGCGACCCAGTAGATAATAACGGAGGGACCCGACCGCCCATCTAATGGCCAGACACTCCTTCTCGTTGTGACAATTTCCTGCTAATGTACAGCACTGGTCGGTCGACCCCCTCCACCTGCTGAGTCAAAACGGCCCCCAGCCCTCTGTTCGATGCGTCAGTCTGCAAATTAAAGGGGAGAGAGAAGTTAGGGGTGAACAAAAGCGGTTTCCTACAAAGAGCTTCCTTCACCCTCTCAAACGCCTGCCGACACAATTCTGTCCACTGGACCGGATCTGAGGCACCTTTCCGAGTCAAGTCGGTTAGGGGACTGGTCAGCTCAGAGAAAGCCGGAATAAACCTTCTGTAGTAGCCGACCAGTCCCAAAAACCTCCTCACCTCTTTTTTTGTCTTGGGTCGTGGACAGGTCGCAATCGCTGCGGTTTTGTCCACGAGAGGCCGCACCTGTCCACTTCCCAAGTGGTACCCCAAATACCGTACCTCCGCTCTGCCAATCGCACACTTCTTTGGGTTAGCCGTGAGTCCCGCCTGTCTCAGGGACTCTAGCACCGCCCCCACATGCCGCACATGCTGAGCCCAGCTGTTACTGTGAATGATGATGTCATCCAGATAGGCTGCAGCGAAAGCCGCATGTGGACGCAGCACCCTGTCCATGAGACGTTGAAATGTGGCAGGGGCTCCGAATAACCCAAACGGAAGTGTCCGGAATTGGTACAACCCGTCCGGAGCGGAGAAAGCCGTTTTTTCATTGGACTCTGGAGACAAGGGAATCTGCCAGTAGCCCTTGGTTAAATCCAGTGTCGAAAAAAACCGAGCTGTGCCCAGCCGATCCAAGAGCTCGTCGACCCGAGGCATTGGATAGGCATCGAACCGTGACACTCCATTCACCTTACGGTAGTCTACACAGAACCGAATAGATCCATCAGACTTACCCACTAGCATGATGGGGCTATTCCACGCACTGTTAGACTCCTCTATTACCCCTAATTCCAGCATTGCCTTTATTTCTGCCTGCACCAATTTCTTTTTATGTTCAGGCAGTCTGTAGGGGCGCGAACGCACCGTCACCCCCGGGGTTGTCTCAATGTGGTGGTTTATGAGATTGGTGCGGCCTGGTAGAGGGGAAAACACATCAGCAAACTGCTTTTGCAACAAGGCAAGATCCGCTCTCTGATTCGGTAAGAGATGGCTATCAGAAAGGGGGAGGTTTGATTGGTAGAATTTGGAACCTCCGGCCCCAGCTCATCTCTCTCCTGATCTACCGAGACCAGGGAGACCGGTACCACCTCTTTCCATGCTTTTAGTAGATTGAGGTGATAAATCTGTTTCGCCCCCTCTCTATCAGACCGCTCCACCTCATAATCGACTTCCCCCACTCGTCGTGTGACCACGAAGGGTCCTTGCCACTTGGCGAGTAATTTTGTGTTGGAAGTAGGTAGCAATACCAGGACTTTATCTCCCGGTGAAAATTGCCGTAGCTTAGTTCCTCTATTGTAGTGCCTCTGCTGACGTTCCTGAGCCTCGAGCAAATTCTCCCGTGACAATCTACCCAGTGTATGGAGTTTTCCTCGCAGGTCCATAACGTATTGAATCTCATTTTTACTGGGACTTGGACCCTCCTCCCAGTTTTCTTTAACTAGGTCCAAGACACCCCTGGGTTGTCTACCGAACAGCAATTCAAAGGGAGAAAATCCCGTGGAGGCCTGGGGAACCTCTCGCACTGCGAACAATAGAGGAACTAACCACTTATCCCAATTTCTGCTATCATCGTGTACGAACTTTCGAATCATAGATTTCAAAGTGCTATTAAAACGATCAACGAGCCCATCCGTTTGTGGATGGTACACGCTCGTTTTAATGAACACCTAATAATTCATACAATTTGCGTAATGTGCGTGACATAAACGAAGTGCCTTGATCCGTCAGAATCTCTTTTGGGATTCCGACGCGGGAGATTATTTGGAACAATGCCTGCGCAACACTCTTGGCTGAGATATTGCGTAATGGCACTGTTTCGGGATAACGAGTTGCATAATCCACAAGGACTAATACAAATCAGTATCCCTGAGTGCTCCTGTCAAATGGTCCGATGAGGTCCATGCCCACTCTATCAAAAGGGACCTCAATTAATGGTAGAGGGCGCAACGGCGCTTTTGGGATGGCCGGGGAATTCACTAGCTGACATTCCGGACAAGACGCACACCACCGACATATGTCCGCCCAAATGCCCGGCCAATAGAAACGGGCCATTATCCGGTTTAGTGTTTTTTCATATCCTAAATGACCAGCCATGGGGTTGTAATGAGCCGCCTGAAAAATCATTTCCCGGCGGCTTTTAGGTACCAACAACTGGGTAGTCTCCTCACCTGTCTGAGTGTCACGACTCACTCTGTATAACCTGTCTTTAAGAATGACAAAATATGGGTAAGAGCGTGCAGCGTCAGGGCGCACCAGCTGACCATCAACATACATCACTTGATCAAAGGCGAAGCGTAGGGTGTCGTCACGAGACTGAGCGAGTGGGAAATCCTCCATGGGGTGGAACACCGGCACCTGGGAGTCCCCACTGGAGGCTCTCCCGGAGCCGCCTCCCCCCCCCGTTAGTGTCGGACGACCCCGCATCACCACTGTCAACCGCACACACCTCACACTTCCCTATCTGTCGCGATCGTACCCCCATCAGCTTCTCAGCTACTTGTTTAAACCCCAGCCAATCTGTGCCCAAAATCAGAGGGTGCGAGAGGCGGGAGCTAACCGCAGCCTCTATAATATGCTTTTTCCCTTTTACATGAATTTCTACTGGTACTATAGGATACTTGTGTCGATCCCCATGCACACACCTAATAACTACCCATCGTGCCGATACCAAAGCCTCAGGTCGAACCAGGCTGTGTTGGATCATGGTCTGCATTGCCCCTGAGTCCAACAGAGCCTGGTGTTCACTCCCTTGCACCCTTACCGGAATGCAGTACGCCCCGTCTGGATCGGGAGCGGAGGTGGGCGGCCCGACGACACGGACCACCTGCCCCACCTCCATGTGCGGACAATCGCGGCGCAGGTGGCCCAGTCGTCCACACCGCCAACACTCCGGTCCAGGTGTTTGAGGAACTCCCTGTTGGCCGGACTGCACCGCCACTGAGCCTGAGTTGGGAGAAGGGAAAGAAACCACACGGGGATTAACACCAGGGAAAGAGGGGTTCTGCTCAATGAAATATGGCAGCCACACCAAGTGGGATTCGGTTCCAAAGGAGAAGTAGTAATTATATTCCTTCACTCCCTTGTTTACCCACCCTTCCACCAAGGGTGTAAAATGCAAGCTTCCAGCACCGGCCGTATGCGGATCTGGCAGGATCAGGGCGCGAACCCCTGATCCTTGGTGTGCAACTGCACCGAATGAAAGCTTAAAGTTTATATTTTATTCCAGCAAATTGCATTTTATGGTGCATACAATTTATTTATTAATACATTTTAAATTGATTTACTTTTTTACAGATATCTGAAAAAAATGTATTGGTGGACGTATCAGATTCTGTATGTTGCATGTTCTGTACGAATAATATGTGCATATTATCACTTTAACATGTGCTTTTGATAAAACCAGTCTGATCTGGACGGATTCATTACGTGTCTGGTTAGAGCTCCTGTATTATTACTGGCAGAGTGACCAAATATCTGTGAGAAAATATCAATGAGAACAATCCCTGCTTGGCTAATCATTTTGTAAGAGCTGTTATTCCAAACCGTCATTTTGCAACTTGCATAAATGTATAGAAAAAATAAATCTACCATTACCGTTTAATTTCTGAAACCTATTCACGTGCAGATTTTGCACATTTGAAGAAATACTTTACAACATCGGAAGGCCAGGATTACAAAACTCACAATATTTTTTTATATTCAGGGTTTCGAATGAGGCTGATGCACATTTATATTACTGTGGTGTATTGGGTTCAAAATGTCCTCACCAGGGACCGAGAGTAGCCATTGCATCAGTTCTGTCTCGCTTCCTTTAATTCCCTCAGATCCCCTTCAGGGTGCACTGCACACCAGGGCTAAAGTGGTTTAGCATGGCTCTTGAGCCTGGTACGAGATCCCGGGGGGGGGGCCGCCAGCGTGCCGCTCCACGGGCCAGGGGATCCGTACCCCGTGATGGGGGCAGCGGTCTCTGGCCCTCAGCATTCCCGGGCCCTGCTCCAAATTCACCATCGCAATCGCAACACTGTGGAGTTTTGTAAGTCGCAGAAAAATAAAACTGCAAGGATGCAAGTCCGTTGCACAACGTCCCCAGGAGGAGATAACAGACTAAGCATTCCCTGGACAGCTGGCAGCTCCCCTAAAAAAAGCCCTGTCCAGGACACATTTCACAATGTGCAAAACTCAATGTTACTTCACCTCCTCTGAAATAAGTGATTAAAGTCAGCTTTTAATGTTGATTATGCCAAAGGGGATGCATGGCTTCCTCATACATGCAATGCCAACTCTGAACTCTGAAAGTTACAACAGCTGAATTAGACGGCTGCTTCCCAGAATTACAAACAAACAAACAAATAACCAAACAAGCCAATCATCCAGAATTATTCTCAAGAATTATGACGAATCTCACCTACAGGATAATCCCGTCTGATCTCTGATTACAGCTTTGAGCGCAGCTGCGCAGACAGGCCTCGCAGCTTAACGCCTTGAGCGGGACGCATTACAACTCAGGCGTTCGGCAGAGATGCCTTCATCCAAATCGACTTACATTCAAATAACACGGTAACCATGGTAACCAAACTTACAATCAACGAGACGCGTGCCACCTGCAAAACAGGGCATGAAATTAACCTTTTCAGCCACTGGCTAGACTGACTTGTGGATTCTAAAAATCACCAGCCATTTTCAACATTTTACAAGCCCACAATGCCTTTTACAATATAACACAACCTGGTTGGTTACCTGCCACCAACGTGGCTGCTAGAGAAGAAAATCTTACCAGCCACACCACAACAAAAATTTTACCAGAATTTGGCTGGTGGCGGGTGCTAATTTCATACCCTTATAAAATTCAGAGTGTGGCTTCATGCAGTAAGAAACTAGCTCAGACTTCCATAAGCGGAATGCTGATTGGGTTCCAGAAGATGATCAGCCTTTATGACACGTCTGCTCGTCACACAAATGGAGCCCTGTGTGTTCTTTAATAAAGGCTGTATATTTATTTATTTTACTGATTTACCCTTTATTTAACCAGGAAGACTCATTGAGATTGAAAATCCCTTTTACAAGAATGACCTGGCCAAGATAGGCAGCAGCCCAAGTCATTTACAAAAGGTTATATATAGACATAGACAGGCCATTGAGTTTGCCTCAAAATCCTTCATCAATGATTTATATGGAATTAATGAGGATATATACCCCACAAAAATGAAAATCCAGCCTTCAGTGATTAATCCTGTAATCCCAAAATGTAGGTGTGACTCTCAGAAATTAAAGTGCAGTGGAGGTACATTTTTCTTCTTTAAGGAACATGTTTCCCAAATGTAGGCTACCCCTGAAAGTACAATAATGTTCTATTTGGGTACTAATAAATACCCTTTCAAGCCAAACAGGTTCAAATGAATTATGTATTGCTTGCTTGGGGGACAGTTTTATGTACCTATATGGTACCACCCCAGTGACTTTGTCTTTGTACCTTTTCAGGGACTTTTTGTACCTTTTTTTCTGGGAAAGTAGCAAATGTGCAGTGTGAGGAAAGATCTGAGAAATAAGAAGAAATAAGAGCATCAAAGCTCAACTCGCTCTGTAGTGTTGAACCAATCACATTCACTTGAGGGTTTAAAAAATGTATGTTATTCCTACAAAAACACTCAAAATAATATCCCAAATTATTTAAATGCAATTAGGTATTAATGAATAAAACAGCCTCTAGCTCCATCTGCTGATGAAAAGCAGGCTGTAGCCGTGCTCCACACGCGCTCGGATCCAATTTAACACATTCCCTTCCCTTGCTCCCTTCCCTCCATTGAGCTTTGTTGTGACAAAATCAGCGACGTGCAGCGAGCAAACTTAACAGGTGCCCTGCAAGAGAGGATTGACGAGAAACAAACAGAAATGGAACTGACCCGCCCTCGCAACCGATACAGGAAGTGCAGCCCCATAGAGATGAAACACGAACGCCCATCTTTTAAATAGCTGCTGCAATTTCTACTATCATGGATATTGGCAGTCAGTTTTGACCATGCTGGTCATTAAGATCTAGACCCTGAGCCGACCTGAGGAGAATGGGTTTCCCCCTTGAGTCTGGTTCCTCCCAAGGTTTCTTCCTAGTTACCTCAGGGAGTTTTTCCTTGCCACTGTTGCCTCTGGCTTGCTCTTGTGGGGGTTTAGGCTGGGTGTTTCTGTGAAGCGCATTGTGACAACTAGTTGTGAAATGCGCTATATAAATAAATATTGATTTGATTTGATTTGATTGTGGGATTCCATTCCTGCTGGAAGCTAGCATTTTACACCCTTGGTGGAAGGGTGGGTAAACAAGGGAGTGAAGGAATATAATTACTACTTCTCCATTGGAACCGAATCCCACTTGGTGTGGCTGCCATATTTCATCCTGGTATTTTGGGGGATTCCCCCTTGAAGCAAGGGAGGGGAACAACAGGGGATAAAAGCATACATTTTGGATCCCGAACGCAGCACTGGCCTGTTTCCCGTCAATCCTCCCTTGCGGAGCACCTTTTAAGTTTGCTTGCTTACATGTAGCAAATTGCGTCACAAGATGGCTCCCTGGAGGGAAGGGAGCAAGGGAAGGGAGCAAGGGAAGGGAGTGTGTTATTTAAATTGGATCTGAATGAAGCCCTGAGCTTATGGCCCGATTCATTCCATCGGATAACACAATGTCTTATGCCGAAAGCAATACCCAAAATAATTCCTTTCACCCTATGACTGTCATTGCAGCCACATTCAAAACCACTCTGAATTAACTCCTTTAATTAATACAGCCTTAATTTGAGCAACGGGTCTCTTACTGTGTGTGATGGTACCGTATGAAGTCCAATATGAAACATCAGAAGCCTGGTATGAGTCAAAACATTTTGTAACTTCCTCAAAGAGGCATGGCCTGAAAAGAACACACATTGGCTATCTGATAAGATTCAGTTTTTCCCTAAATTCTTAATTAAATGCAAATTTAACAGACTGTAGTGTCCTGTATCATAAAAACCCCCCTTATTGTATATCCATATTGAGTAGGTGAATGTATTAGTGGTATATAATGGTGATTATTATTATTATGTTTTTCCATTCTGGTGTTTATTTTTTATAATAAAAGCTTATTTTTGACCTCTCAGCAACCCAAACCAATAGCTACTATGTGCAAAAAGATCCTACATTGATTGCAGATATTATCAAACCCTAAATTACAGTATTTTTTAGGAATACTGGGTCAAATAAACACCAGACATAGATTCTTCTCTTTGTACATGCATATAATACTTGATAAGACGGTTGGTCAAAATTTTGACATTGCCTGAAAGGACTCTAAATTATTTTATTAAAAATAAAATATTAAATATAATAATACAAAATCTAACCTTTGCTATTTTATCTAACACCATTTATTAATTTCGGCATTTCAGGTCCAGAATTCATTGGACAAATTTTGCTCAATGTACTTTAATAAAATTCACACTAGGTGGCGATCAAACCTCCTTTATGAATCCAAATAATCTTGCTTATTTTATTGGGAGATTTGTCTCAATAATCACCGTTAAAATCAGGCTTGCAGCAGCCATTTAAATATATAAATAATGACAAACATAAACGTTGTGACGCAAAAGGAGTCTCCGCCGACCTTTGTGAGCTTTATTGGCTTTTGTTTTAAGTGGATATGCTGGTTTATCATAAAGCAAACAGTTTGCACGCCTGCGTTCATGGTGTTCAGAGATGAAGAGACAATATTAAGGTGTTATTTATTATCATGCACACGAGTCTGCAGTGTGTTTGTGAAAGTGTGTGTGCAGTCCACACACAGGTCGTACCAGTAGTCACACAGCTGAGCCCTCTAGTCCGCGGGCCACACTTCCACAGAAAGAAAGAAAAAAGAAAAGAAAGATATTTTAATAAGTAAACAAAGCGCTTATTGTCTTGTGACCCCTCAGACAGAGGGTGAAGTCTGTGGTCTCACGGATGGCTTGGATCTCTCCGCACACTGGGGAATTGTTTCCTCTCCAATTAATATTCAGCTCGCTCACTTCTCTCTGCGAAGCCAAGACTCGTATCGGTTCAATATGGGGACGAGCAGGGAGACTCGTCAGGACCAGCGATCATCTTGTTCTGCCCCGGGACAGACGTAGGCTTCCAGCAGGAACTGTAAATGTCACAAGGAAATTCTCCTCCTGAGACTCCACATAATACACACTGCTGAGAGTCCATCTAACTCTGCATATAAACTCTAAGCTCCAGTCAGATTAAGAGGAATTTGGGGTTCAGAGTGGGGGACTTCATTGATACCCAGTGGGAAAGGCCTCCGGTCTCATCAACATTAAGATTCAGTGAGCACACATCGTCAAGGGGGATCCCTGAATAAGGAGATTTGACTCGAGCCAAAGGCTGTGCCTTTGACTCTGATGTGAGGAGAATGCTGTTGGCAGGGTGGATACTCTGTGCCAGGATGGCTGTTTGCACAGGAGAAACTCCAGTCATGGTCAGAGGGAACGCTCGCCAGTCACGGTCAGAGGGAACGCTCGCCAGTCACGGTCAGCGGGAACGCTCGCCAGTCACGGTCAGAGGGAACGCTCGCCAGTCACGGTCAGAGGGAACGCTCGCCAGTCACGGTCAGAGGGAACGCTCGCCAGTCACGGTCAGAGGGAACGCTCGCCAGTCACGGTCAGAGGGAACGCTCGCCAGTCACGGTCAGAGGGAACGCTCGCCAGTCACGGTCAGAGGGAACGCTCGCCAGTCACGGTCAGAGGGAACGCTCGCCAGTCACGGTCAGAGGGAACGCTCGCCAGTCACGGTCAGAGGGAACGCTCGCCAGTCACGGTCAGAGGGAACGCTCGCCAGTCACGGTCAGAGGGAACGCTCGCCAGTCACGGTCAGAGGGAACGCTCGCCAGTCACGGTCAGAGGGAACGCTCGCCAGTCACGGTCAGAGGGAACGCTCGCCAGTCACGGTCAGAGGGAACGCTCGCCAGTCACGGTCAGCGGGAACGCTCGCCAGTCACGGTCAGAGGGAACACTCGCCATCCACACTGGCGTGGCATGGAAGTGACTAAGAAGGAAATCCACATCCGTGAAACTGACCTGAATTGGGAGGGAATATTCAACGTTCCTTATTTAAACTGGACTCCTTTGTCTGACTGTTAGTGTAGCACAGAGACGATGCACTGGTAAACAAGCATGCACACACACACACACACACAAACGCACGCACGCACACGTGAACACACATACGCAAACACACACTCAAAAACACACATACACACACACAAAAACAGCCATCGATATCCCCCGACTCCATTGAGCTTTAAGGGTTTTTTCCAGCCAGTCTCCAGCCGGCACACACTGCCCCATGTGCCACTTGCTGTGTGCCAGCCAACGGTCATAAATACTGCAGCTGTGGAACAGGAGCCTGTGAAAGCTGTCCTGGCCGTTCACTCTCTCCGACAGCCGTGTAGCAGTGAAGTGAACATTGCTTAATGGCCGTTTGAAGTGATGCGCATGTTTTATTTATGCTACACTTTATCTGCACGGTCTCTCCTGCCGGGCCGGCTGGGATCACTTATAATACACACACACCCACACAAACACAAAACACACACACCCACGCAAACACAAAACACACACATCCACGCAAACACAAAACACACACACCCACACAAACACAAAACACACACACCCACGCAAACACAAAACACACACACCCACGCAAACACAAAACACACACATCCACGCAAACACAAAACACACACATCCACGCAAACACACACATCCACGCAAACACAAAACACACACACCCACGCAAACACAAAACACACACACCCACACAAACACAAAACACACACACCCACACAAACACAAAACACACACACACACGCAAACACAGAACACACTCACACACACCCACGCAAACACAAAACACACACACCCACGCAAACACAAAACACACACACCCACGCAAACACAAAACACACACACCCACACAAACACAAAACACACACACACACGTACACCCACCCACGCAAACACAAAACACACACACACCCACGCAAACACAGAACACACACACACACCAACGCAAACACAGAACACACACATACCCACACAAACACAGAACACACACACACCCACGCAAACACAGAACACACACACACCCACGCAAACACAGAACACACACACACACGCCCACCCACGCAAACACAGAACACAAACACACACACACCCAAATACAACACATGCACAGACCCAGAACATACTGAGCTACACACCCACACACACACACACAATTGTACAAAAACAAGGAAACAAGCCGATCTGAGATAGAACAAGACGCACAGATGGGGAAAAACACAGCGGGACTGGAGCTCCGCTCATGTACCAGCACAATGACACACTGACACTACGAGACCTGGCCCATCTAGCCAGCTACACACACAGATGGTCAGCTCACAGGCAGGTGTGCCAGCTGGCTGTGGGACCACAGAGGACACAGCGGTTTTCAGTGGGTTCTACAGACACAACATTAGCCAGCCGCCAGCAAAGACCCTTTAAATGCTGAGTCAAGCTGAGAGCTGGTGGGCTCCATGTGAGGATGATTTGAGCACTTCATTTTCAGAGTGTGAATAAAGTCTTACTCACTGCAAAAAAGTCTTGTAATGAGATTTAAATCTTTTTTTTTCTCCCTCAAGTAGAACATATTTGCTTGTTTAAAGTTACTTTTAGCTTGACATGAAATTATCTTATTCCATTGGCAAATCTTAAAAACGAACAAAACTGTCTCATCTTTTTGTCTTATTTAGTAAAAAAGTAATTTAAAAAGATTGTAAGTCTAAGTATAAAACTTAAAACTTTTGTTTTTGCGGCGTAGTGAACACAGAGGATTCTCAAATAGAAACAAACAGTTATGCAGTATAAACATGATAGGTTTAAATTGCACTAAAGCAGATGGTACGATGGCAAATTCACCCTTTTGGACTTACATCAGAGTGACACTAGTAGTGCTCATTTTCATTGGTTGCCATGCAAGAAATGTGTGCGACACTAGCTTGCTAGTCAGGTAGGTAGCGAACTGGTGATCTAGCTAATTTGGAGTAAAATACGGCTTTGCTAGATTTTCAATATCTTTCTTAAAATTTAATTTCAACCTATAGCACTGTGCTGGACAGCGAATGTCGAAAGATTTTCTATTTTGACAGCAGACGCTGTCTATCTGTCATAAATCTATCATCATTTTCACACTGAATACTGCATTTTTATACTGCATCGCATTGCTATTAGAGAAATAACAACGAAAACACATCATCGACAGAGCCTTTTAAACAGTGGAGGCAAACGAAGGAGGAAATAATTCAGCACACACAACACCAATCAAAAATAGTTTTTATTGATCTATAATTTCCACTGTTTCTCATACAAAATTCACAGAGGCAATTCTAAAAACTCACCAAAGCGGTTAGCAGGACAGCGCAGTGGACGGAACGTAAGACACGCGAACAGACCAGGACATCATTCCTCCCACAACTCCTACAAAGTGGCACTACTGACAGCGTGCAAGCAGGCCATGCTGCACCTCTGCAGGAATGAATGAAGCCCTTGATTTAAAAGCTCTTCTTTTAGGAATGGGACTGTGATCCCAGGAACGCCTGCTGTTGGGAGCGGAGTGCTGTGTTTCTGTACCTCAGGGAAGGCAGTAAGTTGTATAGTTATCTCCTGACGGGGCAAAATCACTGCCCTTAAACCACACAACCTACTACCTCAGCCTGTGTGAACAGAGGGATGGGGGAGGCACTACGGACCTCTTCAGAGGTCAGAGGTCAGTATGAACCCAAGACCCGTTGGCCAACCTCTTGCCTCTTGTCCCAAAATGTCTGATACAACCTAATGGGGGGGTACAAGAAGCTACAAGCTACAAGAAGGGACACAGAATTAAAGCCTGGATTTCACATTTACTGCCAGCATGTAGACAGTACTTTCCCCTGATGGACATGCAGTAATGAGCTATGAGTACTGAACAGCAGAGATATCTCTCCAGGAGTTCACCGGCGAAGATGTTACAGCCACTTCAGGAAAGACAGTAAGTTGTATAGTTAGCTCACAGGAAGGGCGTAACCCTAAAACTATACAACCTACTACCTCACCCCAAAGGGCAGTCTTTTTTTTTTCTTCTTCCACCGCCATTCTGATTCCTGTCATCAGCCACGGCTTCCGGTTTCTGGCAGGGAAGGAAACACTGACACAAAAACACAGGACAACGACACCGGACGGCCTGGCTAGAACAGAGCCAAATTAGCCTAACCTGCATGTCTTTGGGCTGTGGGAGGAAACCGGAGTAGCCGGGGGAAACCCACACGGACACGGAGAGAACATGCTAAATCACAGGAAGGCCCTCGGCCGGGATTCCAACTCGGTACCTTTCTGTGAGGCGCCAGTGCTACCCACTGCACCACCGTGCCACCTCGGGACTGGTTCCACCTCTTTAAAATTCTTACCATGTAAATGGGATTGACCACTAAAACCGTGGGTGAAGGCCAGCAGGGGGCGCTCTCACCTCTCAGGTAACCTCCACCTGAAAGAGTGAAAGGAAACAAGAACCATGAACATGAGAGGGAGCCGCCGACAGACAGCCCTGCCTGACAAGCACATAACAAGGCACTTATTACTCAACACTGAGAAATAACACTCCAAGGCTGCTAAAACGTGACCGGATTGTTGTCGGATGTCCCAGCAGAGGCTTGCGGGCCGGGACCCCACTGCTGATAGAGAGAGAGAGGGTCGTAGTTCAGGGCACCAAGTTCGCTGCGGAGTCCACTCAGCTGTGACGCGTGAACGCCCGTCAGCAAGCCGGGACAGAACCCTCGCGCGTTGAAAACATTCATCACAGCTGGTTAGCGATTGACGGGGTGAGGCGGGCGGAGCCCATCTTCACCGCCGAACCCCACGTATCTCTCTGTACATTATTCACGGGGTTCCCCTGTTTACAGCTTGGCTGACTGGACAACATGCGGACGCCTGTGCCCCCCACTCTTCACAGCTGTGTTTGCACTGTACAGCTCTGTACACACCCATTACAGTAATCCTCTTCACATTAAGAGTGGAAGAGCCCGTTAAAACCTTATTTTCCTCTCTCTAGAGAGGCCATTAAAAAACATTTTAATCACAGAATAAAGGGTAACCTTGAAATAAGACGGAAAACAGCCATTTCTATGACTAATGCAAGTCCCATCTGAAAAATCATAAACATGAGTATCAGCACTTAAGAATAAAAAATAAATCAATCGACTCTGATATTTACTTTGCTTTCAGAACTATTAATTGAAAGAAAAATGTATAATTAACAGCTGTATGTAAAATGTTATGGATGCATTCATCATACAGACAAGTGAGGAAGAAATTAAGCTGGAAATGTGTTAACACACACACACACACACACACACACACATACACACCCCCACATGCACACACACAAACACGCACACACGCACGCACGCACACACACACACACACACACACACACACACACATGCAAGCACACACACAAACACACAGACACGCACACACGCACGCGCACACACACACACACACACACACACACATACACACACACACATGCACGCACACACACACACACATAGACACGCACACACGCACGCACGCACACACACACACACACACACACACACACATACACACTCACACATGCAAGCACACACACAAACACACAGACACACACGCACGCGCACACACACACACACATACACACACACACACATACACACTCAAACATGCAAGCACACACACAGACACACATACACACACACACATGAGCCAGCTTACACTGTGGTTTCGAGTGAAGGGCTGTGGTTAGGACTTATTTGTGTGTGTGTGTGCATGTGTGTGTGTGTGGGGGTGGAGTGTGGTTTACCTCAGGCTGAGAGGGCAGATCCCACAAAGGTGACTAATACAATAGTGACTTCAGAATAAAGCACGGCTTTCCCAAGACACCCAATGCAGCCAACTGTGATCCCATACAACAGCAACCTTTCCAACCTCCGCTTCGCACCGGGAGTTACTTCGCCCCGTTAAACAGCGCATAAATTTGCCCCGTTAAACAGCGAATAAATACATAACCTAAAGTTGCGTAAAATGGTGTTGTTAGCTTTGGAAATGATTCCCCCCCGCTGTTACTCCACCCACATTTCCTGAGTCACCTCTCGCTCACCTCGACTCCTTGCAAAAGACAGCGGAGAGAAGCTGCGCGTTTCGTTCCAGAGTCATTTCTTAATTTCCTCCGATTGATCCACCAGAGGGGGGGTTCCAACCTAAACATCTTGGGGGAGAGAGCAAAATAAATAAATCAACAATGTTAAAGTCAATGGGACATTTCTTGCAATTATATGTTTAATTACATCAATATAGTTTTAGCGTTGGCTGATTTCCTTGTGCGATAGTTGTATATAGTTAGAGTCAACTGACAGATCTGATCTCAGTTACTTTAACACTGTTAACGAGGGTGTGACCCAATGAAACGCTCAGGGCTCAATACATTTGGGAATGCGGAGGCCACTGTTGAGGGAGGAACGGCACAACTCTAAAAGACACACACACACACACACACACGCATGCACACACACACACACACGTGCATGCACACACATACACACCAACACTAAGAGACGCATGCACATGCAAGCACACGCACACGCAGTCACACGCACAGAAGACACGCACACACCATACACTCACCCACTTTCTCTCTCACATACACACATGAACATACACACACATGCGCAAACACACATACACCATATACTCAGCCACTTTATCTCTCACCCTCGCTCACATACACACACGTACGCACACAAACACATGCATACACACACACACACCGGGGGTGAATACTGAAGAATATTGGGACGCACCCAAGCAAGCATGAACCACACACGAACACACACACACACACAAATAGAGGTGGGCGGGGCATATACAGTATTATTGGGGTTCAGGGTAAAATGCCTTTCAGACACATTTCTGCAGTGAGTCTGAATCCATCTGTGAACTCCGACTCTTCTTGTAAAGGAGGAGGTCAAACATTTTGATGGTTCAACTGACATTTGCCGGCTCAATCGGCAAGTGCCTGCTTTTGCTAAAATAAACACATCAAGCTGAATTGGTCTTGAGGGCGGATTTAAAGCGACATCACGCAGGAACACAAAGCAGAGTTCACCCCAGAAGCACCAGTTAATATGAAATGCATTCCAACGAGCGCACGCAAACAAGACGAGGCTTATTTTTCTGTCACTCAAAAGCACACGGCTGCAGCCTGCTTACGGGTTTAGCTAATTAAAACCTTTGAGACGTTGCAAAGAAATCAAAAGACATTTGAATCCAACACAGATCTTTCTGAAGCCCATCCATCATAAACAACCTGAAAACTGAGGGAAACTGTAGAGACTGATGTCTTCAGCTAAATTGAGCTTAAGGGAATTAGAATGTACCTGGAAAAACCTCAAGGCTACACCAGCTTAGGTAAGAGCGCGAGGTATGAGCTCCTACAGTAACAACACGACTGTAAGTATGGCACCCGAGTCACTGTTCATGAGAACGCCACGAAGAAGAATCCTCCCGAGGAGCCACCATTTCAGCGGCATCTCCATGTCTCTGAACAACTCATTTAAGCCACAGAGCTTCCAAAACAGAGAGGGTAGGGGGGAGAGGGGTTCAAAAGATGACTGAGGAAATTAACAAATGACTCTGGCAGGAGTTGTCCTCTGTTGTCCGCTCTCTATTCTGTGATGCAGCTCGGGTTAAGTATGGTATCGTGCACGCATGCATCCATCTTGAAATGGGCATCCTCTACATGACAAACCCTCTCTGGGTGGAGTACGGGGACATCCTGGCTATTGCAGAGGACAGCTGCCAGTGACCCCGACACATCTCACTGCCTCCCCACCGCAGAATAGTGTCACATACAGCATGTAAACCCTCAGGGCGTTTGGACCTGAGCAGACAGGCCTATGGGTTCGAGTAAAGAACGTACATTCCAATTTATCACTTCAACAGGCAACAGCTGGTAGTACATGATCTACGGACAAAACAGCATAACCACAGATTATAAACTTTCAAATGCAAAAATTTTAAAAGTACAAAGTAAAAAAACGCTAATGAAGGTTCTGAAGTGTGTTGAATCTATGCTTTATATTCTTACTGCTCAGTAGATTGCTGTTTTGGTTCAGCAATCTACTCTACTCCCCCCCCGCCCCCAAACGCCCTCGCACTTCTCATCTTGTCCTGAGATCCCCGGCAGGGGTCTGGTCAGTCAGGGGACCATCCTAAATTTGGCAACAGAGCTGCTGATAAAACAGCCTGATGTCCGGGAGAGAACTCCGGACACCGAAAGAGCTTGTGCGTGTTCCCTCTCCTCTGTCCGGACATGTCCGTGCACCTCTCCCCAGCTGGGCCGCTTACGCAAGCATGTGCTGCATGCGCTCAAGGGCCAGACGCGCGCCGTCCTCCGCTCCGAGCTGCGTCCACGAAGCAAGTATGTGGATTACATAACGCGCCGTGACCTCTGACAGCACATTCAGCAGTCCTGATCTGGAACAGAGCCAGAGCCTGCAGGTCAAATGACCTTGAACCCTTGAAGGTGTGAGACCACAAATATGTGATTAGAATGTTCTTTACTGAAGTGAATTTCCTCAGTGAATGTTCTTTACTGAACATTCTAATGCTGATGTAACAGTCACGACTGGTAATTGAAAGCAATGGAGTTCTAGAACACTGAATTTTGAAGGAAAAAAAAAAAACCACACTCTTCAAAGGGTTAAGTCCATTGCTTTGATCGTTTCCATAATGGTGGGATCTGTTTCTCAGCAGGGGAATGAAAAGGCACCGGAGCTGAATTCGGGAAACCGAAAAAAACAGATGCATTATTTAAAAAGAAGCAAAAAAAGTTGAACAGATTGTCTTCTGTGCTAAACAACAATTGAAATTAGCATTTTGATCCAATCCCTTCTTACACTTCTCCTGAACTGTGTGCGTATGTTTGTGCATTATACATGTGCATGCATACTGTGTGGGTGCATGTGTGTGTGCTTGTGTGTGTGTGTGTGTGTGCGCGTGCGTGTGCATGTGTGTGTGTGTGTGTGTGTGCGTGTGCATGTGTGTGTGCATGTGCGTGTGTGTGTGTGTGTGTGTGTGTGTGTGTGCATGTGTGTGTGTGTGTGTGTGCGTGTGCATGTGTGGGTACTGACAGGTGCCAGTGTGTCTCAGTGAGAGACATATTACCATGCTGTGCTGCCATCTGTTCCGTATAATCATAAGCAAACGCAGGCCTCGGGGACGCCCATCTCGCAGCATAAAGAAGGCCGTGTCGGAAATGTTTTCCTTACATTAGTCTCCTGGTAGATGACACGGAAATAAGTGTGCAACAGGGCCCAGTTACACGGGCGTCGCATATAAATTCACGGAAACGGATGCAATACGGCGGCCATATTGTGGCGCGCGAAGCCGCAGCCTGGCGGAGCGGCGGGGGAGAGGCAGGCGGTGAGCGCTAAAGAGGGAAAAGGCGCCGTGAGGAGAGAGAGAGCAGCTTTAGCCTCGCTGGAGAGCGCGAGGCAGGGCCTGTGGGGCCGCGGGGCCGCGGGGCCTGGCAGAGGCCGGCTCTCTGCACCATATGCCTGTGTAACCCAATGCCTGGTGGGGGCTGCACTTGCCTGTGCTTAAGGAGGGCCAAGCAGTGCACTGCGGGCTCTCCCGCACCACACAGATAGGCTGGGGGGGGGGGGGGGGGGGGGGGGCGGGAAGGGTGTGTGTGTGTGTGTGTGTGTGTGTGGGGGGGGGGGGGGGGGGGTGTGGCTCTCTGTAGCCGTGGAGCTTTGCCAGAATGTTTTTCGAGCCAATGGAAAAGAGCCGTTTATGGCGTCCGACCAAGGTCAGGATGTGGAAGTGTTCCAGGGGGCTGCAGAGCTGCTTGTTTGTATGCAGTCAGTCGGCAACAATTAAGCCAGTAAATAAGAAAGGGCAGATTCAGTATTCCTATCACTACCCATTTACCCCCTCCTCCAGTCAAGCCCCTCTCTCCTCCTCCTCCTTCCCTTCCATCTCCTCCCCTCCTCTCTCCCTCTCTTCTCTTGCTACCTGCCAGCTCTGGCAAAGGCGAACAAAATGGACGCAGGGGGAGCGGGAGGAGCAGGGAGCAGAAGCCATTTTGTAAAAAGCTCCCACAGGAGAGATAGCTGCGGTCGGCGGGAGGGATTGCCCGTCCTGGAGACTGCGTTCTTGTGAGTGTGCACGTGCGTCTGCCTGTGCGAACGCGCAATTGCGAGTGCGTACATACGTGTGTTTGGGTGTGTGTACGTCTTGTTAGTGCTATGTCGTACTCCATAAGGCCCCAACATTTAACACGAAAATGCAAAAAAATTAACTGGAGGCTCTCAGAGGCAGACTAGCAACGCTCTCACCATCATAACCTCCAGCAAAATGAACATGAACATGACCGGGAACAGATAAAAATCTGTGCCAAAACTTGTCAAAGTATATGACCTAACACCTAAACTTCCCACATTTATAAAAGACTGCCTGTCATATAAAACTACTTAGATGCATTGAAATGAAAGTAATAAGCAGCTATAAGCACTTGCTGCCTGGCAAGACTTCGCCTTCTCCTTTCGTTCAACGGTCTCGGACCCGAGCTTCATTACACACACGTTTCAGTGCCAGTTTCAGAGTGATACAGACGCCTGCACTGCAAAAACCAAAAAATAAGTCAATCTTGACAAGCATTTTAATCTTATATTTAGACTTTAGAACCTTATTTCAGTTACTTTGCTATAAATTTGCTATAATTTACTATAATTGCAGTGTGAGTTTATCCTGAAAGAAAGAAAAAGGTAGAACATACGTGTTCCAGAGCATGTGTGTGTGTGTGTGTGTGTGTTTCTTCGCCACCTTGTTTATTGATAGCTTCAGCAAGAAAATAAATTTGTGGACTCAATAAACCCATCGCAAGTCCCTCCGCTGTGTATGTGTCTGACTGCGTGTTTGTGGCTTTCAGGTCACGTGTGTGCATGTGTGAAGCAGCACGAGAGTGTAGCTCGGGGTTAAAACATGCTTTGATTGTATAGAAAATTATACTGTTGTGAAGTACTCCCCTTTCCGTCGTGTGGAGGAGCACAAATTAACATCTTCCACTGAGCCACAGGCATGAAGGGCATTCGTTTGGCAGAAGGATGCTAATAGCAGTCCAGACTGTGCCCTTGTGCTCCCAGTTCTTTAACATATTGTGCTCTACATTAGCGCTGTAATCGAGGGAGATGAGAGTACATTTGTAGAGGCTCTGAGCTATGACGTTATCTTAGCGATGGAGGGTACACCTCTCTCAACAGCCGAGGGAATAACCAAATTCAGAAGTACGTGTAGCATGTGTTATTGGACAAAGAATATGCATAAACATTTAGAAGAGTGAAATAGCAGCCAATTGTTATTGTTCTGTGGTGGGAAAAAATGCTTCCTTCAATACAGATTGATGTGGGAGTTAGTCATCAATCTGCAAATGATGTTAGGAGTTGAACATCCCTAATGGCTTTCTGACAACGTGTTGAGGATGACTTGAAGTAATGGGCCATGGGAGTGCATGTTATTTACAACGATGCAGTCGGTGCGACCGCAATCATCCACGTACAAATAAAATAAAATAAAATAAAATAAAGTCACAGCACCGTAGCTTCCAATGTTCCAAGTTTAAGTTTTTCCGTAATACGGGAACCTTTAGAAACAAAACAGTGTCATTTAAAGTTTCTGGACTGCCTAGGATTACTATGGTGCCCACTGGCCCTGTCCTGAAAAGTCACCAGGCAGCTAGTGTACTGCTTGTCCCTTCTACAGTATTTCAGCAGTTTAAAGGAGGGAGACCGGCTGGTTTATGACTGTACGCATTCTATCAAGGCTCTCATTTCATAAAGGAAGATGTTACAGAGGACTGCTTTAAACTGAGCAGCAGAGATACCCCCACACAGTTAAGCACAGAGATACCCCCACACAGTTAAGCACAGAGAGATACCCCCACACAGTTAAGCACAGAGATACCCCCACACAGTTAAGCACAAAGAGATACCCCCACACAGTTAAGCACAGAGATACCCCCACACAGTTAAGCATAGAGAGATACCCCCACACAGTTAAGCACAGAGAGATACCCCACACACAGTTAAGCACAGATACCCCCACACAGTTAAGCACAGAGATACCCCCACACAGTTAAGCACAGAGATACCCCCACACAGTTAAGCACAGATACCCCCACACAGTTAAGCACAGAGAGATACCCCCACACAGTTAAGCACAGAGATACCCCCACACAGTTAAGCATAGATAGATACCCCCACACAGTTAAGCACAGAGAGATACCCCACACACAGTTAAGCACAGATAGATACCCCCACACAGTTAAGCACAGAGATACCCCCACACAGTTAAGCACAGAGATACCCCCACACAGTTAAGCTCAGATACCCCCACACAGTTAAGCACAGAGAGATACCCCCACACAGTTAAGCACAGAGATACCCCCACACAGTTAAGCACAGGGATACCCCCACACAGTTAAGCACAGAGATACCCCCACACAGTTAAGCACAGAGATACCCCCACACAGTTAAGCACAGAGATACCCCCACACAGTTAAGCACAGAGATATACCCCCACACAGTTAAGCACAGAGAGATACCCCCACACAGTTAAGCACAGAGATACCCCCACACAGTTAAGCACAGAGAGATACCCCACACACAGTTAAGCACAGAGAAATACCCCCCCCACACAGTTAAGCACAGGAGATACCCCCACACAGTTAAGCACAGAGAGATACCCCACACACAGTTAAGCACAACAGAGTCCTACCAAAGAAAGGCTGAATATACTCAGAGCTGCTCAGAGAGAGAGAGAGAGAGAGAGAGTGGGGTGCATCCAAATATTCTTCACTCCTATCCTCCTTTCCTCCACTACCCCACTACCACTCCTCTCCTACCCGGAAGTATGCAAAACAGCCTAAACGTTTTGAGTACAAGTAGTTGCATGTACAGTATGTACCTGACATTGTGGTTTGCATTGAGACATTAATTAATTTGTAATCATTAACATGTCATTAAGATTAGATTAGGACACAAAGATCGGTTTCCGGGCCACGGAGGAGAGGAGGTTGTAGTGGAGGAAAGGAGGATGCACTTTTTCGAGTGTTGGGACGCACCCAGAGAGTTGGAGATTGAGTGGACAGCCCGGCCAGTAGGTGGCACTCTTCCTTTGTGATGACACATTCCTCAGCCCTGTGTAGTGTTGGGATTGGTGAAAATGGCTCTATTGGTACAACCCATAGTGTCCCAGTGCCTCATTTCGCACTATTATTTTGCACTTGACCTTAAAGGTGGCATCTGATTCCCATCAATTCCATTTTCTTTTGAATTCGTAGTCGAAGCTTCGAACTAGGTTACAGTCCAATGACCAACACACCCGAAACTGAACTGTTTACGTCGACTCATCGGTCCTCAACTCTCACCTGAACTCTCTTCTCTGTGTAAAGATTATTATTGTAATTGGTGCTCACACAACAGTCAAAGTCATTTGAGTGTGTAATGGCCAGTGTTGAATGAACCTCTTAATCGGATCCACAATAGAAACATTCTGTCTCAGCCAGAGACAAGCCCAGTGTAACCTGGTCTGAGATGCTTGGAACTGCTGTCTGTCTCGCACAAATTCTTCGTTATCTTTTTATAATTCTGCAGGGAAGACACCAGACCTGAGCCTCAATATCTAAAAAAGGTCTTCTTCTGTCTCGGTGGCATAGCCTGTAGAGAACTGTCCACGTTGCGGTTTGGATCCGGCCGCACAACCTTTGTCACATGTCTCTCCCTCTTTCTCACTCCCAGTCTTCCTGTCTCTCTACACTGTGCTGTCCAATAAAGCCGAAATGCCCGAAACATATTATTTTAAAAACTGTCTCCCTGGCCTCAAAGCCAGCAGTGCATCTCAGAGAATTCACATTACAGAAATCACAACAAAATGTCTAAACCGTTTCAAATTCCAATGTTGAAGGAGAATCCTTATACCCTTAATATTATGTAGGCCCATTCATAGCTGTGCTTACTGGAAATTTCTAATTTGACGTAACATGGCCCTTGAGGTGAAATGAATCTGCAGAGGATTGTGTCCTCGATCACTCCCTTCCAAACCGTACATATTTGTTAAGACTGAGATTCTAAAGGCAGTATTGAATGACGTTACCAGTGAAAGGTTTTTTAGAAAATCAGGGTAGTATTGATCATATGCAGCTAAGAGAGTCGTTACCGCGCTTTTAAACAATCCAGCCTCACAGAGCTTTTCAATGTTAAAGTAATTTCTTGAAGAGTAATTTCTATTATTATGGAGCATAATATACTTTCAAATTAACTACTGCGCTTATATGGCAGCAAAATATGATTTATTATTTATTACTATCTCATACATTAGTGGAGTAACATGTAGTAAACACAATGTATAGGTACTGTCACAAATATGGTTTTCCAAAACTAAAAAGGCTTTCTAGCAAAATTAAGTGCCACATTGCATCAAACTAAATGTTTCTAAAGAAAATATGTGGTAAACATGTGAACGATACATCATAATCTAATGTTTTTTTACAATGACTATTATTTCAGTTTGAGTGGAAATGGCTTAAATTACATGAGCATGTTAGAGGACAGCCAATACATAAATCAACCTTGTAGCTTAGCAACTACTAAACTGGCTTAAGAACTACATTTTATCTGGTGGTTTTCTCCAATCATGAGCTAAGATAGCTAGTGAGCTAACTGTGGAAGACGTTGACTAGTGCTAGTTATATAACTTATTAAATATCCCATATATAAAAAGGACTATAAAGTACATACAGTGAGCACCATAATTCATTAGACAGTGACACATTTTTTTAATTTTGGTTCTGTACTCTCGCACTGAGTTTGAAAGGATACGACCATGAGATAGAAGTGCAGACTGTCAGCTTTAATTTGAGGGTATTTTCATCCATATCGGATTAACCGTTTAGAAATTATAGAACCTTTTGTACATAGTCCCCCCCATTTTCGGGCATCAACAAATATTGGACAGTTATGGACATAAGGTAGAATAAAGTAATAATTTTAAATATTTGGTCACATATCGTTTGCATGCCATGACTTCCTGTCTGTGAGTATCAAATACTCTTGATATCTTATTTTCTGGTACTCCTACAAGCGATACTATAACCTCAATACATGGTTGTCATCAAGGGTCTGAGGTATCAAACGAGTCTCAAACCATCACTCTGTTGTCAGATATGCAGTAGATATGGATGGATAACAAAGGGTTTCTTCTCCTGACTTATTTTTCCAGAGAGTTCAATAGGAAAACTTTTCAGGAGAAACAACCCTTAAAGTAATCCATCCATATCTACTGCATATCTGGCAGCAGTGATGGTTTAAGGCTTGTTTGATACGTCAGACCCTTGATGACTTACAGCCATTTCGCCAACCATGTATTCCATACTGTTCCAGTATAATTTACAGCTAAATCTAGTCTCACCCCCCAATTCCCATAGAGATCCATTCAAATGCAGATATTGTTGGGTCAGAGACATCAGGAAGTCATGGCATGCAAAGGATATGGGACCAAATATTAATAAATTATTACTTTATTCTACATTATGTTAAACTGTCCAATATGTTTTGATGGCCGAAAATACCCTCAAATTAAAGCTGACATTGTATCCTTTCAAACTCAAAGTGCTAGAATACAGAACCAGAATAACAAAAAATGTGCCACTGTCCAATGAATTATGGTGCTCACTGTAAATATATAATATACCTTTACAGTACTGTATTAACATTATATAAATGTATACAGTTCTGGCCAAGCAGCAGCATGTAACCTCCAACTCAAAGAGGATCACACATCACTAATTAACAAATTATAAAACAGAACAATAAAAGATTATTAAGACATGAATGGTCTACGGCAGGGTCCACTGCTCAATGACACATTCACTCATTTGTCAATTGAAAATGTGTTTGTCGATTGCATTTGAAAATACCAATTACAAGCTAATAGCTGGATATCCAGAAGCACATTTTTTCCAGCATTGAATTCAAGAGTTCTATCAATCAGCACTGCCACAGGCCAGATGGATAAAGTGGTATCACCTAGTGACAATGAAAGCCAAAGCCAAATTATTACCAAAGAATGCGGCACCATGGAAACCGGTATTATCCAATGAGCTATTAAGGCGTTGCCTCTTACTTGAAAATGCATTTGTGCCATTTAACCAGTGCTTGCTGTCTACCTAAAATGAATACATAAAACACAAATGCAATTGCAAACAAATAGACTGCAGTTCTGGAAATAATGAAATGAAACGGAAATAATTGCATCGTCACAGAGATCAAAGTGCTATCGGCACATTTCTGCCCAAATCTATTCCCAGTAAAAATGTCGCTGTACCTGGAATAACAGCCAGTCTGTGCTCACACCGGAAAGTCATGGACGAAATACACCTGAAAGACAAAATCACACAAAAAACATAATCAGAGGAAGAGAGTAGCTTGGTGCCACATTACAACCTGAACTTTAGCAACACACTGTAAATCTTTTTCAGTTTTATGGGTGCTTCTCCATTCATTTAACTCAGTACAGTACAGTATGCAGTTTAGTACGCAGATTGGACCTGCAATGGTCAGTGTACTGAGACAGCATGTGGTCAGCACCCTGCATAGTGGTCATAAAGTGTTCCTAAACGTAATGTTCTGTCATTCATAAATCACACGTAGAAACGAAAACCCACAAGCACGCACGCACACACTCAACATGGATTGCAGTCTAAGTCCTGCTGACTTACTTTCCTGCGTGCAAAATGAAAGTAACTGGATATTAGTATTGAGTTCATCCCATTGTGCACGACAATAGAGAAGCCTCATAGATAGTGCTGCTGTGACATTAAAACAGAAAAACACATTTGCCATGCTGATATATGTTGTTGTCAGATTACAGGAATACAAGATTTTAATGCTCATCTAAGTATCTATAATGCAAAAAAAAGAAAGAAGGTAATATCTACCATAACGATATTATATTTCTTTGAAAAACAATGTATATAAATTGTTCTTTTTTCTACATTTAACTAATAATAATGTTCAGTTTTTTCCCTTCTGGAAGGAATATGTACACACACACACACACACACACACACACACATTGCCAGACAACTGCGTTCGGTTGTCATATCAATTGATCCTTTCAAATCTTTGAATTAATCGAATGATTAGATTTTTTATATTCTATAAAATATATTGTATAAATAAACTGTAAATACAGAGAAAATAGGAGGTCCTGGAAAATAAATCTTTACTGTTTTGGCCTAAATCCTCATTTCCCAGTGATGTCAATGGAGGGGAAGTTTTGTGAAAATTAATTTACTGTAATTCAATAAAGGATCCCATCAATAAGCACAATATAATTTTAAAACAATGCAACACTACAATCAAACATACGCTTCAAAAACACCGGAAAAATCATGATGCCGATACTCTTAAACATACCAATTTAATTAAAGTTTTTCAGCCTGCTGTGTTTGAACTGAAAAAAAAAAAATGTATTAGTTCAAATGTGGAACTGCCCATGGAACACAAATGCAACACAACATGATATTTACACTGGGACTGCACACGGCCCTAATGTACGGGCCAAAGTTTCACTGGGACTGCACACGGCCCTAATGTACGGGCCAAAGTTTCACTGGGACTGCACACGGCCCTAATGTACGGGCCAAAGTTTCACTGGGACTGCACACGGCCCTAATGTACAGGCCAAAGTTTCACTGGGACTGCACACGGCCCTAATGTACGGGCCAAAGTTTCAGTGGGACTGCACACGGCCCTAATATACGGGCCAAAGTTTCACTGGGACTGCACACGGCCCTAATGTACGGGCCAAAGCTTAGATTAAACTCAAATATGTGGCACCATGACTTCAATGTAAATCCTACTTTAAAAATTTTACTTAACTTCTGTATTTAATTTAAAAAGTATTTTTATTCATGACATATCATGTATATGACTGAATAATAGATCGTATTTAATAAGTTCAATTTAAAAAACGTAGCTATTATGATAAATTACCATTGTCTTCAGCATTAACGTAGAATTCACTTTGGCCGATATATTAAACTCTACATGTAAAAAATATATACACAATGATCTTTCATAAATTTTATTATTATCATTATTTTTGTGAAATCTAATTTCACAAATAATAAAAAGGAACAATTTAATACAGCAAACATGCTAAAATTATCTTTCAAATAATTTTACACAGAACAATTAAAATTTAATTTACAAAACTAAATTAATTACAAAGGCGGCATCAGGAAACAATAAAGGCATGCAGCATCATGCATTGTGCTTTCTACATTAGCGAACGTGCGCACACACACACACACACACACACACACACACACACACACTCTCTCTCTTTCTCTCACACACACATACACATACTACATTCAAAACAGTAATGTTTTATGCATTTTTTTAAATGACACAATATAGAAATTATCTGCAAATACAGATGTAATTTCCATTGTCTCATTACAATTCATGAGTATTCTTTAATTCAGTGCACTTGTTATTGGATTAAATTTAATTCAGAATATGAAAATTGACTTTTGCACTTCTGAACTGAAAATGTTGTATTATCAAGTATTTCTTAAATTATATTTTTTAAATTGACACTACATTTATTTGAACCCTCCGTTTTACAGGATAATAAAATAGAAGTATGGGATATTACATGTAACCATTCTAAACCTGAATATGTGCACATCGACATCTAAATAAATCCCACCATTTCAGCATAGGAAAACTTTAAAATAAAACTGTGTTTTAAAATAAAGAAAGTGTTTGTACACACATCGAAATTCCAGTATCTATCTGATAAACGTTGTTCAATATATACGCACATAGATGGATATGTATTATACTATTTGCTCCTTGAGATATCATTACTGGAAAATATTTAATAGACTGCATTTTTTAATAAATATATTTCAGGTATTATGATATAAATAAGAGTGGGAAACATGAATTGTAAACTGATGTATGTTCATTAAAAAGGAAACATGGCAGACACCAATGGAGGGGGATGGGTTGTATTTGCTCAATCCAATCCTGTGGCCTAACTTGATAGCCCAGCTACGCTCTTTCACGAACGTCTCGTCTTTAGGACTCGAGGAATAAACAAATGCTGTTGGATTTTCCCACAAGCTCTACAGCAGACAAATCTTTTGTTTCAGACTTCATTCAGATAGACTCCACAAAGCGGGGGCCGTTGGCTGGGACAGACACAGTGGCACACACCCACTTTGGGTCTGCAGCAGAATATTACCCACAATGCACCCCCATACCCATCACCCCACATCCCCCTGCACCCTAAATTACCATTCCTTCTACGGTTTGCAAACATTTATGTAAAGCAAAAAAAAAAAATCCCTGGTCAGCTGATGAAAATATGTATTAAGGTATTATTTTAAACACTCGTTTGCAAAAATGGAAATGTCTCTTTTTCTTTTATCCCCATCCAAAGAGATGGGCTGTTCAACCACACATCATACACAGCACTGACAAAACTTTGTTGTGATTTTGTGGAAAGCACATAGAGATCAACATGTCTGTGGTCTAACTGTGGCCAGAGAGCAGCTATCATTTCAGTATGAAATACCCTGTGTTCATCTTCGAAACCCACAAACCAGGGCTGTGTTTGGATATCATTTCATACATTACCAACAGCTTTTCAACAGTTTCTTTTGCTGATAATCATGCGGAAAAATGCCAGCGACTGCCAGCATGAAAAGAAAGCAAAGCGAAAAGCTAATTATTAATAAAATAAAATAATATGAAAATTGAATCCGAGTTCAGAATCAATTTAAAGAAATTCAAAAAACAATTCTTTATTTTTAAAAGTTCAACCAAGTTTAACGTTTCACTTCTAAATAATGTTTAAATGCTTAAAATGTCAGACTTTGCCAATTGCCGAGGTGTCAGTTTGTTTGGATTTAACTAAAAATAAAAAGGTTAAGAATTCCACCACAAAACCAATTGGACAGCTAAGGTTAATGTTGAAACATCAACGTCAGTATAAATTTGGGGAATTCTCAGGAACAGACACAAAATGTCTGCTTAGCAGTTTGGACCGAAAGCTACATTCCCTTTGTTTAATGTGCATCTCAGTTTGGGCTGGGGGTGAGTGGGTGGTGGTGGGGGGGAGGGGGGTGGGTTTCGAAGAGGCGTGGGAACGACATTCAAGGCTAGCCCCCCTTGTCTGCCATAGACCCCATTGCAGGGACTGCCTGTCTGTGTTTATATGTGACACCCTGTGACTGTGAATGTGCTCTTCTGTGTTGTATAGTGAAGTACAGACCTGTCGCATGCAGGCCTGTGTGTGTGTGTGTGTGTGTGTGTGTGTGTGTGTGTGTATATGTGTGTACGTGTGTGAAGCTTGCACTGGCTTCAGTAGTACATGCATATGATACAGTCAGCGGACTGAGTGTGTGTGTGTGTGTGTGTATGCATGTGTGTGAAGCTTTTACATGCGTATGATACAGTAAGTGGCCTGAGTGTGTGAGAGTGTGTGTGTGTGTACGTGTGCGAAGCTTGCACTGGCATCAATAGTACATGCGTATGATACAGTCAGCGGCCTGAGTGTGTGTGTGTGTGTGTGTGTGTGTACAAAGCTTGCACTGGCATCTGTAGTACATGCGTATGATACAGTCAGCGGCCTGAGTGTGTGTGTGTGTGCGTGCGTACATACGTACGTGTGAGAACCTTGCAATGGCATCAGTACTACATGCGTATGATACAGTCAGCGGCCTGAGTGTGTGTGTGTGTGTGCGTGCGTGCGTGCGTGCGTGCGTGCGTGCGTGCGTGCGTGTGCATGCGTTAAGCTTGCACTGGCATCAGTAGTACATGCGTATCATGGAGTCAGCGACCTGAGTGTGTGTGTGTGTGCGTGCGTGCGTGCGTGCGTGCGTGCGTGCGAGCGTGCGTGCGTGCGTGCGTGCGTGCGTGCGTGCGTGTGTGTGTGTGCATGCGTTAAGCTTGCACTGGCATCAGTAGTACATGCGTATCATGGAGTCAGCGACCTGAGTGTGTAACAGAAAGACTATCTGCTCCACGGCTGCTCCCCAGTCAACACACTACATCACATCCCCTACAACACCTGATCCTTCCTCCGTCCATATTGGAAAGAGGGTGTGTGCCAGCCCAGGGTGTAGCATATGTGCGCGCAAACTAAACCCGCCCTCATAGCCCCTCAATGTACCTGGGTGCTGCTTCTGAACTCTGTGCCTAACCGGCTCTGCTGCTTTATATTTCAAATGTTACATTAGTAAGAATTGTTTTTTTTAAACTAAGAAGGACAATATATAAATTTATAAAAATATTTTTAAAATGCACATTGTTACAGTACACGGGCAAGCATTTTTATTATTCAAACTGCAGGTGCATTCAAAACATTAACTATAACCAGTAAAAAATTAAAAATTTACTGGAGGTGCAAACCTAAAGATAATATGATTTTTAATATGATTTTTATTTTAAGTGCATACCTAAAGACAAAACAGACTAACAGTCAATATCCAAAGATAATCTCTGGTCCTTTCAAAGCCAATTAAGTTAATTCCTTCACACACAGGTATCAATATATATTCAGCAGAATCATGCTCTCAATAAATAAAAAATACTCCTATAAAAACTGAGTCATTAAGTTTCTGCTACTTTTTTCAAAATAAAAATACCAGTAAAACAAATCTGAAATCTGCACAGTACCGATTGGGTACAATTATTATATCACTGCGTACGCTTTTATAGGTTTACTAAACTTTATCATAACTACTATTACATAGTATATAATAAGATTTGATAAGATTGTTGGTCACAGTCAGTATTCAATGAGAAAACATAACAGAAGTGCTTGTGCATATTCTCTGAATACGTGGTTAAAACGACCTCTGAACTTCACAGAAGCTTTAAACAATTACTTGTGTTCAGAAATATTTATAAAAATATAAGAATACATTTTAAATTGAAAAGACACGGTTTTTATCAATTATGTGTTCGTTACAATGAACTTGAAAGTTGGCAGAAGGTTTTGTAAAATAAAAGCTATTTTTTTCCAGATCGCCCATAACTTTTCTACATTTTTCTAAAAATGTATTCAATAGACAGCTGAAAATACAAACGTGCCAAAATGAGTTAACTCACAAAATTATATTCAATCCATTAAAATCTAACTGAAAAAATGATAATATATGCATTATTATAAAGTGGTTACGCTATTATCTTAATGTGCAATTACAGAATAAAAGGTAACACATGGATGCCTTTTTTTTATTGTGTTCAACTGTGAAATACAGAAGATTAAACACAGTAATGCTGATGTACTGGAATGCAAGGTAGGACTGTGTACACGAGCATAGAGAAGGCCAATCGCCTGGGACGAGCTGTATAATGGGGTAAAAATACAGAACTGATAACTGCCTTAAATACAAGCATTATTATTACTATTATTATGATTATTATTATAACTATTACTATTATTATTACATGCAAACTTTTCTAATTGCATAAAGCATTATTTCAGTGGCATTGGAATAGCCAACTTTGAGCAGTCGTATAAAAGTGCATTTGAACACGTCACGCTGGTCCTCTGTGTGTGTGCTGTCTGGCACTCAACCCTATGCCATAGTCAGTCACTCTAAAGTCCCTCCAAAATGGTCCCTTTCACCAATCACCAAACTGCGGCCCGGGAAACCCTGTAGCTGCTATTCCATAAGTTGGGCAAGAACTAACCAAAGTAAAACAGCTAATATATTTACGACTATTAGAGGTTGAAGAAATGGACGCGTTGGCGATATCGACTAGTTTTCCTCTTTTTCTTTGATCGCATTATTCTTTGATCGGTAAGCGCACAGAACCCCAAACCAACCGTTCAATTCAAACGAAAGAGAACTTCGTCGCGTCATAAAAGACTGCTCTGAAATCCAGCGTTTAAAACTGGTGCGTCTATTTCCGTAGTTTGTACAAATATAAAAATATAAAAACTGAAAATAATCCATAAAGAAATACAAATTTTTACATTGTTACAATCAATTTGGTTAGATATACACAATTACAGATGGAAGAGATAAAAGATACTCATGTACACATAACCACACAGAAGTACTGTTCACACACTCACACACACTCACACACACACACACACACACACATGGCGGCGACACTTACACACGTCCGAAAAAGTGAAGCCGCAGGTGCTGCGCCAAACGCCCAGGACGGGAGAGGAGAGGGGATCCAGAAATGCTGCATCTTTTCCTCCCGAACTTTGCGGGATCCGTGACTCCGTGGCTCTGGAGGACAGAAGGCAGTCAGAGGAGGTGCTGCCGAGGAGGAGAGCGGGGCGGCGGTGCCTGTGCGCGGGGGAAACGGTGCCTTACCTTAGCGACTAAACCCCCGACTGCCATCTCCTGGCCGAGGCCCGGCGCAACGGCAGGCCGTAAGGGCCGGCTGGACGGCGCGTGTTAAGCTCGGCTGCCAGTTAACAAGTCTTTCAGCGAAGAATGTTAGCAAACAGACAAGGCATGTCTGATGCATGCTAATATCATCGCCCGTCCACTGTCATACGCTGGCTGGGCCTATGAATTATTCAACAGTCTGAACAAGGAACCCCCACCCCTACCCACCTCTCCCCTCCCCTTTCCCCAACTCAAATGCCTACACTACAGGAACGGCAAAGTATAAAAAACCCCCCTGCTCTCTCTCCCTCTCTCTCTCTCTCTCTCTCTCTCTCTCTCTCTCTCTGTCTCTCTCTCGCCCACTCCGCACTCCGGAATCATTTTCAAAACTATACACTATACAAACGCAGAAAAATCACAAGACCTGCAATGCCGTGATCGGTGAATATCGCAGACGTTACACGTCTCTGTGCAAACGCTTATTTTCCCACATACGAAAATAAATCGAGGCTTTTTAAAAAATATTGTTGGCTTTTTACGTCTTTTGTTAGGAATTGGCACCTGTCCCAGAAACAGCTCCACTACAGCTCCCCTGTCAGGAGAAAGAGCCAACGAGAGAGCCAGAGAGAGGGATCGAGAGAGAGAGAGAGAGAGAGAGAGAGAGAGGGGTGCAGCCCTTACAAGCGAGCCCCATGTCTTTCTCCCGTAGATGTGCAACGTGCTCAGAGGATACAGCCATTTTTGCCCTTGGTACCGAAAAACAAACAAAACAACAAGTATGACAACAAAAATTAGTTACCACGTAAGATTCCCAGCGACAGGCTGTAGAGCGCAGGATCTTGAGGCAAGAAGTCCGCCACGCCACGCCACGCCACGCCATCACGTTAGAGACAAAAGTCAAAAGGTAAAAGATGTATTAAAATAAGCTCGATTGCAAAAATGTTCAGGAGGGGGAGGGAAAAAAAAATGCCACGGTGCAAAAACATAACATCCGCTGAAAAAATAATACAAGAACGACAACATCGAAAAAGGGACCAAAAAAAAAAACGTTAAAAAAAAAACGTAACAAAACGCAGAGAAAAGCCCCAAAAAAGCAACTTGTTGCAGGATATTTTAGCGCTGGAGTGCAGATAGTTGGAGGCAGAGGGTTAAAATCCAGTTAGTAGTGAAAAAAAGAAGAAGAAAAAAAAAAGCCCTCCTTCTCAGGCGGTCTGAAGGGGAGGCCCTTGCTGAAGAAATAGCAGCACACTCTTTTTCTCTTTTCCCTGCAGGGAAGCAGTCTCCTTCTTGCAAGTAGAGAGAGAGAGAGAGAGCAGAGGAGAGAGAGAGAGAGAACAAGCGCAGTTGTGCTGGGTAGAGGAGCCTAGCTGACGATGAAATACAAGCGCACGCCGGAGTACGTGAGCGAGTCGCATTTTTTTTCATCACGCGTCCAACACAGCAAGAAATTGTGTTTGCACTTGAGAGAGAAAGAGAGAGAGAGAGGGAGAGAGGGAGATAGAAAATCAGAGAGAGAGAGAGAGAGAAAAAGAGAGCAGGAGGGAGCGTGTGAGAGAGAGCGAGAACAAGTGAGAGAGCGAGAGAGAGGGGAGGGAGGAAAGCAGTTGGGGAGGGAAGGAGGGGCAGTGGGGAGAGAAGAGTGACACAGAATGCGCTCCTCCCAGAATACGTCGACGCAGCGCAAGCTCACGCCATTCTCACACTCGACACCTTGGTCGCCGACCAGAGAAAAGAGAAAAGAAAAAAGCAGATAAGAAAGAGCTTTTTGGAGAAGGGCTGCCGAAGGATTCTCTAAATATGCAAAACAGCCCAAAGCTGATTGAATAATCGACTGCGTTTTTCAGCTCTGTTCAAGGTGAGATTCAGGAAAAATAAAAAAGGAAAAATAAAACACAGGATCTGCAGATTCCCATGTCTCTCCCTGGAGACAAAAAGAATAAGCAGAACGTCTGAATAAAAAGCAACTTAAAAAAAAAAAAATATCCCCAAAAAATGACTGCGGAGGCATTAAAAACTCAGGCAACACCCTCCCTTTTCCTCGATATTGCTCTCTCCACGCAGCTAACTCGACAACCCTTATGAGTTAAACGCGGCTCGGACCGCCTAACTATTTTGGCAGGGAGTCAAGACCTGATAAGCATTTGAGTGAGAAAGTTTCAGCAGTACGCCGGAGGCGGAGCAGCTGCCATGGCTGCAGTCTGATTGAGAACGCAGCACAAAATCCCGCCAACTCTGTACAGTGGCGACGCTGAAAAGCAAAAACCGCCAAAACGACCACCCCAAGGCTGCCGTTTGGAATAGCCTACAGTACAGTGCGTCTGCCTGACAGGGGTCAAGTTTAAAATCGTCTAGAAAAGGCAGCTATCTGTATGCTTGGCTGAAAAATACCCACAATGCTCCCTGGCTGGCTTCAACCCCCCCCCCGCGCTCCAAACCCTCCCATATCCCACCACATGCCCTCATTTGTGTTTCACAGATTCAAGTCAGAAGTCAGTTTGCTGCGTACCTCGTGTTTCTGCAGGTTCCGCCTCTCACCCTTCCTGTATTCATGGCTAATGTCTGTCTGCAGAAACGCACAGTATCGCCTAGCACCACAAAAGCCTTTGTCAACTATTTATTTTTGAACTGATTTGTTTTGTCAGAACAACCCCTTGCCCCTCCCCCCAACACTACCCCTTTTTCGGCTGCTATCCACTCTATGTGACCAACATTTGGCTTTTTCCTTTTGTGACAGATTACTGTAACGCTATTGTAAAACAACTTCCTGCCTCTTTTGGCTGTAACTGCACTTATTCACCAAGACAAACCAGCGACCCCCCCCCCCCACGCACACACACACACACACACACCCCAGCGACAGGAGTACAAAACGGAAAACGTTTTATCTGAAACTCCTATCGTGGAATATGCTAAGAAGCTTAGTTTATCCATCTGTACTGTTTAACACAGCTGAGAGGGAAAGGGAGAGGAGAGAAAAACAGAGAAAGAGAGTGAGAGAAAGAGTGAGAAAGAGAAGGAGAGAAAGAAAGTGACAAAGAGAGTGAGAAAGAGGCGTAGGGCGCTGCATGCAATAACAAGGTGGGGATTCTTTGTTTGGGAGTATTGTTTGGTGGAGTACTGTATTTTCTCTTCTTGATATTGTGTAATTAATCAGGTGTGCAGTGGCGTAACATGGCTGGCACTGATTCCCTGCTCGTGTGATGAGTATCGTGTCTGCTTTGGTTACAAAGAGGGACGCTGTACCCTCAACCACTTTTCGTGCCTGCAATGGCTGAACTCTGAGCTGCTCTGGTTGCTTTCGATCAGACAGGCAAAGCATCGTCTGCTCGAAACCAGGCTTCACAAACACCCATTAGAGAGGAGAAAGCTCGTCAGGCAGGACCACTGCAGTTAAAAAATAAAATAATGTTTGCTTCTTTTTCCATGCTCGTTTTCTTTATTTTTATTGCGACAAACGACGTCTTGGAAACAAAACTAGTGCGCCTGCTCTGGCACGAACCACAACCCCTTTTGCGCGAAGAAGTCGAGCGCTACGTCACATCTCGCCACGTCTTTCAACCAATTGAACAATTCACTCTCGTATGGAACATTGCACATATGGGCATACAGCAGAAAATGTAGATTTTAGATACAAGTAATAGCTGAAAATGACAACGCAAAAGCCACACGATACATCTAATTTTGATCATTCAGTTCCTATCTTAAGCCTATAGTTGTTAAGTCTTTAATCTGTGGCTGGGACCCATTGCCCTGGCTTGCCTAAGCTCTGTATATTGCCAAAAGTTCATTTAAGGACATGCTTTTTGGATTTTGGGTCAGCTGCCAGCTCTCGACAGTATGCGCTTCTGTATTGCCTCACCTCTTGTGCATTTGTATGACTCAATCAAAAACACTTCTCACGTTTTAATTAACGCATCTGTGTGCTGACAATTTTTTAACTTTTCTACGGCCGTTTTTTGAGCGATCAATCCGTTATCTGAGCGGCTGTTTTTTTTTTTTTTTTGCTGAAGAGAAAGGGCACGTGTACAGCAAATACACATTCAAATATATTGTGGACTGAGATCTGTGAGATAAACTTATTGAGACAACAAAAAAAAAAAGCTAACAAACCAGATTTGAAAAAATTATATTCCTGGAATTATACATTTCCTGATAAGAAACTGTATGTTATTAACCAAAGTAATAAGGTAAATAAAGGAAAAGTAGAAACATGGTCATATCACACACTGTCATTTCGCAATAAATAAGGAAAACAGACCTCCATCAATACAAGCTAGAGGAAGCCATTTTGTTGTCTGCTCAAGCAGCAGCAAGCATCCCGCAATAAGTTTCAATCCAAAGCATTAAACAATTCACATTAACACATTCATATGTCCGACCTGAAACAATTAATATTTTATTTAGATCGGTATTCTATTAACTTGTGCACTGCAAATATTTCACAGAGATGGTGCTTTGATGCACAAAATAAACCTGACTTCAACCCAGTGCATTATATCTATTTTCTTTGGACAAAAGCTTAAAAAAAGACTCATGTACAGACCCTGGTTTAAAAGCATAGTACTAAATAATTTTGGAATCAGATATTAAAAACTAAAATAAAATGCAGTTGCAATTACATGTTCACAGCTAACAAGGAAGTAATACTGTTTTAATTAAAGTTTTAAGACATGACAGAAATAGCAGTTGAACATAAAACAAGTTGAAACTAAAGAGTTTAAATCATGCTCATATTAAGCATGCAACGGCTGCCAGACCATAAAGGCCTGTACCAAAGCACAAATGCTTGCCCTAGTTTAAGAGTGAAATTCTGCAAGTCACTTCACTTGGGAATGACAGCGAGCATAAATTTCTATGCTAGAACATTTTATTGAAATGATTCAACAGTCGAAATTCAGCAGGCTTTTGCTATCCGATAAATAATTGAACAGCCGAATAACCTCCCTCTCTTCAGGTACAGGTGAAAAACTGGTGACGAAGAGGGAACAGGTCTATTTTGATACCTGAAAAAGAGAAAATAAAACTGGCATCATGCTGAACAAGGGGAAAAAGGGCTAATCTCAGCAATACTACAGTCAGAAATGTTTTTTTTGTTCCATAAAGCACTAAACTAATGTCTGGCTTACTACAGGGACTTTGTGCCAGTCACAACCTTTCCTCAGACTTTAACTTCTGTGCTGTAACCGGGGTATGTTGTAGCAGGACAAAACACCATGAGTGCCGGGACAACGGCCTCTATCTATGTGGGCCTGGAGCAGGCGCTGGCAGTTAGGAAAGAGTGAAGAAATAGCATTAGAGGGGACGGGACGATGCCGTCGGGAGAAGGACGAAACCTCGGCCCCCGCTGATTTACAGCAGTCTGACAGAGACGTGTTAGGCCTTGTCCATCACACCGCACGCACGCACAAAACAACTACAATGCCACCGCCGCACCTAAAAGCGCATGACAAAATCCTCCAATCAATAACTAAGGAAAGGAAGGGAAAAGAAGAGAGGAGGGCCTCGATATTTTACTCCTGTGGGGGAGCGAGGACAGGGTCCGAGACCCCAGCACGCGCCAAAACCCACGTCTCCATTTCAGACGTGACCCTGGAGGGCAGGCCCCCCCATTGAGACAGGAACAAAGGGCGTGACCCGGAGGTCAGCACGTCCTCACTGGTTGCGCGGTGGCCCCCCATTGAAAGGCCGCGCGCTGTTTGCTTTGAGTAGGTGAAGATCACTAATACATTAACTAATAGGGATTAAGGGGTTATCTCCCAGGGGGATGTCAGACATCACTTTCCTATTAACACTCGTGACCCCTCCACTTAACCTCACGTGCCACAACACCAGCGGCATCTCCCACCCGGCTTGAGCACCATTTTACACCGTGTTCAGTCCACAATGAAAGCCAAGTAAATACACCTGGTCAGCATCAGAAAAACAACATGAATTAATTTTCACAGTAAAGTGCTCTATTTGTTTGCAAATGAAACAATTCAGAAAATAAAATAAATGTTCATATGAAAGAAAGGTAAAAACATCAAAAACAGAAAATAAATCTGTAATTAAAGTGATTATACAAGTTCTAACTAAAATAAATCTGCCCCTCCAAATAAAACTTTTCAAGTAATATGTTCAGTTCCATAAAAACAGCAGTAAATACAATGTAACTATAATTTAATCAGAAAGGTAATACAGTTTCTTTTTTTTGTATTTATTGATATACATTACCTCGATAAAACCACATCGTCTCACATAAAATGGCGGCTATAAATGATTAAAATCACAAAATGGCGGACAGAGAGAGAGAGAGAGAAGTACAACATGGCAGCCACTCGTAATTTCATAAAGACAGAAAGCACGTGTCTACTTTTCCACGAACGCAAATATGTGACTTTTTTTTTTTGTTTTGACAAATTGTTGTTCTATTTTAGTGGTGAGACTGAAGATATAAGCTATGACTAAACAAGAGGATTGAAGGTTTCGACAAGAAAAAGAACCCAGAACCAACACACATTTGGTATTGCCGTGTTTGAGTGGACATAGGGGCTTAACCCTTTGCCTTCTGATAAAACATAAATTATATCTGCAAAAAACTGTCAAATTCATGACAGCAGTTTCACCCTATGGAGCCAAAACAAGAGCCTATAGCACCAAAAGCAGGTTGAAAAGAATAAACTGCGTTTATTACACATATATGATGTGTTAACTCAGTATTAATGCTCTAAATATCTAATATGGTCAATTCAGTGATTAAGATGGTCAACAAATATTCACAATTAACAAACAGAACGAGGAACATGTTTAATAAGAATTTAATAAGAATGTTTAACAAGAATTAAAATCTATTTTTCAATTCAATGAATTAACCAAAGTTGTAAGCATTATAACAAACCATTTTTAAAGTTTTGTTTTGAAGGGATTCTAAAACATTATTCTAAGGGTATACTGCTTGTGTATTTTAAGTGAAATGAAAGGATTTCGATGGAAGTATTACATCTGAAGTAACTGATGTATTAATTAATGAAAGCAATTATACAACAGTAATTATACACTGACAATAAAAAGAAGCAAGACATAAACAGACCGTACTTTTCAGGTGACTATTAAGAATGAATCATTGTAAAATACTGGTGAAATGTTTCTGTTTTTCTGATTTTTTTTATGACAAAGATGAATGAATAGTACACTAAAAGTAAGTTTACTCTCTATATATCTGTATGTGTGTGTGTGTGTGTGTGTGTGTGTGTGTGTGTGATAACGTATATAAATTAATTTGACCTCAAATTTTTCCATTATATTTTCATTTATACAACATCATTTTACTATTGAAGAAAATTGAACAATCAAAGTGAAATCCTGGAACTCACAAGTAGCTTGCACTGGTTCTGATTGTGAATATATAAGCTATACAGCTCTTTAACTATGTACTTTTTAACACAAATATTTGATACCTTTTTAAAGATTAGTTTAAATTATGTGTTAAAAGCATATCTGAATTACAACTGAGAAAACATAATGTACAGAAGAAAGAAGAATGTATTTTTGATTATGATTTCTTGGTTTATGAATGAATAACAAAGTATAAAGACTAGTGAGTCAAATGTGGAAATTGGCTTCCAAAATATAACATATTTTTAATTTCTCTAACTGATTAAAGATTCTCAGTATATTATCATCAGCTGCATGCTTTCATTTGGTCACATATTTCTCAAAACTAGATTTTTCATTTAATTGGCTGAAAAGTAGTATAGGTGCCCATCATGTCTACTAAAATTAAGCAATATTGCATGTTCATATTCAGATTTATTATTACAAAAATGTATTTGTATCACTATTCTGGTCCTAAGAATAAATGTCATTAAATTCTAAAGTGTTGTATTTTATTTTATTTTTGGTTTACACCCCAGGACAATTGCACTACACTGTCGATTTTAAATGTTACAAAATGTCATTTGTATCGTACAGCTGCAATTAAATTACAAAGCAACAATTAGCATTTCATAGTTTTAAGAATAGAAATGATGTCTTTGTTGGCAAATCGCATTAACATGTATAAATCCAGTGTTGGGGTGACTTTCATTAGACTAGAAACTTTAGACTAATTTCTTGTTCAATTATTTAATCTCTCACGTAACAGCATTTATTTATGTATGGTGGTAGAAATATGAATATACAGTATATCTACCATGACCAATCAGGAAATAAGCTAGTGCTAAGTCTCCTAATAGTTATAAATAGGACATTTTAATATACAAAGACAGAGGTGACAGTAAAATATTACTTTTGTGTTAGGCAGCTTCTCAACAACGTATTTTTGCTTGGTTAAATCTGTATTTGCTGTGAGTGTAAATAATCTACTATAATACAATGAATACAATTGAATACAAGACCATTATATATATCATAAGAGGTCTGAATATTTAGTGTCTATTTTAGTTAAATCAATATAATTCTTTCGTAAAATAGTAGTTCTGACATGTCAGTATTATCCCGTACAAATGCCTACCATCCATTTCTAAAACAAATCAGCAGTTTTACTTAAATCTTTTTTCAGGAGAGCAACAGTGTTTGTGTAAATGGTTTTATATGTATGCATTTATTTTTACATGGGAATCACATCACTGACTTTACTATTCAATAGATCACAATTACAAATGTATGTGCCACCTACTCCAGCATATTAAAAAGGACATGAATATCAACACCTTTTCAAGAAACTGAACAGATCCTACTTTATTACTGAAGTACTTTCACTGAAAGTTATTTAAATTTCCATTTATGCAATAATTAATAAAACACAAAACACAGCACATAAGACCTGTCTATTCAAAAGTACTTTTTATTAAATAGTATAAAATAGTATAAATTCTGTCAATAAAATTTTACTCAATCCCATGCTGCACAAAATTTACAATAGATTTCGAACTATAGCATTTCAGCTGCAAAATCTATTCTAATATAAACTGTACATTTGGTTATTTTGCGTGCTACACTCACAATATCTGTTGCAAGTCGGCACGTTAGACTAATTATAGGTTTGTATAAGGCTAGTAAATCATAGGAAAACATTTTAGTTCACTTGATCATTTAAATTTTCACCTTGATAGAAAATAACAAGGACACTCACAGATTACATAAGTGATCTATTATCCTGTGGGTCATTGTTTGCTATATCTCTCAACGCTGCTATTTTAATGCGCAAATGCCGTTTTATACATTTGGCTCACTGCTTTTTGTTTTACGGCATTTAAACACGAGTACCTAGACAAGCTTGATAAATAATGGATCGACACTATTATAATGGTAGAGAACGGAGGATGGAATGTCGAATGAACACTCAATACAAGAATGCTAGGAAATTAATAAATAAGATCTTAATAAATAATAATCTTTGTCATAACTTTGTGCAAATGTTTACTGTAAGTAACCATAAAAGTATATTTCACCCAGACACTCCATGTCATAAATTCCTTTTTGGATGTAAGATCAGATAAGTATTACATACAATGAAGCACAGATAATCTTAATGTTATGCCCTTTTACCAGGCAAAAGAGGAATAAACTCACCTCACTGCTTCAGTTGGGATTCGAGTGAGGGACAGTGAATAGGGAGGTTGGCTACAAGCAGACTGACCCTGTCCAAAAACTACGGCCCAATCGGAGAGTCCAGATGTGTCTGAACCCAGGCTAATTCATCAATCCCTCCTGCAAATATACCCAACCCTCAGAAAAGAAAACTGAGACTTGTCCTGGCTTACAGCAAGAAAACATCTCTGCTTTTTTATCCATAACCTTGTCCCTCTTTCATTTGAGACTACAGAAAATCTTTTATATTTTAAATCTTATCAAATGATTTATATTCTCACCTCCCAAAGAGAACGTTTTAACTGATCACTGATAACAAAATGCAGTGGAGAGTGTGAATAAAATTGATTCCGGCCATATATGGGCTTTGATAAACATCAAATGGAGTGAACATGAGTGAAACCCTTTTACACTTTGGATGTGATGTCTCATACATCACTGTTAAAACAGCGATGGGTATTAAAGTAATCTACAAGATAAAAGCAGTACAATGTCAAAAGGCAAAAAGCTTTCATTTATTTATTTATCTTTTTAAAGCCTTCGGGAAAAAGTTAAAGTGTAAAACATTTTAACAAAGACCGTCAAGCAAAAATAGAGTGCGAGAGTGAGTGAGAGAGAGAGCGTGAGAGAGATTATTCCCATAATCTCTCGCAAGATTATGGGAATATGTAGAGTTCTGGTGTGTGTCACATCATGGTTACTGCCTAGATTGGGACATGGACCCCAACCCCCCGCCCAGTCCAGGCTAAAGTGCCCAGTTCCCAGGAGCCTTCACTCCCAAAATGAGTCAGTCAGAAACAGCTCAGGGCCTCAGCCTGGCTTCCGGGCTCCACATCCCACCTAGTATTAATCACATCACTCCTACGCTACCTATTTTACCGCCTTTCACAACACCACCATCATGGATCGCCTGATAAGGCATAAGCATGACTAGTAGTCAGTTGACAAGCCTTTTGCAAGCCTTTTACAAACCAGGGGCTACATGCATAAACAGTACAGAATCCACGCAGAAATTCAAATGTATAAAATAAGAGAACCTGCGTACCTCTGCACACGCTAGACACCATACGTGCACAGTGTTTGGAGTCAGTGTGATATGGCGACACCGCGATCAAAAGGCAGAAGAAGAAAATGTGAAACTTTGCGTAAGCACATTTCCGACTTTCTCCCTCAGCATTCTTTTACGCATTCTTTTACTCAGTTTTATACATGAGGCCCCGGGTTGGGTGGTTACTTTGTATATGAACGTTGGCGTATGAATCTCTCGCCCTAAGGAAAATCACCCAGCCCACTCGGTGAGAACGTACCACACCCAGCAGTACAATATGATATTGTGACTTGGGCCTTCTTATTTCAGCTGCCCTCAGTAATCTTAATGGTAAAACCATTTATTTTTCTTAAGAAGGTCTATTTTTAAGGGATGTGGCCAGCGTAATTTAATATTTTTCTTACTGTCAACATATCCTATGAAAAAACCAAAACCTACAATGCTTCTGAATGACTCTCAATACTGTCTGACATTCTCCTCCTACCCCATTTAGCACTCAATCAGGGTGCCAATAATTCTAATTGTGCATTAAAATCATTAAATACAGCTCAGAAAGACATTTTCTTTTTCAGAAAACGCAACCTATTATCACATAAACATGGCCAGTGTAGTTTTTACCAATATACTTCAAAACTGAATAAATTGTTAATTTCGATGGGGACTATTTGTATACATTCAGGGCCTAATTTACTAAGACATTTAGCACACACAAAACCAATATCCTGATCAATGATTGGTCATGGTATTTGTTTTGCACCAATCTTTGGTTGTGCTATTTGTTTTGCACATGCTAAATATCTTAGTAAATCAGGCCCTCAATGCACTAGTGCAGTGATTTTCAACCACTGTGCCGCGGCACACTAGTGTGCCGTGAGAGATTGTCAGGTGTGCCGTGGGAAATGATCAAACTTCACTTAATTAGTAACACTTTTGGTTGGTGGTGTGACTCAGGATTTTTTTTTATGTAAAAAATGTGCCTTGGCTCAAAAAAGGTTGAAAAACACTGCACTAGTGAATAGGCAAGTATATATCGAAATTGCTGTCACTTCATAAAGGTTTTCAAGAAAAAGTACAAATGCCAGGTTCATCGTAATAATTCATTATGCTGACCAAAGCAACAGTGTGTTTCTTTGACTTGTTTTCATAGTGTTTTAGACAACAATGGAGTTCTGTGACAACTATGACAATACTTGTTGGTATAATACATTCAAGGTAAGTCTTGGTCTTTTCATAGGATGATGTTGATCATAAGAAAGTAAAAATTACGGCCTTGTCCTTTAAAGCACGACTGAACTTTGGGTTTGTGTAGTTACCTGGCTATGATATGAGTCCGAATGCTGGCAAAATATGTTTGTTAGTTGCTCTGTGCTCTCCTGGGGTGATAATCCAGAATAGGGTATTTTTTTTAAATTAAATGGCCCTTTCCTGGCTTTTTTGTATTTTATTTGGAACGTGGATCCGGAAGGTAATTCTTGCGCCAGAAACAGTGTTAATGTGCCGATGTGTCAATAACCACTCATTGGTCCAAATTTCCACGGAAGCAAGCGATCCTGGTCGTATATATCTATGGTAAACAAACCAACCTGCCAGCATTTTGCTAGTCTTTTCTGCTAACAACATTGAAGAAAATAGCACTTTTATAAATAATTTTAATTACACGACAAAAAGGAGGACTGGTTATTGTTTGTATTGACAGAATCCGCTTCGTTTGCGTTCGAATATGTGCTAGAAGTGTCATTTAGTCACCATTTTAGCTGCTCTATAGAAGTGAATGGAGAGCGACAAATACCCTATTCTGGCTTATCACCCCAGGAGAGCACAGAGCAACAAACGAACATATTTTGCCACCATTTGGACTTCATAGCATGGCCAGATAACTACACAAGCCAAAGTTCTACCAAACTTCAGTTGTGCTTTAAGCTGTAAATAATCATCGTTCTCCATTAGTATGCTGCCCACATAATGATTCAGCCATACAATAAAAATAAATCATTTAACTTGTCTGGGTCAACAAAACAAAATGGTGGAATAATACAGGACTAATAGACCAACATAGCCACTGGAAGGTCTTAAGGCTTTGGCATTGGAGCGGGGGGGGGACCTCCATAGATGTGATTTCACCATTACTACAACCGGTCAACTCGACCACAAAGAAACAAACGTGAAATTGTGAGCCTGAACAAACACACCACTGTGAATCCTTTGTTCTAGTCGAGTATAAATCAGACATACTCCTTAAAACTGCTCCTTAACAAAGCCGTACTTTCTCAGCTTGACATTTTTGCCTCTAAACAATTTAAAACAATGTTTTGATAAAAAAAACAACACCGCTGTTCAGTCTGTTCCAGTGCATTTATGTCCCAGATTTGTGTTAACAAATTTTAAATATCCCCATCCTCGTAGGATGCTCATTTTCATAATCCCAATCAAAGGCTAGCAGCGCCCACTGTGCAAGCTCAACCTTGCGGGATGACTGATGCTGGCCTAGTTACTCAAGAAAGCAGTGGGTGAAGCAGGCAAACAGCATAATGTTTTCACAGCCATCGGCTCAAATGTAAAAAAAAATAATAATTTGAATTTTTTAAATAGACAAACAAGAAATATGGCAACCCACTGACAACAGTAAAAACACTCAGAGGTAGATAGACAGGTAGGCAGTTTGAGGGACGTCATGTGGTACATATACAGTGGTGCTAGAAAGTATTCATACCCCTTCACTTTTTGCACACTTTATTGTGCTGTAGATTAAATTTTAAATGGATAAAATTGGATAAAATAAAAAAGTAAATAAAGTGAAATAAAGTGTGCAAAAAGAGAAGGGGTATGAATACTTTCTAGCACCACTGTATGTCTGGTGGCAATATTATGGAAAAAGCAGTGGTGCAGTCGCGGGTCAGCCAGATTCGGCTTCCGCCTGCAAGCCTGGTTTTTGTACCATTGCCCCATTTCCCGCAGCAGTTTTCTGGGGGGGATATCCTGCTGTCTATAGAGGTAGCTCCTTAAAAAACAAAACAAAAAACTGCCGTTTGGAATGAAATGGACTGAATGGCTATTTTCTCAGAAGATTTCAGTTTGGCTCCGTTGCACAAGGGGTCTGTGAAAAGGCTGGTTTAAAGAAGAGCCCAAATAATGTCAGTGCTGCTGGGCGGCAGCCCCGCCTAAAGCAGAGATTCTCAGCGCAGAGTCTGAAGTGAGATCCTGACAGTTCGAGCGCCAACTGCGGTTAGCAGGCTTGGCAGGGAGGTGTATAATTGGCCATAGCCTGACACGAGGAGGGAGGGACACAGTCAGCACTCCCTGACTGAATGCACTAATGACTCATCTTTTTTATTTTTTATTTTATGTGGTAACATGAGTCACCCTGATGTGGCAGCAGTACGACGACTTGACGAGCCTTCAAATATGACTGCCCACTCTACATCGGTAGAAAAGGGTACAAAAAAAACATAGTCGGATAAAAACAAAAAGTAGCCTGTGATATATCTGTAAGCCTACTTCAGTGAAGTTGACTTATTTAAAAATATTTTAAGTAGACTCAGCTGCTGTATTATAGTCCCGCTTCTTTGGTCGCATCTATAAAATTTTGATCCAGTAAAATTCCACAGTATTGCTCAACTGACTACACAAACTGCCAATGAGACAATCCTTTCAGACTAAAAACATGCACAGGCACAGAAGCACCAAGACAAATTTTTCTTTTAGTCAGCAAATTATCATGTTATAAAGTCACTGCAAGCTGTGTGGGCTGCAAGTACATATTAAAGAAACCCAAACTTGTGACTTACAACAACTCAGAAACAAAGCCAGTTTATTGCAAACCGTGCAGCATATCATAGGGTCGTCTGCACCAGTGTGTAATAGCGACCACTGATTGGCTAGATTGGGACCAGTGTGTAATAGCGACCACTGATTGGCCAGATTGGGACAAAGGTATTTGTGCAAAAGTGGCAGAGACAAACAATCATCTTTTCACCATTAAATCTGTTAACCCTTCACACAGAGGTCAGGGCTGCTGCCACTAGAGTCCCTTGATAGAGAGAGTAGCGACATAGAGGGTCCGGAAAAATCTAGTCACGTGATTGCGTGGAGCCATTTTGAGTCCATCGCGGACAGGATCGTGATCGGACGCATATCGATTTTACGACAAAATGACAGGTTGTAGTGCTTGTGGGTGCACAAATAGAACGGAGAAGGGATTCAAGGTATATAGATTTCCATCAGATGCAAAAAGACGGGAAATCTGGGAGAACAGAGTCAGTCGTGTTGGATGGAAAGCAACTTCTTCCTCAGTTCTCTGCCAGGTCAGTGGTAATGGTCCCATATGCGTATTGAATTAACTTGCACATATTTGTACTTTTGTGATGTCATTATTATGGAGTATGGTTTAAGACAAGAGAAAACACCCTCTACCTTTCCATGCGTAATTAAGAAAATTATGGACATATTTGTAATGCCTTGACGGCTTGAGTGTTTGTTAAATTTAAATTTGGTTTTTATTTTTAATTGCATGTAGTACAGTACGTATGTAGTATTTAAATGAATGCAGGGCCCCAATGGAAACCAGGTTTTAACTGTTTGGGCATACCCTGGGTAAAGAAATGCAATAAATAAATAAATAAATAAATAAACCCTAGCTTTTAAGAGTAGGTTATACCTAGGGATGTGCGCGTTTAGTCAACTAGTCGATTAAACGTTGCTACCCTCGCTAGTCGGCACCAGAAATACTAGTCGGTTAAACATTATTTTTATTAATGTACACATTTAAATTACATATTGACATAATTTGCACTGAAATGTCATGTTTTCCTGGTCAAATGTTGCTTTATAAAAAAAAACGAGCATCCGTTACTAATGTTAACAACGCCCGATTAAACGAAATTTTTAAATTTTTTAAATGAAGGAAAAAAACAAAACGCAATAAAACTAATCTAATGTCAAGTCGATCAGTAGGCCTAATTGTTATTTTTTTGTGGGCCTATTATTGGTAGTTTTTCTGATGACCGATTATTATTTTTTACTGTATTTGCTATGCGATCGCGTTCACCCAATGAAAATGCCGTTGTAATAATCAGGCACGTTTCCTAAAAATGTTTTGTTACGTTGAATATTGTTTTCAATAAATGTTATTTGTTAACTTATATTTAGTGAGTTGTTGTCATGTTTTGTAGGACAATGTGCAATGTTCATAATGCAAGGCGCAAAGTGCCACACATTTCAGCCGCATTTAAAATACGATTTGGTTATTGAAGTATGTGATTAACGGTTTCAAATGGCTCTTATAATATACGCAATATTTTTTCGTCGACTAGTCTAAGTTTAAATTTCCGTTTAACCGTCAGGGAAATTAGTCGTTAGGAACATCCCTAGTTATACCAAAGATTTATTTTCCCCCTTTGGCATGCACGGCATCTAGTTTAGCATGAAAAAAATATCACATTGCACCATTATCCAACGTGTTCCTATTTGTAATTCGCAGGTTCATTTCGAGTACCTGTCTAGTTAATTCCTTCTTTGTCATGGTTCTAAATGTCTGTGACTGTTAAATCACAACCAGCTCTGTGATTTTCTTCTTTATCATATGGCTCTTAGTTGTCATAAATCTTCTATTTTGTCATCTTCATATAATTTGTTCATTATCAACATGGAAAAGACCATTCCCATCTCTCATACATAGAGAACATAATGGAATACACGGTTCAATGCACTAGCGCCATACGGCGGCTCCGCACTGAATGGACTCAAAATGGCGTCAAATCGTGAGTTGTCGCTACTCTCTCTATCAAGGGACTCTAGCTGCCACATCACACTTCCTATCTGTACAGGAAAGCCAGTGGCGCTGTTCTACACCATCTGCGCGCACATGTAACATGTAACGCACCTATACATCGTCTGGGGCCAGAAGACATGTAACGCACCTATACATCGTCTGGGGCCAATTTCAGAACTGAATGGAAGATGACAACACAGGTGTTGCACATGCAGAGAGAAATAAATGCAAACACTCTTTTCCCACTTTGTGGTGCCAGAGCAGGTACTTCCTGTCTGCTGCCGCGTAATTCCCGGCACAGCTAAAGTGGTTATTATTTTTTCTCTAATTGGCTTCATGTCTGTGATCCCTTAGGGAGCTCCTGCCTTTCATAGAAAAAGCTGAGGACAGCAGTATGCAGAGCTAATGTCTGATAGCGAGTTACCACACCTCTCTCCCCCACTCCCTCCCAGTCCCTAGCCCTCACCCCCCCCCCCTCACAAAAAATATCTGTCAAGACACACTGCCATCCTGGCACCCAGCCACGGATTTAAAAATAAACAGGAAAATTCCGCACTCTCCTCCTCGTACATCACTTGGAGAGATCTCTTCTCCGTTCGTTGTCCGCGTATCGGTCGACGGAGGGAGAGAATAAGAGATGGGTTTAGGGCAGAGAACGCTGCACCGTTGTTGTTTTTTTTTGCGAATTGCGAGTGTCAAACGCGAGGAGAGTTCACCTGACCGCTTACCCCTCCCCCCCAAACGGGCATGGAGCGGTGTCAGAGGCATGGAGGGGGGGGGGGGGACCCCTGGACTGCCATCCGTACGATGGGCTGCGCTCTGTTAGCGCACCCCCTCCCCATCCTCTCAGCCCGTCGCCCCTCCTATTGGGTGAGAAACTGGCACAGTGCCAAGCTCTGCCCAAGCAAGTCAAATATCTGTCAAGGGCAAATTTAGAGGAGAGAGAGAGAGAGTGAGAAAGAGAGAGCGAGAGAGAGAGAGAGAGAGAGCGAGAGCAGAAAGAGAGCGAGAGAGAGAGAGAGAGAGAGAGAGAGAGAGAGAGCGAGAGCAGATAGAGAGAGAGAGAGAGAGATAGAGAGAACATGGAGGCACATGAGGAGAAAGAGAAAGAGGAAGAGGAAGAGAAACAGAGAAAGAACAGAAACATTGGGCATAATTTTGAGCCAATATGGTTTAATTTCTTAGAAAAAAACACACAATTGTATATTTTATATATATATATACGTATATATATATATATGTAAGATATAAACCACGACATGCTGTATATATACGGCTTTCAGCCTCGGGCCAATCACCACCCCTGTCGTGCCATATATTCTGTATATAGGCTGTACGCTGGCATAGAGTGGTTTATATCTCTTATACCATGGTTACCAACAATTATACATGTATATTGTTACTTTTATTGATTTTTATCGACTTCAGCTGAAATTGAAATATCATTCTGTGGCCCTTTTCACATGTTTTTGCGTTGTCAAGCAGAACTCTGGTTGGTAGTTCTATTTTGAACCGAAAACGTTATTGTTCTATCTCGTCGTTAGTTCTGAATAGTTCCCTATAAGGAAAAAAGAAAAAAATTGTTCCTTCTTGGTTTTATTTGTCATTACATTATTTAAGAAAATTGTATGAAACCATAACTCAATCGGATTTAACGTTACCTGGCTCTCTCTCTCTGTCTTGCTTTTTAAAAATGGTTTGGTCACGCAGACAATGCAGTGTAGCCTATTTAAATAGCCTAACGTGCAGGCTAGCTAAGGAAATAGTTAGCCTACATTTCAGATTCGCATCATGATATGCATGGGAACATCAGAAAAATACTATGGAGTTTGTTAGATGTAACCTTTCTCAGAAATTTTGCTGGGTAAAGTTTTCTATAGCCTATACAGGTTAACGTGCTTTGTGAAGTGACTTGCATTCACAAGCAGTCCGCATGTTTAGCCTACAATTCGTATTTCCAAACTGAATAAATACTGCACCTCTAACCACAAAAATAAGCCTTTTGTAGTTGTAGCCTACGAGATGGAGTAGCCGTCTGCCGTCCAATAACGTTAGTCACTGAGGGAAAGAAAGTAGGTAGGCTACATTCTGCTTATTTTACTGTATCAATTCACTTTATTTATTCCACTTATTTTATTGAACGTTTTGGACTCTGAATTAGTGGAGCAATAGCTTGCCATCATTCCCATCCATAGGCATAGGCCAGGCAGAGCATGCATTTACAATGGTGATCAAACCTGAGACCAGGATGACCGTTCATATACAAGCATTTAAACCACGGCTGTCAACCAATCAGAATCGAGTATTTATCCAAGCCATGGTATAAATATATATATACAGTATATATGCATGTGTGTGTGCTGTATGTTCTACAGATGTAAATATATCAATTAGTAAAGCTTTTGCTTTGAATGGTTTCTTCTACAGATAAACTTGAAGAGGACGGTGTGTGTGTGTGTGTGTGTGTGGGGGGGGGGGGGCCCGTTCAGGGGAGCGCAGTGTGAACGGTCATGTGCACACCGGCCGCAACAAAAGGCCCTTTTATTTGGTGTGTATGCAGATAAGGAGGTTCCTTTGTGCGCCGAATTTCACACATCACAGAAGGGGATCCCATGGCCGAGTCTGGCGGAGAGGAGAGGAGAGGAGAGGAGAGGACAGGAGAGGAGAGCGGGGCACGGCACCGCCGCTCTGCCTTCAGGGAACACAGAATGCCTTCCTGAGGCCACACTTAGGTACGGAGGAATCCTGGAAGGAGTTAAAAAGAGGGAAAAGATAAGAAAGTAGGAGACCTTTTAAAGAAAACATGCCATGGCCTACCCTCATTATTCTTTTTACTGCAGCTTACTCTGAATTGTTTAATTTCCCCTTACACACATAAAAAATTTAATTCAATAAAAAAGTGAAAGGACAGAAAGAAACGTGCTTGTTCCAGAATGTGGCGATTTAGTAATGTGGATCTAGGCGGGAGGCCCTATACTCGTTCCTCAGCAGGGCTTCTTATTGCGGGCTGCTGGGCTGAACTGGGCCTTTCTCCTGTGTGACACGTCCCAGTGACGCAGTGCTCTACACCCTCACACACACACACAGTCACACGTACGGCTCCTGCATTGACTTACACTATCGAATATCAGCTGCAATTAAAAAAACGAGCCCATAAACCAAACACGCGTGTGTGCACACTCACGTGGAACGAGTGCATTTCCTGGAGTTCATCTGTAGTTTTATCTATTATTTAGCTTACAAAAAATAATAATGATGACTGTTGACAAACCATGTTTGTCAGGAACCTATCCAGCACAATAGTTATCAATACATATTGAAAATAACACCATACAAATCTATTCTCTATCCAATTTCTGTCTAATCTCTGGCAAGTGGACCATCTTGTCATTTACAAGGTTATCTTCATTTAAATCTAAAATTGAACCCTCATCGGCTACCCGAAAGGGTCTACTGCTGGCTTAGTGCTCACAGAGCAGCCATCTACAGGAAAAGCTCTAATTCAATGCATTGCTCCTTACTCTATAGTTTGGTATAGGTAAAAAGAGAGGGGAAAACAAGAAACCCATTTCAAGGCAGAAATATTCAATTTCCTTACAACTCCCTGCAGCAACTTATCATTCACTCTCGTTTCCACATCAGCCTTCAAAGCAAGTACTGCAAGTGTGGCTGACATGAGTGCACCGCAGTGACATCTTCACGCATCGCGCTTCTTTGACTCACTGGAAAACAACTGAAACTCCTCCACCTTGATGCGTCACACGCCCAAGTGCGCCGTAAAGGTTAGTATCGTTAAAACACCCAAAGCGATTTGCGTAACTCTGTCTGATCCGCGCCCGCGCTTGCCCTCGCGCCTCTCAGCCGCATCCGCGTCCTCAGAATACGTTCCAGAACCGCGGCAGTAAAACGCGGGAATGTAGAACAATGCTATACCACACCCAGCTCTCTTCAAATCCATCCAAACGGTCCCCTCGGGCGGGGACACGATCCAGGGAAACTCGGAGGCGGAGAAAGTCAACAGTCCGGGAGTATGACAATTAGACCACTGCAAGCTCTTTGGGAAGGCATGGAAGAATTTAAATTTCTTAATATTTACGACAAACATTGAAAATAAACTAGGATATGGGGTAATTTGGCCAACTGCCACCAGATCGTCAGGGCTTATGTTTCTACATGGTCCTCTACAAAAATGCCAAGTTTAGTGGCGATTTTCTCTTTAGTTTATTTTTTCTTTCCACAGCGTCAAATGAAGGCAAACAAAGTCAGGGCACAAACAATAAGGAATAAACTCCTTCCGTTTCTCTACTTCAGTTTTACTCCTTCAGTTTCTCTACTTGGACCCCTAACAACTTATTTCAGCTCATTGCACTGATATATCCTGCACCACCGTCTCAAAAACAAAAACAAAAACAAAACATGACTAAAATAATTACTATTCCAGACTCGGGAAATTAAAAGACTTGCTAGAAGACTGCATCGTCAGACTGTCAACAGATCCATGGAGAGATTCACTTCCAGTATCCCACGCTTCTGCACATTCAACTGTACACACCGGCGTTCTGCACTGCAGCGGCAGTCCACATACATTACACTGCATTACATTACATTCACTTGGCAGGCGCTTTTATCCAAAGCGACGTACAATACATGGGTACCCTGACACTGTTGAAAAATTAATTCATATACTGTAAAATAAACACTCTCTCTCTCTCTCTCTCTCATTGACACAACCACAAGCCCAGAGTTGAGAGTTAAAATGGTTATGATGGTTTGGTACACCATCTTGGTTTGCTGCTGGGCTAGATGCGACCATCGGCCTTCCCCCCACATATTGCCTGATAGTTTGTCCAAGTGCCGTTGTAAAGAACAAGTTGGCACAAACCCCTCTCCACCATCTTATCCCCAGCTGCCAAGCCTGAAAACCAACAAAGGTCCAGGCCCTTACCACCATATATTCACCACCAGGAGACAGCAAAAAATAAAAAGAGAGGGAGGGCAGAGAGTGAGAGAGAGGGAAAGAGAAAAGAAGTCGTGCATAATGAGGTGCCTGACAACCATAGAAGATGAAGAAGAGGAGGAGGAGGAGGAGGGGGGGAAGAGAGAAAAAAAAGTTCCTTGGCATTTAAGTTTTTTTTTTTTTTCTTCTTCCATCCCGCCTCAATTGACCTGTAAACCTTCTTGACTGGAAGAAATGCAAATAGCGCTGACTTGCTCACACAAAATACTAAAGGCTATTCAAATGAGCCGCAGCCAACAATGCACGGCGGCTGGAAGCCCTGTGCATATACAGTCTGGGATTGAAAGGCACGCTGTCTGAGAGGCAAGCGAGGGCCGGGGCCTACCAGTCTGGCGTGGAGGCGCAGGCCGCTATCGCTTATTCTCCTCTGTGGCTTTAATTAAACTTGTCAACTTAGGGGTTGCATTCTCCGTCGTCGCCCCCCCCCCCCCCCCCTCCATAGTTATCTGGGCAAATGGCTGGCGTTGGGGCTACCACTGCTCCAAAATAGTCCCTTTTTTTAAATAACGGACTTTGAATACTAACTTGGCAGGTGCTTTTGTTAAGGAAGAGTGAAGGCATTTTCCTCAAAAAATTTTTTTTTCTTAGGTATAATCTTAACCTTCACGAAACATTTACAATTGAAATAATAAGTATTTTTTTGCAATTACAATTATTCAAACACAAAGTTCAGTTTAGCAAATTTGTAATCTCTCATACTGGGACGTCTTTCTCGTTTTTCCACAAGACGACTGTCTGGGAAAATTACACAGTGGGGAAAAATAGCTGAGCACTCCATCTTTCACTCACAAAATGAATAAATGACAGTAAATTTAAGTAAAAATAAAAATTCACAAAACATACTTTTAAAAGTAAAACTATGCTCTTGCATCGGGACTCTTCTGTGAACTTGGGATTTGTCCCATGATTTAATCAACTGACAATCATCTGTGAAATTGAATCAATGTCAGTGGACTTCTTATATGTTAATACCTCTTTAAGATTTCTTCAAGCATATTACGCCGAGACTCACGGCTCTCTGGATTCTTTTCCTTTTCTTTTTTTTTTCTGGAGCGGATCTTATTTCAACACTGCTTTCAACGGTACCAACGGACTTTTATTTTCAACTGTACCGAGTTTCTCAGACCTGCTCCGCAAGAAAGCACTGAGCAGGCAATCTGTCGGCCGGCCAAGCTACCCAGAATCCCCTGCGGAAGGCCTGGCTTTGTTCCCTGTGCTGACTGTGACCATGCAGACTCAACACAAGATGGAACCCTTCATCGCTCTCTCAGGCAGCGCGAGGGCCACCTATCCGGGAACTCTGACTGTGCAACGCCCCCCCGCAGTAAAGAGAGAGGGTTTCATACAGCGGCCCCTTTGAGAGTAGAGGAGAAACCATCTGTACACGGCTATAAACAGGGGGAAAAAAAGGAAACTTTTCCTCAAGATTTTTTCCCCCTCCCAGCATCTGATATGCGACAAAATTGACAACTGACACAAAATAAATGCAACATAGCGTGATTAAATGTATGAGAAATGAAAATCTACTCCAACAAAAAAAAACATATTTAGATCAAAATTTCTTTTTTTTACCACAGTTTTTAAATGCATTTACAGATTTATGGTATTATTATGAATTGTATTTTTAAATGGCGCATCAATAGAAAACCAGATTCCATTTGCTGTTGTTGCCGATGCTTTCATGCGGTACGTGTAATTATGACAGCTATGACGCATTAGCGAAAGCCAAAGTGCATTGCACACTTTGTAATTAGCTGTAATTCATGATTTAAAAACTCTTATTTTCCTGGAACATGTAGTTAGTGCTGAAATGGATGAAAATGGAGCTCAGCGTGAGGCTATCTGCCGCCTATGAGTCAAACCCACTGTAATGGGAAAGGAGAGGTAATGAGGAGAGAAAGCAATCGAGCCTCTAGACTGCAATAGAGGCATCATGGGGGGTGGCAGGCACTTTATTCACATTTAAAGACTTATCTTATTTAAGTCCTACAACAGGCACACAAGATATTACACCCTGAGGAGCTTCCATTTGTTGAGTCTCTTAGTGGGAATGGGCATTGCAGCCTAAGAATAATAACATGATATACATCTGACTATGGATTTTAATACTAAGCTTTCCTGGAAATACAAAAAGTGGAGATTAATACGAAAGGCAAAAGATGGGCAAACATGGCAGAAGATAGCAGGGATTAAACTTTTGGCTGTCTGCATATCTTTCTTTTGTTCTTTTGTGTTTAATCTCACATGACAATCGTCAAAATATCAAACACATCCAAACCTTTAATGGAAAACACAAAATGGCCAAAAGATGACAATCAACACTTAACAGCACTGCATAACGCGATATGAACATGCCAAGATGTTTTCTCGCAGAATGATCTAGACCCACCTGGGCTGTGGAATGAACACAGGTGAGCAGAATGATCTAGACCCACCTGGGCTGTGGAATGAACACAGGTGAGCAGAATGATCTAGACCCAACTGGGCTGTGGAATGAACACAGGTGAGCAGTGTTCATGTTCTCCATACGCATGGCAGGCTGGTAAAGGTTCCGCATGCCCACAATGTTATATTTCTGTTTGTACTCTATGCGCAAGGTGCACAGTCTTTCATGCATTATATTACTACATCCGTTTCAGCATAAAAACAAAATAAATTTTAAAATGCTTAAAAATTTGTGTGTGATAAAACTCATAATCACAATGCCACATTTCTTATACTTAAAAAAAATACTGCAACCATACAAATTTCTGCAGTGTGTACATGAGCTGAAAATATTACTCAATCTCAAAACCTTGCTGATTTTGTTCTATTTGTGTAATGAAAGGCTCTAATGTTACACACTGCAGTAATATGTAAAAAGCATGATCTTGGATGCAGTCAACCTGTGACTGAAATAAAAAGACTCTTGATACGTGAGATTTACCTTGAGCGATTCATTAATTACCTTTTATTCTGACTAATTAATATCCTCATAAGAAAATGAGAGCTTTTCTTTAACATATCCAGCCCTGTATTTGATGTTATAAAAGGGTTGCTGATTTGCTGCAATGCATGGATGAATCACAAATCCATTGAACATTCCCTCATTTCAATTAATTTCCCCCGCGACCCGCGATGCGAACAGAATTTGGAGTGGGAAGGAGAAATTATAATTGTGATAACAGAGAGATACACTCTTATAAATCAGAATGAATGGGGATCAAAGCGCTGCAATAAGGTGCCAATCTGCTGCAGGCATTCCGTGCTCCAGACTTTACATAATACGCTTTTCTCAAATTGTTTACCCCTGATTCCTGCTGCAGGAAAATGCTCCCTATCATATCCAAGGGGTTTCTCTCTCTCTTCGCTCAAAATGGGAGATTAATCCCAAATGGGTCACATGTGAAGGAGAGGCAACATCTGGAGGACACCTGCGAGGTCACATGACCAGATCCTTGTCCACACGGAGCTCAGCGAGGGCGGGGCCAACATCACAGACGGGTCACATGACTCAAGCCTTGTCCACACAGAGCGCAGCAAGGGCAGGCTGACATCAGACGGGTCTCATGACTCAAGCCTTGTCCACACAGAGTGCAGCAAGGGCAGGCTGACATCACAGACGGGTCACATGACCTGAGTGTGTGTCCACATGGAGCTCAGGCAGAGAGAGAAAATGGCACCAGGGGCCTGTTCATGGCACCATAACCCAAACCAGGCGCCTATCTACAATATCTGCCCTCTCACAATGACAGTCACACACAGTAACAGATAGAAAATATACCAAAAAGTAATATTTTCCTTGGGAACATTAAAGCAATTGAAATCAGTGGATCCTACAAAACATAAGAACATCATTATAATATGGTAAGTGGGTCCATCACACAGAAAACACCCTCCCCCTCCGTTATATGATGACAATCATATAACTTTCTAATGCCGTCTATTACTACAGAACATAACCAAGGTATTTATTACTGAATGTGACTACAAGAGTGTAAAGCTGTCCTATTTAGCGTCTCCTGAAACAAACTTACAATCCTAAATGTTGCAAAGACTATGGGACAACTCAATTTACGTTGTTAGCCATAATCCCTGTTTGAATTACTGGTGCTAATATCGTCATGAATAACCTTTTTTTTTATATTGAAGAAGCATAAAAGGAAATTCAACAGCTACTGTTTTCTATCATCACAGTGCAACAAATTCACTGTTAAGAGAATTCACTGTTAAGATTTGGCCTGATAAACTTAGCACAGTCATCCACTCAAAATGAGGACGGCAAAATGAAATGAGATTTTTAAAAATGAAAGTAACCCTTAAAAGCCCTTTGTGACTTAATACTGCAATAAGTAACTGACTTTTCTGTATTTTCAAATCTTCGTATTTTATTTATTTTCAGCCGTAATTTCACAAATTAAAAAGTGAGGGGAGAGGGGATATCTACGTAGGGTCCTCTGAACATTGCTCGTTCGAAAAAAAGTCACTTATTCGCCGTGGCAACTGAAGCTTGCACAAATAAAAGAACAATAAGAAGAATCGTTTTCTAGTTTACTTTTTTATATGGAAAGGAAGAGGTAGTGCAGCGGGGGATACCTGAAGTCTCACAAAGCTGCCGGCGGAGCTCGGTTAAACAATAGCTCTGTTTGAACAGAATGACCCCATGGTGGCAGGTTGTACGTGAGCTGATTACCGGAGCCAAGCAAGCAGAACCAGCTGCAGGCTTAATGCGTCTGGGTTTCTCCCCTCTCCTTCAGCCTCGCATTTAGCCATTTATCCAGGAAATGCATGGGCTTCATGAGCTGGGCCTGAGAATTATAATACAGGAGCAACCCCGCACATCTTCCACAGAGTTAAAATGATATTTACTGGTCCTGTGTGCACTACCTGCTCCTTCAAGGTGATTTTAGTAACGTGAAATACCATATCGGAAAACCCAGAGGAGAGATTACGCCAGAGCTGGTTTGCCATGATGCTTATTTATCTGGAAAGGCTGGGATTGAATGATTTTGGCATTCTATGTGCGCCCCCATCGCCAAACGAGAGAAGAATTTGGAATTCTAGGTTCTCCCTCTGAAGAATACGGATGAGCTCCAAAGTACACCGAGGATTCAGTGCAATTCTATCCCTCTGAAATAAAGCGAATTATCTATATCCAAATAAAAGTACTCTACACTTTTCTGTCACCCTGCGGGTTCAGTCACTTCAGAGTGAAGTGATCACTGGGCAGAGTGAAACTGATAAAGAGCTCACTGGATAGTCAGAAGCTGCATTCGGATTCCAACTTCACATATTCACTTACCTTGCTCTCTTCCCTTGAGTAAATTTGTCATGTACAGCAAGCACACATAACAGGTGCTCTGCAGGAAAGGATGAACGAGAAACAAACCAAAACGGAACATTGCATTGTGGGATTCCCTTCTTGCTGTAAGCTTGCATTTTATACCCTTGATGGGAGGGAGAATAAACGAGGGAACCGAATCCCACTTGGTGTGGCTGCCATATTTCATCCTGGCATTTTGGGGATTCCCCCCAAAGACAGGAAGAAAGCATACAATTCTGATCCGAAAACAGAGTGATAGTGATAAAGTGGTCACTACAGAGTGAGACTGATAAAGTGGTCACTAGACAGAGTGAGACTGATAAAGTGGTCACTAGACAGAGTGAGACTGATAAAGTGGTCACTAGACAGAGTGAGACTGATAAAGTGGTCACTAGACAGAAAGAGGTTAATACAGTGGCCACTAGACATAGTGATAAAGTGGTCACTAGACAGAGATATAGCGATAAAGTGGTCACTAGACAGATCGAGACTGATTAAGTGGTCACTAGACAGAGATATAGTGATAAAGTGGTCACTAGTGAGACTGATAAAGTGGTCACTAGACAGAGTGAGACTGATAAAGTGGTCACTAGACAGAAAGAGGTTAATACAGTGGCCACTAGACATAGTGATAAAGTGGTCACTAGACAGAGTGAGACTGATAAAGAGCTCACTTGACAGAGAGACAGGCTGCGGATTGTTGGCCATCAAACCTGTTCTGGAGGGTTGCCCCTGTAACCATGGCAGCAGACAGGTGTTGTCTGGGTCAGGGGGAGAGACTGGGACAGGGGCCAGGCCTCAGTGTTTGCTGTTAGTTAATACAAATCTACCCTTGCCTGTGCACCTTCTGTCACAGGTGACTGGCGGCTAGCTTGGTCCAGAGCACACAAAATGTATAAATGCATGATAAAGCAGATAAAAAGGCAAGATGTGCATAAAATGGCAAACATGTTTAAAAAAATAACCTGTGGTAGGATTGCTCTTCCACTACAACCAGAGCCTTTTAAGTACATAAATGAATATAACAATGTATCTTTTCCATTAAATACATCTGCGACAGACCGGATGATGTATTTGGTTTAACGGCTCATTTCAGCAATATTATGCAGTTGTTTAGAGGTATTTATTCCAATCGCAGACACAAATTAATTGTATACAACAGGCTGTATTAGACAATTTTTCACACATATTCTGGAAAATATGAATACCTACTCCACATATTTATATTCTGGGAAAGAAAAAGAAGCAATTACAGGCAACCAGACAGGCAATCGGCGACGTGATACACTATCAAGATGAATTTATTATTATTTTTTAAATAATAATAAAAGCTACCACTGCAATGCACACCACTGAGGCTTTTGTCAGTTAACCCAGAAATGTGAGGAGAATGTTCTTAACTGAACATTCTAATGCTGATGTAACAATCACAACTGGTGATTGAAAGCAATAGAGTTCTAGAACACTGACTTATAATTTTGAAAGAAAACATTCCAAAAAAACCTACTCTCGAAGGGTTAACAGACTGCATCGCGGAATCATAACAGCAGAGTAAAACAACAATAGAATAGAATAGAATAACTTTTGGTTAAATTAACAATGGGACTAAAACTGTAACCAGAACCAAACATGTCTTCAGTAGGTCTGATACCTGTCCTGTTCCCACACGTCTCTCACCTCCAACCCATCTCCTGTTTGCCTTTTGCTCTTTCTGTCACTCGAATAAAATTTTTAAATGTATTTTAAATGCTGGAAAATGAAGGACGAGGTGATTCCGAGTTCAATTTCACTTTAAATTTATTGTGTCTTGTTTGACGAAAAGGAAACATCTGTAATACATTCCGGACGACAATATGAAGCACATTTCCTTTTAAAATAATTGACAATAACCAGGGAGATGTGTACACACCGGGAGAAACACACTCACTGACCCCAATGAAATGATTGTGAAAGGGGGGCATTATCATGAACCTTTCAATTTAAAACAAGCTGCTCTGATTGGCAGCGCGTTCCTGAAAGAGAGCTGAATGTAAGCCAATGAAACAGCCCTCAGTGAAAGCAGCTGCATGACTTTCTTTTTTATTTTTAACTTTCATTTTCTTCAAAAGCGCAGGTAAAAAATCGAGGGAGTTTTGGCAACAGAACGTCTCCTGTTTCAAGCTCTTCACAAGCCCGTCTCCTCAGCCTGTGCTACAACAATCTGCCTCGCCTCTCTCCCGATTTGACCGTTCCCTCTTCAGTTGCTATGATACAACACAGCTGAAACCATGGTTTTGAAAATCCGCCACCCATGGGAAAACTAATCCAAACACACAAGAGCACGGTGGGGCCAAATACACGCCGCACTTCACGGAAAAAAATCACACTTTCTTTGGTTTAAAACAATAAAAATATTTAAATGTTTCTTTTCTTTTTTTTAATGTACCAGAATATGGAGACCTTTCAGACGAGTTCACTCGATATGTATTTAATATTCCCTTCAGTAAGCTTCACTGATCCAACGTCCTCGTGCAATTTAACGGCTCCCATAGAAATTATGCAAGCATACTTTTTAAGCATTACAATCTGTTGTTATTAATGCTGCTCTTAAATCTCCACCTCCCAGACTCAGTAAGGAAAACACTCTCAATCTTACTGACACAGAAATGAACTCGCATGACACAGCAGATCCTGACTGCAGGATGACTAAGTGTAAGCAGAATCAGTGGTAGCGAGAGAGGAAAAAAATGACTTAAAAATGCCACAAAGTAAGAACATAAAAAAAAGATTTTCAGGAGCTAAAAACATGCAATTCATTATGCGCAATCTATTGAATGTCTAAAACTTTTAGTACATTTCAAACAATAGTGTGTCCACAGCATATGGTATCTCTGCTTTGAGGGGTACCATATGCACAACCTGGGAGCTGGATCTCTTCCTTGTTTTGTCCTTGTAAGAAAAGTACACGGTACAGTATGAATCACAAACTGTGCTGAATGCGCTTGCAGTAAGACAACGCTATCCGCCCAAACATCACAAGACATTAACGTGAGGAGATTTTATCCAACTTGTGTCAGTTAGATCACGGTATTAGGTGTTCCCTGAGTGACTTTAGACAAAGCCATCACCCAAGTAGACTGGAGTCTTAATCACTCATTACATTAACTCACTGTATCAGTGCTACCAGTCAAAAATAATTACCAAATCACCAAACGCTGTACATCGGGCGAATTCTCACAGAAAGAAAACTGAGAAAAGGCCTTTGGCACGGCTAGCCTACAGCAGGAACATATTGAAGGAAAGTATAATGGGATAATACCACTTGTTATGGTGCCATCAGTAAAGGCTTGGGTTTGCAGAGGTAATGGAGGTAAATGTGTTAGCCATTAGCATCACAGGACTGAAGAGCTCCAGTGCTCAATGAACCGGCTAGAACCCTGAGGCCCCATACCATTTCATAACATCATCAAATAAAACAACATTGACAATATGCATTATTATTTTCGGACAAATTATTCTATAATTACTCTTCTCCGTATTGTTTCTTCTTCTTCTTCTTATTCCACATCAATTTTCTGAACTTTTTCAAACTTGCCCAGTGTCTTTACCGAGGATGGGGGTTGTGTTTCTGTTGCTTGTGATAGCTCAAGTATTTTCTGAGATATTTACGATTTTAAAGCGAAGGATTTCCCATTGATTAACATTGATGGAATGTTCAGAATCTGAACAGCACACTTGCAGCTAACGTCACAATCGGCCCCCGCAGCTAACGTCACAATCGGCCCCCTGCAGCTAACGTCACAATCGGCCCCTGCAGCTGTCACAGATACAGACCGTTTCTTCTGCAAAACGTCCAACAGATGAAATCTCTGGCAAGGTGAGCATGGGACTATTATTGTCTAATAAATAAATAAATAGTATGAACCATACACAAATAAAATTAGATTACACAATTATTTTTGTTTCACGAATATGTCTTAGCAACCAAGAAACAAATCACTCTCAAACTGATAAATGTAATTGGTTCACAAATAAATCGAACTGTTCATAAACAAATGTAACTGGTTCACATGTTTTTGCTCTCACAAACAAATATTTCCCAAACAGACAAATGTAACGATGCATTTTAATTTCTTGACACGCATTATTTTTTGGATTTATTGCAGTTGCGGGTGGCGGGGGGTTGCTGTCAAAGATAGGTAGCCAATCAACAGTCTCTCTGTCATGTTTATGAACCAATCTCACTTTGTCCTGCTAGCTGATACATCATTTGTTTAATCAGGGAGTAGCTTTGTTTTTCGTTGTTCTATTTTTATTTGGCGTGAGATGTGTTTGAGTAGTGTGAGAAAATGAGACCAAGCCTAAAAAGCGCTAGCTACTGCTGGCTAAGTAACTATGTCAGCAAGATGTTATGTGCACCATTGCATTGTGGGACGGACTTTAGCTAGGACTGTATTCAATAAGTGTGCATATCAGCAAGCTAGCTAGTTAAATTAAACTTAAGAAATTGTAACTAGCAAACTGCAGAATTTCACATAATTCCCTCCGGACGAGCGTAGCATTGTCTCCAAATGTTGTCATATATAAAGTTAGCCAGCAGTAGCACACAGCTCCGTTCTTAAAAACACTTTTTTCTAATGTTATCTAGCTAGCTTGAAGGACTAAAAGCTAGAATTGCTTTATGTGGTTAACCGTAGCGTAGTTCCTGACATTGTCGGGAGGGCTTCTCAATGTTCAGTGGCAGCACACCCAAAAATGTCCAGGCAAGATGATGATATCTGATTGGTCGTGCGTTGCAATATTGGATATGTAGTCCGTTAAAATGGACTACAAGACGAACTACAACCATTAATCCATTACTTTAAAAAATTAAAATTGGATCCGGCGATATATGGTCTAAATCCTTATACCAAATAGTCGATATTTCTGAAGCCCGTTCTATCTGCCATAGGGAATTTACTTCCGAAACCAGACTCCGCCCACATCTGACGTACTCAGTTGAGTACTCTATTTGTTGATCTTGACGCCACAGAACATCCGTGTTGTGATTGGTCCGTGTTGAGTAATGTGGGTGCTAGCAAAAGGATGTCTTAAAATCTGATTGGCTGGAGAAGACTCAGTGGGGAAAAAAAAACTATTTGTGGAGAAATTTGCACATCTTGCTGTGAGGATTGTCTCAAAAATCCACAAATGAATACAAGCGATTCATTTTGAGACATTAATGAATGCCCATATATTTGTAAATCTTTTCAGAAAAAATTACGTGTGTCAAAAGATTTTAATGTATTAATACATTTGTCTGGGAAAGATTTGTTTGTGAGTGCAAAAATATTGTTGTGAACCGATTACATTTGTCTGTTCGGAAGAGATTTGTTTGTGAGTGTTGAAACATATTTGCATTATGAGACAATAATACCCCCATATGTGAGTAATGTTTGCAACATCAATGCAAATTCAATCCAAACTAATATAATTAAGTTTTCTGTTCGTTATAATTCTTGCAAGATAACGTGTATTTCAACATTAAACTTTTCAACATTGCCCTGAAGCTTTCCTTTCCAGGTAAATGATACTTATTATAAGCATTAAAACCACACCCACACACTTTACTGTGATTATCAAAAAAGCTCCGCCACTGAATTGTATTTTCATGAAAGTAGCCATTTTGGAATGCAAAAATTATATAAATGATAATGTTTCGCTCATAGCTCTGTCTGGCAGTATTTGTCTGTCAAATTCCAATTGGCGAAAAAAAAACATTTATACTGAAGGCTTGAGGCTGTCTTTCAGCCATGATTTTAAAAAATACACTGAATATGACACTTTCAAAATTTATCAAATATGTATCAAAGAGTAGGGCTGAAACAACAGTAAAGCAAGGTTACATCTTAGGGCCTACTAATTTCTTACGAACACCTAAGTCACTTAAGGAGCATTCGTAAATCTATTCATAAACTTTAAAAAAAAAAGAAAAAGATGTGTTTATGAATGCAGAAAAACAGCTCAGTTCCCTCCGAAATTTTAAACTGAACAGGAAAAAATGGCAGAAGAAGACTGCAAAGGTTTTATGTGCTTACAGGACGTGGTTCACTCAGGGAACTGGCTTTGCTTGCTGTATCTTTAAAGGGCCTGAAGTTTTCTTGGCAGAAACGGAAGAACTGCGAGTTCAGCCAAAATAGACAATAAGGCAGTATGAGGGAACATGCCAAAATGCAGGGCAATTCAGTGCACGGGCCCATTTTTCCAATATGATTCACACTGGAAAGAAAAGCATTTCCTTGTCCTCAAATGAACTTCATGTGCTTTCTGTCAAATCCTCCAAGGAAATATTCAGAGCGGGAAAAAAAAAAAGAAAAGAAAAAAAAGAAAAAAAGCTTCCACAGAATAAAAGCCTTCATGGCAGATTCTTTCCTCGTTGCAAATGAGGTCATGCACACGTACTGTAAAATCCCCATAGACACACAGACAAGATATAAATACGCACGCACACAAGCATGCCCTACGCTTGAAACAGTTTAAATTGTATTCATAAAATAAAAAAAACACACATGATGGCGCAAGAGGGGAAGAGAACAGCCTGAGAGTTCATGAATCGCTTCCCAAACGGGTACATGATTATTTCGTTACGCCGTGCTCCACGATACTGCGCCCATGTCAGAGACGACATGCAGCAGCCTCACTATAGGAGAGTGGTCAGTGGTTACATTACATTACATTACATTATAGGCATTTAGCAGACGCTCTTATCCAGAGCGACTTACACAGCATTTTTGCATTTATACATAGTATCCATTTACAGCTGGATATATACTGAAGCAATTCAGGTGAAGTACCTTGCTCAGGGGTACAACGGCAGTGTCCTACGTGGGATTCGAACCTGCGACCTTTCAGTTCCTTAACCACTGTACTACACTTCCGGTTACCGTGGTTTTCAGTCCGGCCCCCTTAATAGGACACCCCCCACACACACATCCACACACACATCCTGTGCTGTGCCTTTTCCAACTCTCACCTCGCGCCGCCCTGTTGTCTCTCTGCACCCCCCCCTCCCCCCCCTCCCCCCAGGAGCGCACCCCCCCACTGGGAAATACTACAGTAGGACAAGCGTACATGAGCACGGCGCCTTCAGCCATCACAGCCTTCACTCCACAGACCACTGAAACCGGAAATCAGGGACTGAAACGATCTACTGGAAAACTGTGTGGAATAGAGCGCTGTCAGGCTGAACAACATGCCGGTCAGTATGGAACAGTCCAATAGAGCGCTGTCAGGCTGAACAACATGCCGGTCAATATGGAACAGTCCAATAGAGCGCTGTCAGGCTGAACAACATGCCGGTCAATATGGAACAGTCCAATAGAGCGCTGTCAGGCTGAGCAACATGCCGGTCAGTATGGAACAGTCCAATACAGCGCTGTCAGGCTGAACAACATGCCGGTCAGTATGGAACAGTCCAATAGAGCGCTGTCAGGCTGAACAACATGCCGGTCAGTATGGAACAGTCCAATAGAGCGCTGTCAGGCTGAACAACATGCCGGTCAGTATGGAACAGTCCAATAGAGCGCTGTCAGGCTGAACAACATGCCAGTCAGTATGGAACAGTCCAATAGAGCGCTGTCAGGCTGAACAACATGCCGGTCAGTATGGAACAGTCCAATAGAGCGCTGTCAGGCTGAGCAACATGCCGGTCAGTATGGAACAGTCCAATAGAGCGCTGTCAGGCTGAACAACATGCCGGTCAGTATGGAACAGTCCAATAGAGCGCTGTCAGGCTGAACAACATGCCGGTCAGTATGGAACAGTCCAATAGAGCGCTGTCAGGCTGAGCAACATGCCGGTCAGTATGGAACAGTCCAATAGAGCGCTGTCAGGCTGAACAACATGCCGGTCAGTATGGAACAGTCCAATAGAGCGCTGTCAGGCTGAACAACATGCCGGTCAGTATGGAACAGTCCAATAGAGCGCTGTCAGGCTGAACAACATGCCAGTCAGTATGGAACAGTCCAATAGAGCGCTGTCAGGCTGAGCAACATGCCGGTCAGTATGGAACAGTCCAATAGAGCGCTGTCAGGCTGAACAACATGCCAGTCAGTATGGAACAGTCCAATAGAGCGCTGTCAGGCTGAACAACATGCCGGTCAGTATGGAACAGTCCAATAGAGCGCTGTCAGGCTGAGCAACATGCCGGTCAGTATGGAACAGTCCAATAGAGCGCTGTCAGGCTGAGCAACATGCCAGTCAGTATGGAACAGTCCAATAGAGCGCTGTCAGGCTGAACAACATGCCGGTCAGTATGGAACAGTCAAATAGAGCGCTGTCAGGCTGAACAACATGCCGGTCAGTATGGAACAGTCCAATAGAGCGCTGTCAGGCTGAGCAACATGCCAGTCAGTATGGAACAGTCCAATAGAGCGCTGTCAGGCTGAGCAACATGCCAGTCAGTATGGAACAGTCCAATAGAGCGCTGTCAGGCTGAACAACATGCCGGTCAGTATGGAACAGTCCAATAGAGCGCTGTCAGGCTGAACAACATGCCGGTCAATATGGAACAGTCCAATAGAGCGCTGTCAGGCTGAACAACATGCCGGTCAATATGGAACAGTCCAATAGAGCGCTGTCAGGCTGAGCAACATGCCGGTCAGTATGGAACAGTCCAATACAGCGCTGTCAGGCTGAACAACATGCCGGTCAGTATGGAACAGTCCAATAGAGCGCTGTCAGGCTGAACAACATGCCGGTCAGTATGGAACAGTCCAATAGAGCGCTGTCAGGCTGAACAACATGCCGGTCAGTATGGAACAGTCCAATAGAGCGCTGTCAGGCTGAACAACATGCCGGTCAGTATGGAACAGTCCAATAGAGCGCTGTCAGGCTGAACAACATGCCGGTCAGTATGGAACAGTCCAATAGAGCGCTGTCAGGCTGAGCAACATGCCAGTCAGTATGGAACAGTCCAATAGAGCGCTGTCAGGCTGAACAACATGCCGGTCAGTATGGAACAGTCCAATAGAGCGCTGTCAGGCTGAACAACATGCCGGTCAGTATGGAACAGTCCAATAGAGCGCTGTCAGGCTGAGCAACATGCCGGTCAGTATGGAACAGTCCAATAGAGCGCTGTCAGGCTGAACAACATGCCGGTCAGTATGGAACAGTCCAATAGAGCGCTGTCAGGCTGAACAACATGCCGGTCAGTATGGAACAGTCCAATAGAGCGCTGTCAGGCTGAACAACATGCCAGTCAGTATGGAACAGTCCAATAGAGCGCTGTCAGGCTGAGCAACATGCCGGTCAGTATGGAACAGTCCAATAGAGCGCTGTCAGGCTGAACAACATGCCAGTCAGTATGGAACAGTCCAATAGAGCGCTGTCAGGCTGAACAACATGCCGGTCAGTATGGAACAGTCCAATAGAGCGCTGTCAGGCTGAGCAACATGCCGGTCAGTATGGAACAGTCCAATAGAGCGCTGTCAGGCTGAGCAACATGCCAGTCAGTATGGAACAGTCCAATAGAGCGCTGTCAGGCTGAACAACATGCCGGTCAGTATGGAACAGTCAAATAGAGCGCTGTCAGGCTGAACAACATGCCGGTCAGTATGGAACAGTCCAATAGAGCGCTGTCAGGCTGAGCAACATGCCAGTCAGTATGGAACAGTCCAATAGAGCGCTGTCAGGCTGAGCAACATGCCAGTCAGTATGGAACAGTCCAATAGAGCGCTGTCAGGCTGAACAACATGCCGGTCAGTATGGAACAGTCCAATAGAGCGCTGTCAGGCTGAGCAACATGCCAGTCAGTATGGAACAGTCCAATAGAGCGCTGTCAGGCTGAACAACATGCCGGTCAGTATGGAACAGTCCAATAGAGCGCTGTCAGGCTGAACAACATGCCGGTCAGTATGGAACAGTCCAATAGAGCGCTGTCAGGCTGAACAACATGCCGGTCAGTATGGAACAGTCCAATAGAGCGCTGTCAGGCCGAGCAACATGCCAGTCAGTATGGAACAGTCCAATAGAGCGCTGTCAGGCTGAACAACATGCCGGTCAGTATGGAACAGTCCAATAGAGCGCTGTCAGGCTGAACAACATGCCGGTCAGTATGGAACAGTCCAATAGAGCGCTGTCAGGCTGAACAACATGCCGGTCAGTATGGAACAGTCCAATAGAGCGCTGTCAGGCTGAACAACATGCCGGTCAGTATGGAACAGTCCAATAGAGCGCTGTCAGGCTGAGCAACATGCCGGTCAGTATGGAACAGTCCAATAGAGCGCTGTCAGGCTGAACAACATGCCGGTCAGTATGGAACAGTCCAATAGAGCGCTGTCAGGCTGAACAACATGCCGGTCAGTATGGAACAGTCCAATAGAGCGCTGTCAGGCTGAGCAACATGCCGGTCAGTATGGAACAGTCCAATAGAGCGCTGTCAGGCTGAACAACATGCCAGTCAGTATGGAACAGTCCAATAGAGCGCTGTCAGGCTGAACAACATGCCGGTCAGTATGGAACAGTCCAATAGAGCGCTGTCAGGCTGAACAACATGCCGGTCAGTATGGAACAGTCCAATAGAGCGCTGTCAGGCTGAGCAACATGCCAGTCAGTATGGAACAGTCCAATAGAGCGCTGTCAGGCTGAGCAACATGCCGGTCAGTATGGAACAGTCCAATAGAGCGCTGTCAGGCCAGTCATTTTTGCTGCTTTTCATGGCTTCTAGTACAATTATTCACTGACTCGTACGTCCATCAATCCATTATCTAACCTGCTTATTCCTGGTCAGGGTCACGGGGGTTCCCAGTATGCATTGGTCGAGAGGCAGAAATCAGGAATACACCCTGGACAGGTCGCCAATCCATCGCAGGGCACACACACCATTCTCTCACACACTCATACCTATGGGTGTGCACCACTGTGACTGCACACCACTATCCTTCATTAAAGAACTTCCTCACACAGCACCGTGTGAGAATTAAAGGTCGTTTCCAGCCAAGGGGTTAACCTAGGCTTTCCTGCACCTGTTTACAGTGGACAACCTCTTCTCCATTGTTTCGGGACACCTGCGTTCGACACGTGTAATAAAAAAAACAATGCTGTTCCCACTGGCCCGGATAAGAGATCACTGTTTAAAGTACTCATATATCTTCCAACCAAGTGATGTTTATGTAGCCAGGTCATGATCAGAAGAAAAAAAAAATGAAGCTTCCTTTCAGGGCTTGAAGCCCGCCAAACTCAACAGCACATCGCCATCTCAGAGTCAGAAACATTTGAAAAAGGTGGCAACGGCACACAAAAGATTAATCCTCTGTAACTGAACTGCAACTTTAACACTCCAACTGAAAAGGCAGATAGTTAATAATAAAGGTTTGCATGACCGTTAATTAAAATTCACTAGTCATTCTCTTTTCTGTTTGAAATATGTGACTGACTGTCACACAGTTCAGCACAGTCATTTATCGTGGCTGTGTTCTGGAGCACAGTCAGTTACTGTAGCTATGATCTGGAGCACAGTCAGTTACTGTAGCTGTGATCTGGAGCACAGTCAGTTACTGTATCTGTGATCTGGAGCACAGTCAGTTACTGTAGCTATGATCTGGAGCACAGTCAGTTACTGTAGCTGTGATCTGGAGCACAGTCAGTTACTGTAGCTGTGATCTGGAGCACAGTCAGTTACTGTAGCTATGATCTGGAGCACAGTCAGTTACTGTAGCTGTTATCTGGAGCAGTCAGTTACTGTAGCTACGATCTGGAGCACAGTCAGTTACTGTAGCTATTATCTGGAGCACAGTCAGTTACTGTAGCTATGATCTGGAGCACAGTCAGTTACTGTAGCTATTATCTGGAGCACAGTCAGTTACTGTAGCTATTATCTGGAGCACAGTCAGTTACTATAGCTATGATCTGGAGCACAGTCAGTTACTGTAGCTGTTATCTGGAGCACAGTCAGTTACTGTAGCTATGATCTGGAGCACAGTCAGTTACTGTAGCTATTATCTGGAGCACAGTCAGTTACTGTAGCTGTGATCTGGAGCACAGTCAGTTACTATAGCTATGATCTGGAGCACAGTCAGTTACTGTAGCTATTATCTGGAGCACAGTCAGTTACTGTAGCTATTATCTGGAGCACAGTCAGTTACTGTAGCTATTATCTGGAGCACAGTCAGTTACTATAGCTATGATCTGGAGCACAGTCAGTTACTGTAGCTATTATCTGGAGCACAGTCAGTTACTGTAGCTATTATCTGGAGCACAGTCAGTTACTGTAGCTATTATCTGGAGCACAGTCCGTTACTGTAGCTATTATCTGGAGCAGTCAGTTACTGTAGCTATGATCTGGAGCACAGTCAGTTACTGTAGCTATTATCTGGAGCACAGTCAGTTACTGTAGCTATTATCTGGAGCACAGTCAGTTACTGTAGCTGTTATCTGGAGCACAGTCAGTTACTGTAGCTATGATCTGGAGCACAGTCAGTTACTGTAGCTATTATCTGGAGCACAGTCAGTTACTGTAGCTGTGATCTGGAGCACAGTCAGTTACTATAGCTATGATCTGGAGCACAGTCAGTTACTGTAGCTATTATCTGGAGCACAGTCAGTTACTGTAGCTATTATCTGGAGCACAGTCAGTTACTGTAGCTATTATCTGGAGCACAGTCAGTTACTATAGCTATGATCTGGAGCACAGTCAGTTACTGTAGCTATTATCTGGAGCACAGTCAGTTACTGTAGCTATTATCTGGAGCACAGTCAGTTACTGTAGCTATTATCTGGAGCACAGTCCGTTACTGTAGCTATTATCTGGAGCAGTCAGTTACTGTAGCTATGATCTGGAGCACAGTCAGTTACTGTAGCTATTATCTGGAGCACAGTCAGTTACTGTAGCTATGATCTGGAGCACAGTCAGTTACTGTAGCTGTTATCTGGAGCACAGTCAGTTACTGTAGCTATTATCTGGAGCACAGTCAGTTACTGTAGCTATTATCTGGAGCACAGTCAGTGACTGTAGCTATTATCTGGAGCACAGTCAGTTACTGTAGCTATTATCTGGAGCACAGTCAGTTACTGTAGCTATGATCTGGAGCACAGTCAGTTACTGTAGCTATTATCTGGAGCACAGTCAGTTATTGTAGCTATTATCTGGAGCACAGTCAGTTACTGTAGCTATTATCTGGAGCAGTCAGTTACTGTAGCTATTATCTGGAGCACAGTCAGTTACTGTAGCTATTATCTGGAGCACAGTCAGTTACTGTAGCTATTATCTGGAGCACAGTCAGTTACTGTAGCTATTATCTGGAGCACAGTCAGTTACTGTAGCTATGATCTGGAGCACAGTCAGTTACTGTAGCTGTGTTCTGAAGCTCTTGACTGTGCACTTGCCTGTAGAGCTGCTGGAGGACTAGGTGGGTCCCTGGATGGTCTCCCTTTGCCCCTGTGCTGGAGAATAAGGGGGCAGCCACCCACCCCCGTACAACAGCACACAGATTCTCACAAAGAAACAGCCTGGAAGATGAAACCACTCCCGCCAGAGATCAGACGATATTCCCCCGTCACCCTGAGAGTGCCTTTACCCAGATGTGCTCCATATCAGTATGCCAGAGCACTTTGACGTTGTGCCTGTCTGGGCAAAAGCCACCACCTTCCTTTGTTTTCGTGGTACATGGGCAGAGAATTTGGGCCGTTCACAGGAGGAAATAACAAAGACAACTGCGGTAGGAAGGTGCAAAGAAAGGCGTGAGGCAGGCAAACGTGATCAAAGGCTAAAGACGACCAAAGTCATTATACTCACAGAAATGTCAAAGCAGCCCGTCGCAGAAACAATACATTGTCATAGACTGGCAAGTGTGGCTATTTGAAGCAGAAAGCAATGGTTTTTGTGAGAGTGTGTAGGGCTGTAAAAACCCGAGCTGCGGTGAAGGAATGCATACATGGATCCAGCAGTGATGTGGCAACAGCAAGGTAACTGGTGCAAATCAATAACAGGACAAAAAACTACGTATGAAAATGTCATTCCGCAACATGCGAAGAGCGTCAATATGAGAAAGACTGAGTCTGTATTCATTCGGGATACTGAAAGATAATTGGTCTACAAAAACATAGAAAATAATTTTAAAAAGGACCACAGCACTGCTGAACAATCATGTAGAAATATTCAGCAGTTGGCTAAGCCTTAGAAGTTAAATTAAAATGCTCATTGTAGCAATGTTGACATAATAATTTAATTATTATTATTATTATAATGATTCTTATTTGAACTTTACTTTCAACAATTCTAATGAAACATACATTGAGATTTTTGATGGCATAACAGTAACGTGACCATTTCAGAACCAACCAGAAATATTTGGCAAGAGGTGATTAACAGGCTGATTAACCTTAAAACATAAAACAAATATAATGTGCTTCTTCCTCTGCCCCTATATAACATATATACAACTGTCCATATTATATATTTGTGGAGAGCAACTTTATACATCACACACATACAATTTATAAAGTCATAATAGGCTTATATTTAAAATAATGTGTTGTGGTTAGCCATACGATACGACCAACATACCTGTTCTGAAGGGTGGTAGTTTGAATCTATGTTTGAATGACAGTCATTTTATTCTTCTTTAAGCAAGTTGATCTGAAACACGTACACACAGACATAAGAGATACACCTTAAGTGGGAAAAATTGTGTTTTATATCTTGTCATATTTTCAGTGATAAATGTACTGGAAAGTGGGGACTATGAATTTCAAAATTGAAAGGAAACATATACTTCCAATACCTTGTCACATAATTAACATGTGATTAAATATTTTAATAGCCAGTCATAAAAACTAAATCCTATATTATGCCTTTAATACATATTAATTTGTCATGTGTATGTCATTCCAGCAAAGATAAGAATATATTCTCAAATAATATTTAAAATCAACATAACAGACCAAGTTTCTGTTATATCTGAAATAGACAGCTGGCTGCTGTATAACAGAAATTGGTTTAATAATCAAAAACATATGGGTAATAATGGGGACATTAGATGACACACATTAAATCAGACTATTCATGGTACTATACATTTGTAATATACCACAGAAAAACATAGCTCCTCCTAACCTGATGCCAATTACATTTCATATTTGATACAAAGGAAAAAACACATTGTGTCTGTACACTAGCAGCAATTATCATGTTTTAAAGTAAAGTATCCACTGTATTTTTCTCTGAGTTTGTAAATGTGTGAAATAAAAAAAAGTGCTAAATCTAAACAGCAACTGTGTTATTCTTCATCCAACTATTTTTATTTTAATGATTGGGGACGTCATTTTGTCCTCATTCTTTGAAATCAATTAATATCCCACAACTTTACCAGAGCTTCGGAAGGAAATGGCTGGACTTGTGTATGTTGTGATTAGCCTATTCCATAATAATAATATTTGTTTTTATGTTTTTGTTGCAATGTAACTATTAGAATGCTACCTTATTGTCGCTTTATAGTTTATTGTAGGCCTTACAATCTTTCGGGGGCCTGCCTTATTTATTTTTTATTTTAAAAGATAAAAGTTGGGACTAGATTAATACTGAACTATCAATCGGTAAAAGCGCCGAAACGCAGTATGCTGCTTTACCCATAATGCAGTGTGCAATACAGTGCTCTCGAACATGATTATGCTAGTTTAAGACACGTTTAGGATATTTTAAAAGTATTAGCATTCGAGCCGGATATTTGATATAGACTAAACTGGTGGTCGATGGCCTCCATGTTTAATTTCAGCTAATATTGGGAAACTTACGTTAAATTGTACATCCGCTTTGCTCCTATAAAACACCATTCTCGTCTCCTCTTCGGTTTTCAAATAAACACGGATTGTCTACCAGTTGAGGGATAAAAAATATATATCAAGAAACTGAATTCCACGCGGGCACAATTTCCAAAATCATGTCGGTATCAGGCAGTGACATTTTTATTCTTCACTCAATTTCTGTACCTCGGTCACTTTCATTAGCTCAGCATCGGAAGAGCTCAGCGGCAAACAAGCAGAAAAGAAAATCTCCCATTTGCACCGTCCGCTCCCGGTGGACGGTGAACCGAACAACCCCAGGCGTGAACCAGCTAACAATTTATTTCACTCGTTCTGAAGGTAGGATTTATGTTGCTTTGTATTGAATTAAAACCGAAAGAAGAGATTGTCATGTCATCTATCGTCACATGAGTGAACTGCGCCGTCTGCTACTCAACGGAAAGCATGATACGCAGAGCGGAGATCTCGGAGTAGCCTACGAGGCTACGATTATTAAAGTTCATTTAAGGTGAACTGCAATTCACCACAAGGATCGGCTAAACATGAGCCAGTTTCCAGTCAGACTAATGCATGCTGCGGGTTAATTTATCCCACAAAAAAGCAGCTTGCCCATTTAATACCCTGAGCGCATTATTTGAGCACAAATTGGTAAATATAATAAAACCCAAAAAGCCTACATTTAATCTGCAACAGCGATTTTGTAAACGGGTTCGCAATTTATGCGAGTTGCGACTATTCTGTAACGATAATAACCTACAACGTCAACACTAAGCAATAGTCTACCTGCTCTGCATTCGGTATTTTTATTGAATTTATTTCTCATATCGGCAATAAGCTATGCATCATATATTGTGTAGAGTTGGCGCTTTATATGTTATTCACAACAACAAAATAAACATGTTGCCACACTAGGCTAGCCTACTGCTCAGTGACAAGCTACTTCCACTTATTCGCTTTTATATTTATGAGAGAGAAGCCTAACGTTAGTGACTTTCAAAAAGGTATATGTGGAAAATAAGAGCTCAAACTATAAGATTCATAAACCAGTCACATATAACAGCTGTGACAACAGTTAATCCCGGTCGGCATAATTAGCCTATCTGAAGCCTGAATTCTTCCCCCAAGATCAGCAAAGAGCAGTAGCCTTGTTTGCAGACTAGTTGTCTGAAGGACACATTGTTCGCCGAGGTAGGCTACACAACTTGAATCTTTCTCTTTAACGTGTTAGAGTTATTGAACTGCACTACGAGATCAAGCGGTTCGCCACTCGTGACATAAAATGCGTATATCAACATACGTCCAGTGAGGTTGTCGGGGTCATGTATTCTTCTACATCAGATTGGACGTCTTGCACCTGTTGTTTGCCTACGTGTTTTCTCTCCGGGCAGTGCGTGCACACCGCAGCACGCGTCCACTGTGGCAATGGTCATTTGTTGCCGATCAGCTACAAACTGTAAAGCGTATTAGACTAAACTTGTTCAATGTAGGCGATTAGTTCCCCGATTAGGCCTTTTCACACATGATTTTTTTAAAAATCTGAGATATCCCGATTCGTTCCATTTGGCCTCATTCACCAACCTTTCTACGAACAAATTTGTTCTTAAGACTTTCTTTAAAACGTTTTTATTAACATTCTGGCATTCACCAATGTTTTCTTAATTGGGATTTTTTTGGGGTAGAACAGAAGCTCAACATGCAAACATCAATTAATACAGAAATATTTGTAGAAACATTTTAAAGAAAGTCTTAAGAACAAATTTGTTCGTAGTTTGATTGGTGAATGAGGCCCAATATCTCTGCAGCCTGAGGTTCGTCTACTAATTATTGCTATCCGGCTTCTTTACATTCAGCCATTACAAACTTATTGTATATCTGGTCAATACAATTTTCATTTTAAGGATTGTCGTTATAAAACTAAGTTGAGTAAGCAACAATGATTTTATAAGTGTACACATTACAAAATAGTGCATTGAATTAGCACAAAAGCGAAAATCCATTATAAAATTTGCCAGAAACGATGTGCAATTAATTAAAAACATATTACATGAAATGTTATTATTTCACGTTGATTCAAAACTTTCTTTAATAGTGATCATGTAGCCTACATATATGTTAAGGTTATATGTACCCTACAAAACACAAGTACACAAAAAATGTTTAAGGTAAGACTATTTTTAAAATCTTCAAATGTAAATTCTTGAATTAAGGTGACTGTATTATGTTGTTTCAAAAGATGTTTACACACACACACACACACACACACAGTGCTTAAAGTAAAATATGTAATACTTTTTCAACACATCAGAGACAGATAGAGATAACATAGAATGACATAGAATAACATATATATTCCATAGAAACACAGAACATTAATACATTAATGTATAAGTATTAATTAATATATTTGTCAATGTTCAACTTTGGCTGCAAAAGATTTTATTTAATATTAATTACAATTGTTGCTGATCTGGTCAGAGTAGCCTAATAAAATCTATGAGACTGATTTTGCGCTTCGTTGTCTTACTCTATGCCTCACAGTGGAACACAGGTCTGGTTACTTTCTGAGATAGATAAATTCATACAACGCTGCATATGAATATTGCTGTCATTTAGCATTTTCAGACAGTGTGTAAAAAGCTCAAAATGAAGTAATATAGAAAAAGCTCAGCGTGAATGAAGAGCATGCTTTTATATCAGTAAAAGTTAACTTAATACCTTTCATTTACAATTTCCCCCCCAATTTTCTTTGTTGCAAAGGAAACATTCATGAATCAATTCTTAATAATAAATAATAAGGGAAATGTAACAGAAGGATGAATTAATAGTATGTATCTCATATGTAAGTGGGTGAGATCCTCTTCTCTATACCTGTCCATGTGAAAATATATTTAGGTGAAAAAAGGCTTGTTTAACTAAAAGCCAACCTACACAACAGATGACAGTTTTTGGCAGAAGTTAAAAAAAGGTGAATTAATGTGAATCTCAAAATATATATATTTTTTTCATAGGCATTTTTGGTTTTAAAAAGTTTAATGTTGATGTTTTTAAATAGTTATTCCATCCTGTAAATATGAAAGGTCAAGCAGGCGGTCTTTCAAGAAGTTTTATTTACAACTTGGCGGGTTTATGATTTCTTAGCAGAATTTATTTAAAAATAGCAAATTTATGACCTTTCATAATTTTTATTAAATGTAGGGTATGTTTTCTGAATTTTTGATTAAACGAAATGGCTGGTGAACCTGGTGAAAAATAAATTATAATAAGCAGAGCGCAGCAAGGCGGAACATTTGTTGAGGATACAGCCGGGAAAACTACTGTTTCTCTCAAACTTTTGTTAATCTATCAAAACAACCTGGTCAATCAGTTTTATTAGATTTCAAAAATGTTTATTAGGATATGCCTGATATGATATGATGTGTGACAGGACTTGTGAGTGCTGTGATAATATGTTTATGTGAAATCAAGAATGACAAGTGAAATTAATAAAGCAGAAGGAATGCAAAACAGAGGAATGCAAGACTGCAAGTAATATAATAAACTGCGCAGAAACGACCTTTATAACGACCTTGCCATTTATAAGGGCATTATAATATGTAATTCTTTGTCCCTGATGTCTCTGATCTGGCACCTATTTTTTATTCAGTTTCTTTTAAACAATATTTTGCTGCCAATTCACTTGGTCAAAAGGCTGAACGAGTTCAAGGAATTACTATCTTTAATTAATCAGGCTCAACCCAGAGGAGAGCCAAGCTAGCAGTGAGCGGCTGAAGGCAGCGCTAGCCGAGGCAGAGCTAGCAGAGGCAGAGCTAACAGAGCCTACCCTCGACGGCGGACTGTAGACTGAAGCAGAGAGCTTTGTCACACGCTAGAAGATACTGCAGTACACCACCACCCCCCCCCCCAAAAAAAAAAACTGCCACTTCTGAGGATAAAGGCTATCCAATTATTCTTATGTCGTTAGAAACTAATACAATAAAAAAACACATTGGAGAAACGATTATATTATTCAATAATATTTAACAAATGTATTTCCTAACAATACATTTGTTTCTTCAATCTTTTCTGAAAATGTACGTACACATACACACACGCATTATAGACACACACACACAGACATACATACATACATACATACACACAAACACACGCGGCATTGGTCATATACCACTGGCCGTACCGTGCCAAGGAGAGCCACTGACTTTGCCGTATCTGTTATGGATTTCCCAGAAGTGTGGGCCGGTGGTCAGGACAGATATCCCCAGTGACCCCCGGCGCGGCAGACTAACGGACCGATGTGTGGCTGGTCTGTGACGTCTGTTCTTCAGCGTGCGGTTGAAGGCAATGCAGCATGTGGCAAGACCAATGAGGGCAGCATCCGGGGGATTAGTGGTGAGGTGATTGGGTTCATGTGACCTAGCGTTCAGGTTCGCTCTTGCACAGAAAAAAACAAAACAAGTTCCACCGTCTTTGAAAACATGCTCCATGCAGTATTTACACTGATATGCCTTTTCTGTTCCAATGGGAAAATTGATAATTTAAGTTGCGTCAACCTTGACTTTGGGTGACACATTAAGTGATACAAATTATTTTAAATCAAAATTTGGCTGCCCATCAAGTTAATTTGTAACGTGTACAACTCAATACCTGCTTATACAGTATGTTACTCAAAGTTAAGAACAGATTGCCTTAGATTGTGGATAAATGGATTGGCCTTATATCAAAGAAAAAATTATATTATCATAATATTTTACCCATTACATATATTTCCGTATTCTATTCACATATATACGGAAAATTAATAAAAACCACAGTAAATTATTTTATATCTATGCCAAGTCTTTAAAATTGGCTGACTGCCAGATCTTTACAGACCTCAGCAGGCTTACTGTGCTTGTGGTAATACCAATCCAGTCTGACAGCTTTGCATAACATTGTGGGACCCACTTGAGATTTTTCTTCTTCTTAATGAAACACTTGTAAAGGGACTGCAATTACACTGGTGTGTGACATTTACAAGGCTTTTATTTGATTTAATCTGATTACTGAGTGTTCTGCTGTGGTCTTCAGAGGTCACTCCACTTTTATGATTCATGTGGTCACCCCCCTCCCACCTCTCACCCCTCAGCCTAAGCTCTCTTCTGGAACAGATGTGGGAGAGACAGTGGGTGCGTCCCAATACTCAAAAAATGCATCCTATTTTCCTCCACTCCCACCTCCTCTCCTCCTTCCTCCACTCCCACCTCCTCTCCTCCTTCCTCCACTCCCACCTCCTCTCCTCCGTGCCCCAGAAGCCCATATTTGTGTCCTAATCTAATGTTGCTGATTAAATATTAATACATATTAATGGTTACATATTAATAAATGTCTCAACACAAACCGCAATGTCAGGAACATATACTGGACAGCAACTACTTGCACTTGAAACGTATAGGCAGTTGCATACTTCCGGGTAGGAGACAAGTGGCAGTGGGGGAGTGGAGGAAAGGAGGAGACGAGTGAAGAATATTGAGATGCAGCCACAATGGATTTACACAGTGCTGACTCAATAGGGGAGTGTAGTGGGTAGCACTGTTGCCTCGCAAGAAAGAGGTTCCGGGTTATCTCTCCGCAGGGTTTGCATGTTCTACCCGTGGTCTCCTCCGGGTACTCCGGTTTCCTCCCATGCAAAAGGACATTACATTTACATTACATTACAGTCATTTGGCAGACGCTTTTATCCAAAGCGACGTACAATAAGTGCATATTGAAGGTCATAGACACACTCTACAAAGCAAATCCAACAAAGCACAACTTTCTCACAACGTAGGAGCTATCGCTCGTAGTCTACAGAATACAGTCGGCTATACATTCTAAGCTATGAAATAGCAAAACCAAATAGAAAATAAACAGAAAGAACATACTATATATTTGTCCTTATATATGTAGTTAATCAAGGTGGAGTCTGAAAAAGTGTGTTTTCATGTTTTCAAGGACATGTATGTCAGGTTAGGCATACTGCCATTACCCTCAAAACCAAGTGTTACACTGACTGCCCACTGCACCTATGTAATTACGATAGGTAATATGCACAGGACAAAGTATAAAGTATAATTTACTTAACTTAAATACTAATGCATTACATTTCGCATTTCACAATCTCAATGTGCTTTTACACTGAATGAGGAAGCTCACCACCAATGTGAGTGGCAGTTATGTTTGCAGCTGAATGCTCGCCAAACACGCGTAAGCCAATGAACTTTGCTCTCCACACTCTGACAGGGCAGGACTCAGGCAAACAGGTAGCTGCTGTACCTTTGTGAAAGGTAGTGTACCTTCGTAGAAAGATAGTTTACCTTCGTTGAATGAACAGTCGTGTCGGGAGGCATTTCAACGTGTAGCGTGTAAGCTTTACAAATCATAATTGAGAGGGGGGGATCTGCATTGCACAAACAATAAAAATGCCGCTATTGAGAGATTTATGGATTAGGCTTCCTCGACCTAAGCAACATGGATTCCAATACAACAATAAGCACAGAGAAACAAAATAAATAAGAAACGTATGTTAATGAATGAGACGGCTTGTCGTCTGGTGGAATCTGGGATACTCCACTGCATAATCTTTCAATTAATTAAATTGATGGCAGCGCATTAGTGGATCTGCCTCTACCTATTCGTCGTCTCACAGAGACAGCCTTTCTGATTGGCTGAGGCGCAGATTGTGGCTGGCTGGCCATTAGCTCAGTTTGCCCTGGCTTACTTTATTGTCAGACTACAAATAAGAGCCAACATGTGTTCCCCAATGGCCTGCCTACCTGGCCTGAAAAATAGCACAATTGGGACGATTTCTCCTCCTCGTTATGTTAAATGTAAAAGGTTTTGAAAAAAATTGCCATTTCTGAACTCTACCATCTCTGTTAATTTATCAGTATTTTGTTTCAGTTTAAGTTTCTGTATAAACCAAGATTTTTAATGATTGCATTATTGTACGTTAACATTTTGGCTCTTTTACAGTTTAAGGTTACATCGTTCATAAGCCGATTAATTCTCCAGGTCTCAGAATCATCAAGAATCCTTTAAACTTTGCCACATTAATAATCAGTCTTTCATGAAGGATCTCAAGTTCCAAGACTATTCTGCACTAAGAGGAAGTTGTTTTTGTATTGAATTTGCTGCCCTGTTTGTGCAGGAACATGATATTTCATAGAACTCCTTTCCAGAACTGTGTTTGCCTCAGCTGGACAAGAGATGGTTGGAACATGTTCAAATCTGATGTGTCTCAAACAAAGCTCTAATGCTAATGGATACTGTTACTGTGGAAAAAAAACAAGCCTATATAGTTTCTATTGCTGCTTCAACATTCTTTGGTCTTTACCTGAAAATTATCCATTTGAAATCACAGGTCACCCAAACCAATCCCCAAACAGAAAAAAAATAAAATTTAATCTTTTAAACTTTGAAGCTGCACTGTTTGTTATCCTCTTGAACTTCAAAATCAAATGTTATTTTTCGTGGAGAAGGGCCAAAGCAGTCAACTTTGAAGCCGATAAACAGAAACTTTTTAAAGACAGACTTTCAAAGTCCATGAGGAACCGGAATGTATTCATAACAATTGGCCTTTTTCGGCACTGAGCAGATGGGATTCCTCTGGCTCTGTGCAGAGACGCATGCACCAAGAAAGACCCGTGGTGGACGCCCTCAGCATTTCTGTACTGGGAACAGTCTAAACGGAAGCTTAGATTGCAGCTTTTGGCTTTTGAGTGGTGACAGCATGATGTATGGTGGCAGTATATTCAGAAAATGTTTGGAACTAGCGGGTTGCAGCCACAAATCTTAACCAAAGGTACTTATCCAGAGCCACTCCAGTAAAATATCCATCTTTAGAAACTTGTAATATAAATGAAAAGAGTAAGCTTGCGGAGTCTCATATACGTGTAGCAGATTTAGGACTTGGGAGTTAGCACGTTAGCATCCACCTCAGAACCTGACATCACCACTGGAAAATAAATAAGTTTGATGTGTTCTCTTAGCTAGAGACTTTGCTAAGAAGAAAATGCTAATTGTGCATCTTAATGGCTCACCCTGTTTTACTGTATATGTGCACAAAACCACAAAGAACAGTTGTTTACAAAGTCACCGCTATATGAACTGAACTCTATGTTGCTTTTATATTCTCTTAACTTAAAATTAAAACAAATTAAATATAAATATAAGCAGGAGATAGTTCAATACGGGGAAAAGTGGACACTTGAGTACACATTTTTAAGGGTGTTTAATAACGATTCTACTGTGAATATGGGAAATATTTTGAGAAATTGTGTTCCAGTTTCAGTTATATGTATCTATTATGTGCATGACTCTGAAGCTGCGGGTTGTAGGTAAATTATTAATGTGGAACAGGGCATCCTCACTCAGGGTCACTGGGACTAAAGTGAAAGAGGTCACAATACACTAGTGAAATACACCACACTTCACGACTAGGATATTGTGCATACAGCTTGCATGGGATGAAGGCAATCCTATAAATTCAATGTAACAATCTGTAAGTCTAGCCTGTCTCACAGAGAAAGGCATCTTAAACATCACACCATCAGCTTGTCTGTGTAAAAGGAGACACTGATCAATTCTCCATCAAAACAATGATCAAGCATAACTCTATACCAGAACATTCAGATTTATTTAGTGTTGACAATGAGTAAATTACTCTTTACGCCTCAGATATTATAAAATCCCTTCAGGTTAGCCAAAACCAGTCGGTCTGGGCTCCTGAATTATGAAGCACGATGCGGGTTCTGTTTCTAATTTGTGTTACATTAAAGTTACCGTTCTGACTCATATTCATTATAAATCTTTTTTTTAAATGCTGAGAAATAACGAATAGTTTGAGTGCGCACCTTTTAAATGTGCACAGATGCACACGCACACATAGCAGTTAAGGTTCCCCTTCATCTGCCCACCCCTCATTCTTTCCCCCTCCCTATCCCCTGTCTCTCCATCCCTCCTTCTCCTCTCCCGCGCAGATAAAAGCCCCGTCCATCCACTGTCCTCCTCCACGCTTTCGCCCCCCACCCGCACGTCTGATGATGTCATTGCACATCTGTCACAGCAACAGGACTTCGGTGAGAGGAGGAGGAGGATGAGGAGGAGGAGGAGGGAGGGGGCAACTGCATTATCCTCTTTCACAGATTCAGAACACATGCTAACATTAGCTGCGCGTCGTGTCCTCTTTCTACAAGAAGCCTCGCTCTGAGCAGCGTCAGCACTGTTTGTCATGTTCGGCGCAAGGTTTTTGTTTTTAATTGGCAAGGAAGTATCTGGTAGAAAAAGCCAAGCTTACCCCCCCCCAGAGGTTTGTATAACTAATTATGTTTTCAGTTCAACAATTATTGCCTTGACTCTGAGTCCAGGTATACTCAGTTTTCAGATTTCTGAATTAGAAAGTATATTTTAATATGTCCATAACGTAGTCGCCCAACATTAGATGGAACCTAGTCTCCAGTAGCAGAAAGTGGGACAGAAGATTGTGCATAAAATGAAAGGTCTGCCACACCGATTTATGACTTTGGTGTAGCTAGAATTGCTTGAAGGCAGGCCATGATCCCTGAACACAAATTCAAATGTGTGGGGTTGCTTCTGCAATGAAAATATTGACGTCCCGTCTGAAGGTCCTCTCTCTCCAATTGAAAAGCATGCAAAATATACTGTTGGATCACTGCGGTTAAGGAAGTCACTCCAAGCCCTGTGAATTAATATGTGGCTAAAATGAATAAATATGCATTTATACCTTGGGAAGTAGCTGCTACGGGATAGCTGCTACGTTATGAGAAGGATGTACTTTGTTTTATCTTTTCTGTAGTTTAATGACGTTTCTGTATGCACTTACTGTATGTCGCTTTGGATAAAGGCGTCTGCTAAATGACTGCAATGTAATGTAAGTGTTCATAAAGCTGCTCATAAATATATTCTGTACACTTTTGCTTTCTCTACAGTATTGTGATGTTGTTGGCCAAATTTTAAGTGACATCGGTTTTCACATAGCACGTTACAACATATTGCGACATGTTATAACATGTTGTGTACAATGAACACAGCTTTATAACTGCTTTATGTAGTAGTTATGTCATGCGTATGCATGTGTACTCATGTGTACAATGTGTACACATTGCTTTGTCTCATGAATGCTTGGGGGAAGATTACGTTGCGTTTAACATTTGCATATCTTTGATCGGTCTGATTTTGGCCTCGATTGGGACGACTGATTGATACTCCAGTGGGATGCCATGCTAACAAACCCTTCTGAAAGCTGCCATAGTTCAGAGAAGAAATGATTGGAACATGCTTTTTTCAGAACCCTAAGGAATGTGTGCAATCAAGAAAAGTTCCCTCGTCCTCCTTTTTTCTCAAAACAATGCACCCCCCCCCCCCACCACCAACTCCTGCTTCCTTCAAAGTCCGGAACCACTAATTAACTTATTAATCGTGCGCATATGTGCAGTGCTGTGTAAGCTCACTTTCTGTCGTGCAGCTTGCAGCTCAAAGCGTGCTTTGGTTATAATTAACACACGACGCTGAAATTACAGGAACGCGTGCAGGGCGGCGAGCAGTGGAATCAAACTTGTCCAGCACCCACTGTACGACAGGAACGAAAATCAATGAGCAGAGACAAAGGGGACTGCCTGTCACATGACCAGTGTGTGTGTGTGTGTAGTTGGGGGGGGTGACCGGTTGAAACAGTTGATCCCAAGGATATAGACATGTGGCTGGGGACCAATCAAAAGCAACCATCTACCAGTCCCAGAACTAGCCAGGTCAATAGCAGTGGCAGCAGACCTGTAAGTAAGTAAGACCAACAGGGACTCACAGTTTCAGCACAATGTGGCCTCCTGCACACACACACACACACACACACACACTCCAGTGTCTCTGCAGCTTGGGTAGATTAGGTACCTGCTTAGTAGACGCTCTTACCCAGGGACAGAACGCACAGTTTCCGCATTATTACATAAATTGTTCATTTTGCTCTGGCAGCTGAGGTGAATTACCTTGCGCAAGGACAGAAAAGCAGCGCTTCTCTCAGGATAAAAGCCCCTTGATTGTTCAGCTGTGGTTTAGAAAATTTCACAGACTTCTAAAGCCCTCTCATGCAATGCGTCTTACTGCAAGGAGCACTGAAGATCACTCGGTTTCTATATATATATATAACTTTTAGAGTCTTCATTATTTGGTTTCTAAACCCATTTTGTCTCAAGTGTAAGTTCTCCCTGTAAGCTTCAGGGTCACTGGAAAAGATGATGTGGATAAATGCACACACTTGCACACCATCACATAATCAACTTACTTGAGCTTATAAAATGTAATTAATTTAAAGTATAAGGTATATAGTACTTTGTAGGAGCTCAATACAATGAGCCTAAGTGTAATTAAATGTGTAGTTACACAGGAATAGAACTGTTTATAGAACGAACCCAAAATCCAAGTCATAATACCTGTGGACAGAGTATTCCATGGGAGGTGCAGAGAAGCACAGTGAAGCCTTATCAACTTTTAAATGAGTGAAGTTTGTAATGCATGCAGACAGCTATGCGATATTAAATTCACAACTACGTGAGAAAACAAACAATACTGAAACGCATGACATGTAAGTCAACATGCAAAATATAATTATTATGTAGCATAAACAAACGTAAATATTGTCATAGATTAAAAGTATTATACACCGGCAATATGTTCCAATAAGGATTTATTAATGAAGGTGGGCTTGAAAATCCACGTAGATTCTATCCACTGGGCATTAGTAATGGCGATACTTGCCAAAGCGGTAACAATTAAGATGGCGGAATGACTAGAGAACAACCAAGTACTACCGTTAGACCTCTCTGTGTTTGTGGGGTGAAAGGCACTGTGAAACTTCCATCTGCCGTTCACCAAGTCGTGATGTACAGCACCCCCTTGTGGATCTTTAGGGACAAAGCACTGACCTTGAAACAGGAGAAGTGGAGCTCGTTATAAATATGCTAATCCTCATTTACTGAATTCCTTGCTTTTCTTAACGTGCGGGAAACGCATACGTGGGCCATGTCCCCTTCATCTGAATAAGGTATGATGAGACATAAGCACAGAAAACTAAATGCATAGCAGAGAAGGGGTACATTGCTGTACGAGTCAATAAGACCACCTGCCGTGTACATGTGGAAAACCAGGCTTCGACACAATGTAAAACACAAACACTGTTGTGAGAATTGATTCTGAGCACCAATTAGATCAGTAAATCAGCATTGTTCTGGTGTAGGGAATGCTTCAGATGTGTGTGTGAGGAGTCCAGTCTCTCAAAAGTGCTGCTGTACAGGACACAGTCATAGCTTTCACACGATGTCTTCTCCAGCCACGAGCCTTCAGCAGCGTGTCACACGCTCTCTGCTCCTCAGTACTACCAGTGAAGCATATGTGCATGGAGCCCGTTCTATGGGAGCTTCTTACTGAATGAAATGGCCTCAAAAGGAGACCATCAAAATTGTGCTGGTTATATGTCTTCCCAGGGGGTCGGGGGGAGTTCTGGCGGAGGAGTGGAGGCAATAAAAGAGCACTGAATAAAGGAGTCAAGGAGGGTTAATTTATCCGAGAAACACCCACACGCAGTACAGAGAAACCTGCCGATCGCAGGCTGCAGCTGCGCCCCTCTATGGCAGCGAGGAAATCAAGCGGCCGTGTAACAGCAGGAAGTGATCAAGAAGCAGCCGGGTAAAGAGGAAGGTTTTCTATAAAGCGTTTATATCCAATGTGTGCGCATTTAACTAGATTTCGCCGAGGTGAAGCCATGCGGACTGCGTTTTCGTCCTTGTGGAAGTGGAAGTGTGGCGTGGCGGTCAGCCATGGTAAGGACAGCGCTCTAGTGCGCCCTCTAGTGTTATATGCGTGTTTCAGCTGTGCCAGTAGTTCACGGTTTAGTAGTGGCAGCTACTCTGTCTCCATCTACTGGGATATCTGCTACATAGATGAGTTTCCTGTTTACAAACAACGGAGAGCACACACACAGCTCGGGGGCAGAACGGGACGAACTCGGGCCTTTTATTGTCAATAAAAGTGCAATAAAAAATGTGTATGAAGCCAGATTTTGTGTTTTTCTTTAAGGGAGATAATTGCTATCATGACAATGAATGCAGATACGTAGCATTTATATATTTTTTTAATTAAATGGCTAATATATAATCTAAATAAAAGTATAATTTCAGGATGAAGTGCATTCCTAAGCTACAGCACTCTGTATATCGTCACTGTTACATAGACTCTGTGTGATACGAGTGGCCTTTTGCCCCCCTTGTGCGCGTGCATATTCAGTGTGACAACCCAAGAAATCTCATCTATACGCATATGCAACCGACTCAGCAGCTGAAAGAGTGTCACAACCATAGGAACAACATTGTTTCAGTGTAGCTATCAGTATCAACTAAAACCTATTACGTGCGCATACAGCAAATCCAGTGTTTGTGCTCTATAAATAGGTATCTAGTTAATCATAACTGGAGTAATTATATTTTTTATTTGAATAATGATATTTACTGTTTATATTACATTCGATAGATGATATACATTGGCTGTACTCCGGTAATATGTATTACCTCTGTGAACGTTGCAGCACTGCAGCGTTTCATAACACCCCCCACCCCCCCCCCCCAAAAAAAATCCATCATTTTGAAGAAAGAAATGTAATTGCATGTTATGTATTATACGGCGACTTGTGAATAGAAAAAACAGGGGCGCATCTTGCTGGGAACAGTCTGCCACATGGTCTTGGCTTGGGGTCTCCATATTTACCCATGAGCAGAGAAAATTCCATTCAATTCTGGAAAATCTTTTTTTTTTGTACAGCTTTCCTGTGACATAAGCAGGAAAATGTACAAGGACAAGATTACACCCTCCACAAACCGCTGGTCAACAGAGAAGAACCTATATCCAGTTTCATCCAGCTGTCTCCCCCCCCCCCCCCCCCCACAAATTAATTTGTTAAGATATAACCAAAAACAAACAAATACAGAGGTGAATAATAGAATCCACAGAATCAGAAGACGCAAGTAACGGGGCTTTAAAAACCTGCCCGCTTCATCTTTAATTCATTCTGAGGCTTTTCTGTCTCTGCTGCCATTATTTAATAATACAACAGTTTCAAGAGTTGGAATTTGATAAATACATCTGATCCATTTACCATACACATCTGTAACGCATTGAGGCGGGAGGCTGGAATCTACGCTCGGAGCTGCTGCCACTCCAAACATTTCTAACCTTTCTATTTATTCCAAGCCTTTTGTCAACCAGATGAGCCTGTCACTGGCCAATGGTGAAGACACCAACACTACCACATGCAGTGTGCTGCTACAGCGCCCCCTGGCTTCACGGAGGGGTAGCGGGGTCAGTTAAACGATGAGCGAGATACAGGGTCTGGCCAGTCAAGCGTGCCCCTTGGTTACCAGCTGTGAGCACAGTGACAGGCCACAATTGATGTTTGCTGACCTCTTAACAAACTCCTAGCTGGAGTCCTCGTGCTGCGTGTCACTTCGCAGAGGGTTCCGTCTAATTGTTTTGAGGACAAATTGGGTCCCAGGGCGTTAAACATTAAGCCTCTCGAGACGCCAAGGAAACGCTTTTACTGAACTCGCTCCGAGCTGTAAAATGAAACCAAGGCCTTTTAACACTGGAAAGCACCGGCTCGTAATGGTAGACTACACCATGACTGAAAATTCCATCGTCGAGGCAACTGAGGTAATGTCTTCAGCATTTCCTTGATCATCTGGTTTTTTTTTCTTCTTCTTCCTCAAAGCAGAACTAGAAAAGCGTGTCCTCGCCGACTGTGTGAGAATAGAGACGGAGCCCATAAGTGACCTTCTCTCGTTATTGTCTCAAACCACGGCTCATATTGAATAACGGTCATCCCTTCAGCGTCGTCTCCTGTTTACATACAGACAGAAAGGCAGTCAGTCTGAGGGTACAACAGAAAAGCAGCTCCCATTTTGATACTCCAAAATGACACAGGCATTCATCAACAAATATTATTACTGAATTGGTAGCGAGTTCTCTAGGGAACAAATAGCATAAATTTGTACAAACGCTTTTTACATGGGTGAGAAATATGCAATATTATGAACTGCAGGCTTTCTTAGTATTCAAATTAGCATTCATCTATTAACTTCCACAAATCAGTGTGCTGACACAATATCGATAAAATTGCATAATGTTTTTCTAATTTGTTAACTGGTGCACTTATTTCTTGTTTGGTAGATTTCTTTTTGTTGTGGAATTTCACTAACTTGCGCATATCTATGAAAAGGGTCTCAAGGACAGCTCATGACTGCTGTGACCTCTAGTGGACGTTTCTGCCCCGAGGGGCTTCACATTAACTGGAGTGCGTTCTGAGGAAACCGAGGCAGTGCTCGTTCAACTTATTAAACCAAACTGCTTTGAGTGAGAGGCCCACGGGAAAGGGAATCTCTCACTCACGCTACAAAGCCCACTTGTGCTTGGGCAGGCGGCTCCATGGGAATACTCGGCACAGATGGGAATACTGTCAACTTCTCTGGGGAATAGGGACCGCTCTGATGAAGCCGATAAAGATACATGCTGCCCTTATGTGACAGAACATGTCAGAAAACACAAACCGTTGTTACTACTGTCCAGCACAAAACTACACACCAACTGCACTGCGAGTATTCACACACAACGGACTCATCATATAATGTATATATTGTGCGAAACACGCCCTGACGTAACGCCAAGCGCTAGAAAAACATTCAGCCCACAGATAACTACATACATGTGCAGACAGGATAAACCAGGGAAGCAGAGTATGTTAAAGTGAACAATAGAAAACTTCACGCAGGGGGAAGTGCATAGTGTCCTGTGGCCACATACACTGTAAGTCTGTCGGGGACATACATTTTAAGACTCATATCATGTGAAATGATAATCACTATCTTCTGATAGCGTGCTCTATTTTTATTTTTAATAAATAAGAATAGATATTTAGATAAACTTTAATGATGCTAATCACAAATAAACATCTGCTCAGTGTCCTACGCCAGGGATTAGCACACACCAGTGGGGTGTACCTCATACCTGCACATGAAGCTATAATTCATACATGTATGGGCTCAAAACAATAAACATATTATAGCAAAACTTCTGGGACTCTCTCTCTCTCTCTCCCTCTCCGTCTCTCTCATTTATTTTCTATCCTCTGCTCAAGCCTCTTTCTTTTCTTCCTCAGTAGAAAAGAAAGGGATTGAGAGTGCCTCAGAGAGAAAGAGAGGGGTTGTTTGTTCTGAGTTTAGGCTAAACACAGGTACTGTGCCGAGCGTTGAGTCGGGGGGGGGGGGGAAGGCCTGAGAACAGAACTCTCCTACCTGCATGGCAAACGGCTCCAGTGGCTCAGAGCTACGAGCACCGCGTTTCTGACCCTCGCCACGGCAAGCCGCAAACACAGGGCTGTTCCTTCAGCAAATGAACACTGTTAGCTTTCACGAGTACACACACCCCTGCGCATACTGCGAGACGGGAGGAGGAAAAATGTCACAATACATCTTTGACCTCAAGTACACAAAATGAATAGCGTATTGAGCAATACGTAGTGACACACTGTATATTGTTATGTGGGTCCCCAACAATCATCTTTGAGATAATACACACCAATAAAAAAGAAAAACAATAGCGGTCACAATATTTTTACTTGGCTATACGGCTAATTCCCTCAGCTTACTGGGAGGGTTAGTTTCTAAATTCAGCTGCAAGGCCATTTGATTTTACCTGTCAGTTACATGTTAGATTCAATTAAAATGAAAAGGTACCTCATTTGTTCTATTGATTTTTTTTTAATCTTATGATCTTCTCGGGTTGGTTAAAGCTTCTCATAAGAGCAGAAACACCCAAATTTACAGATAAATGCCGTGTGGCTGTCAGTTTAATTAGAAATTCACACATTCTTTGGTGCCACTTACAGACCATTAAAGCAGGCCTAGCATGTTTTATGTTGTGGTAAGATGCAATGTTTGTTGGAAAATAAATTCACAAAAAAACTTAACTGGCTTTGTCCTCGTCTGCTTTTAAATCAACTGCATTCTATGCATGGTAACAAAAAATATTCTGACAATCACTCACACATTCCAAAAATATACTACACACAGACACTACTATTTTTTCCCCTCTCATTTACCATAACTCATTAAATTCTTCAATATACATGTGAGGATGGAACAATAATTGTACAATATCGTACATGGGCACAAGCTTTAGATTCCAGGATTGCTCTCACTGAAGGACAGGAGAAGTACGGAATGCATCAGTCTATGGAAATTTAATGGGAATTTCAGTTTTTAGATTGAGATGCGTACTGCATTAATGTGAATTTCTGATGCCACCTCTTGCTGATTTTAAATGCATCCTCTTTAACTGCCTGGTTATACATGAAACCCGACAATTAATATGTCTTTTTAAACTATGAACATTTAAACGAATACTGATGAAATATTGGGCATTAGCACAAGCCATTCTGCTGAATATTTTCCCTCCGATACCTTGATCTGCTGCTCTTAAATAATGTGCGGCCACAGTTGGAGCAGAACTGGTCCACATCACAGGCCTTTGAGGGAGAGGCATCGCCAAAGAAACCCCAGCTCTGCGTATCTGGGATTCCCGCTTTGCATCTGGGAGCGAGCACCGTGCATTCATTAAACCGTGTGGGTACGGCTATGCGCATTGGCACACGAGCAAGACGGAGAGTTACATCCCCAAATACAGAGATGAAAGAGTATGTAGGAGTTAAATACTGAAACTCTTAACTTTTTATTTAAAAAAAAAATTTTTTTTAAACCACGATCCACATTCATTTTAGCTTTCTCAGAAAATGGGCCTCCATTGACAAAGCGTGTGCAAATGCTGCTTTACAAGCTGTTGTGCATCATCATCCGGCCTTACAGCCTGTAATATCTCACCAGGCTGATAATACGAGAAATGGGAACACAGGTGCAGGACTGTCCAGGTCTTACAAGTAGGAGCTCAGGTACAGGTACTCCCTCTGCCTCCAACGCAGACATGGAGGAGCCACCCAATGCGGGCATCACTCCTTCAATTCAATGCATCGTTTGCCCATATTATCACATCGCTCACCATGTGATTTTCATCTTGCCCGCTTGCTTGGCAGCGTTTCGTCCGGGAGTTTGGCGGCGTGGAAAATGCGAGGCCGGGCTTAGCGAGAGAAACGTTATAGACTTTGAGAGAGAAAAAAAAAGTGGAGGGAAAGAGGCTGAGCCCTTATGTTTGGTTGGGGCCATCAGGGGAACCGAATCCCAAATAACACGCTACCCCAGTACCTGGGGCCCTCTGTGCGCAGAGGGACCAGACTCTGGCTCTTTTGGTTTTGGCTTCCTGCGTTAATCCATTTCTCTGCACAGCTGCAGGCTCTTCCAGCTGAAAGAGCTCCCACCCAAACATGCTCTGGAGCTTCTCTTATTTAGTTGTCGGTCAAAACTACTTAATAATATTTTTTAAAAGACAGTAAGGCATATCGTCTGGTGTGTGCCAAAAACAGTCCCTCTTTTCATTTTTCTCTCCTGCTTCAAAAAAAAATAAAAAATAAAAAATGAAAAGAAACAGACACAATTGCGTAACCTTTGAAACAGTTTGTTCACCACTAAATTGCATCCCTGGCTTTAAAAGGAGCAAGCCGGTAGAGTAACATCAGGTTTTGTGATGGGTTTTATGAAAAAAAAATGTAACACAAGAATGGGGTCTATTCCAGCTGTTTTTGTGGCAACACTGTTTTCTGATGTCACTGACCTGAAGCCAAACACTGCACCTTTGGGCTGTTTTCTGGTACTAGAGGCAGAGACACCATTGAGAACTTTGAGCCAGCCTTCTCTGAAATAAGAACCAAAATGCTGATGCCATGTTTAAATCAATCATACATTTGAGCTTACAGCTGAGAGAGGCCACAGCATGAATGGGGTTCTTTTTTTTTCATTTAGTGGGTCGGTTTATGTTTCTCATTTTGGCCTGGGCCAAAAAACATTTGAAAAAAACTACCCAAGTCAAGTCTTCAAAGAACCTCTACATACAGAGGCAGCATCCTTTTCTATTTAGCATATCCAAAACACTCTAAATCAAAAATGGCCAGGACCAGGACTGTTACAGACACTTTTGATTTTCACCAAATTAAACGCGATCAGTTGCCCTTACCCCCCCCTGCAGTGTGGGAGAGAATGGCCTCTTACACGGCTGTGGAAATATATCAGGGATATAAACATGGCGTCTGCATTTGGGTTCTTATTTAAGAGAAGGCCGTGAGAGTGCTCACATCAAGTGCACCACATGAGAAATACCCTGGTCAATTAACTCAAGGAGGGAGGCCATAATCCATCTGCACCTGGCTGAATAGACTGGAAGAACCAAACAAGCTTTTATATTTTAAGTACTTTTCAGCAAGACGTCTTTGCTGAGCCTTAGACAACCTCAGCACCTCCCAAGGGCCTTCTTTTAAATACATTAAATGCAAGATAGAGGAGTAAGATTTTCCAAGCGTCACTTAAGTGAAACAGGAGCGTGTGATAGGTTTACTCCTTTCTGTGACAATAGCAGGAGGCGAATAACATTGACGCACTTTGTCCTCATTCTCTGTGGAGCAGGATTCATAAAACTATCTGTCCTTTGAACATTTAATTAAACTAAACAGGACCATTCACACCCAACGTCCCCCAATGAGTTATATTCTCAAGAAAACAAGTTATTTTGCAAGGAACATTCTTTTAAAGAAAGATGTTAAATATGGAACCCTTTATTCCATTCCCTTGGAATTTATGTCAAATTTCATTATTTCTAAAAATCCATCTGGGATTTTTGATGTGCATGTTTTGAAGTTGAGTCTTTAAAATTGTAAATGTAGAGATGTGAGTAGGAACAAAGGCTCTGTGGTTGTCTCTGTTTTTTTGTCAGTCTATAACAATGCTAATTGTACATATATGGTTTGTGTTTACAATGGAGATTATTGTGACCAATAAAACAATTAAATTTATATATGTCCTACACTTACATACATAAATGTAAACGTTAGAAATTTGTCCCATTGTATTGTCATAAACGTTTTTTGACAGAAAAGGTCAATTTACAACCAATGGAATGGACTTTGCGGACATACAAGTTAATGTTTCTCGAAAAAGACTACCTACCGTAATATTACAAATATTATATGTCACTTGTGTATGTTTTAACCTACTTTAGTTTAAAAACAATGTCTACTGTGTGTAAAAATGAATGGATATTGCCTTTGGCTTTTTTATATAACCCTGCGTGGTGGCCAGTTGATGAGTTCTTGGTGACAAGGTCATTATTCCTACGTTTTTGTATTTTACGTAAATTGATTTTACAGATAATACAATAATTCTCTAATCCGGCCACATGAGGGAGTCATGATGCGGTTTAACATCAAAGGAGTTCTCTGAAGAAATGGGGAAGAAATTGGATCCCCAGGTATATTTTCCTCGTCTGTCACGAAGCCCAGTGATATTTCTGAGTGGTATTTTCTTGTTTTCCCCAAACTAAACAAGCGTATTTTGTGACAGACACAATTAACAGGTAAATACGTTGTACCAAAGTAATCCTGGATGATTAAGAAATTACGTAGTAATGTTGAAACTAAACGCGTCTGAAAGATTAACAGCCTATAATGTCAAGCCCTCTTAAGATTTTTACTGCGATTGCTACTGCCCACTTGTTATAAACCGTGGCTGTCAGTTTTTGCAAAGAGCACTGGTAGGCTACCTGTAATTACCTAGTTAAGTTTTAAAAGTTTGTTTGGCAGGTAGCAGGAAATAACATACCTTTCTCTATCTTCAAGTATAGCTGACGGAATGAACGACATATTAAATCAGCAAAATAAATTGTTCGGTGATTCTAAATCAATATTTTACAGCTAATTATGAATAAAACGCATATGATACGCTGATTAAGCCAGTTCTCCTGTTTTCAGACAAGTGCACGTGTTTACCACAGACTCTGAGCACGCCCCATACCCTGTACATCCACGGAGATTCAAAAAGGAGGCGTGGATATTGCTTTTTGTTACCTGTGAGGCTGTGCTGAAATACCTGCAGCTACATGGAAAGAATGTAAGATGTCGTCAAAGAATCGGGACCACAACACATGTCAGAGATAATGCACTGCACGTTTTCCATCAGAAATAAGACGATTGCACGGGGGACACTTTTACCTGAGGAACGGAGAACAAGTAAAGATACATTACTTTGCTCTACTTTTGAAGAAGAAAAAAAAGGATGAGACAAAAGAAAACCTAACTGGTGATCTCGTCTCACTACGCGCCCTCCTTGTCTCCTTGAATTCTAGACTTTCGGATCATCACTGTTTTCTTCACCTGAGAGACCAATGGATTTGAAAGCATTTGATATTTCCCACGGTGATGATTTGCAAAACAGAAGTGACTTCTGCGCCTGGAAAGGTGGAGTGGATTCGTACATATGAAGCAAGGCACGGCCAGGTTCAATTCGTGAATGGCTCGTCCTCGAAGCTTTTAAGATCATGCACAATCCCATTCGACAGTGGATTTCCTACGTGCTTTTGTGTTTTGGCATCATCTACTTAAGACTCGGGTGAGTGTTGAGGGTTTATAGGCTACGCCATGAATCCTGTCTGAACGCTTCGGAAGTACGCAAAGAAAAACAAAGATCAACACAGTCACGCCGAATATCAAATACATTAGTGGCAACCTTCACGATAATCCAATCTGATTCACGCTGTACTGCCGTTTATTAAAGTTCATATGTATATGGTTGCCAATTAGGCGCGTATGAAACGTGCACAAAAGCGTATTTAACAGAAAGGCCGTCTGAACTCCGCGGCCTGTAACCTATTCTGTGTGGTGATATCCATCAACTAGCTTTGTTGAAATGAACTTGACACCGTTCTGCCTCCGGGCGGTGAAAGACCACATGCGCGCCTTTTATTTAAAGGTTTGTGATAAGGTTTTGCTGAAATAGTTTAATCAACACCAAGTTGTACTTTTCAAAACAGGTTTACGCACAATAATTTCCCACTCTATTCACAACATGGTTTGCGCCGCATTATAAATTTTACCTGCCGTCTGTTCCCCGTTCCAGCTCACCTCTGCATACCCTTATTAATAGCGGCAGTGTGAGTTGTATTTCCACATTCCTTCACCTAGACAGAGTTCTTACCTGTTTTGCTACTTCATAGTGATTCTTAAATGGCCCTTAAGATATTCTATTTCAGCCCAAGTAATTACAATGACGATGGAAACATATAACAACAAAATGTAATAGCCAAATTACTTCCAGAAAACGAGTCTCAAAAGCCGTGCTTAAAAAACTATTAATATGAATGGGATTAGGGTATTTGGACTTAATATATCTTTATAAACACTCGAATTTCGTTGAAATCAGGCTATGTGCGATTTGTGCAAATTGCCGTTATGTCCAAACAGATAAATATCAGAAGCTTTGGTTGCAATTCATTCATGAAAAACAAAAGGCATAACGCTGCGGAAGAACATCTTAACGATAGGATTTAATTCTCTATTTAATTCTGTATTTGTGTTCTATAAGCTTTGGAAAGGCCTACTTTTACCAAAATCTTCAGAATTCATGTTTAATACAAAATAGACGCACATTTTAAATGTTCTGTTACTATATATATAGCACAGTCTTTAACCACTCATCAGGATTCTGCAAACATCTAAGTTACATCTAACTTCAATGTATCGTATAGTCATAATTTGAAATATAGCCTACAATTATAATGTATAGCATATAACATATATGTAAGACTGATATGTGTAGGCCTACGTCCATTCTGAGTAGGCCTGGTGTCGGTCATTGCGTTCAGGTGATCTGTGATTTCCCTCCCACTTGTGAATTGGTGAATTGATGTAAACTGTAAGTGACCCCGTTTCTGCATACGCCTATGCAACGGAATTCGAGGCTATACGTCCGCTAATATTCATATCAAATGCTAGCGTGTATCAGGAAGAGGGTCCGACTGGTGAAGCAATGCCAAATATGTGATGTTCTGATCAAGGCTAACCGGTCTATTCACATCTGAACACTTTATCTGCTTTATGTTCATGACAAAATCTTTCATGATAGCCCTCTTAGTTCTAATGAGTAGTGAATGGGAGTGACGAATGACACCACAGCTGGGATTTTGAGATTGGCTATTTTGAAGTCCGTCGTTTTAGGTATCCAATCGTGAAAGTTATAGCGAAATGCAAGAGTAGTGTCTATTAAATTAAGCAAACTGTTACGAGGAACTCGGCTACATCCAATTTTCTTTGTAGCAACCCATGCCTTGATATTTGTATTGATTTGCTTACGGTATGCAATGTGGTGGGTAGATCATTACTCTATAACACAGGTACAAGTGCATGTTTGCATACAGGGATATTTAAAAAACGCAGGACAAAAGTACTGAATTAAAAGTCATTGCGTTCCATCAGTGAAGACGAACAAATACTGGACCAGCATGCATGTGTTTGTTTACTTGGGAGTTTGATCCGATGAATGAGAAGTTGTCCCTGGGAGCAGATCAGTGTCGCCCTATTGTCCTGTTATGTTACAGAAGTGGGCGGATTGCAGTATCTCTCTGCCCAATGGCAGCCCCGACTCTCATGAGAGAAAAGAAAGGCACTTTTCTGCCATCCAAAATCCCTTAAACCATCATCATTCCGGCTCGGGAACCACACTCTGTAACAGCCTCTACCGCCGAGAGATGACAGACTCAATCTCCGCGCCCGCAGCACGTCCACGGCCCTGGGAGCTTGGAGCTGCGTAGCACCAGCACTCAACACACAGACGCATCACAGCAAACCGGGGAGACTGCGCTTTTGTTTCGTGCAAGGGGACTTAAAGCGCGACAGGAATAAGGAATTACTTTTTTTTACTCAGCCAGAAAGCAGCCGTTTGTTCAATGTCATCATGATCATCTTTTCCTCGCGCAGTGTACTGCTGTCAGTTTACTACCCACAGATATTCCTCATCCTCACCAGCGGTAGCTACCTGTAAGTGTAACCAATTAACAACTTTTTCTCATATTGTACGCTTGTCTGTTTTTTATGCATGTTAGCTTTGATTGATCGGCGTTGCGTTTTATACGTGAAGTTTTGTGCTGTTCGTTTTTCTTGCACAAAAGTGAAAAATAACTACATGGAGTTTGCAGATTGGGCGACTCACTGACTTTTGAATATATGAATGGAAAGTTTTGCAGATACATTTTTTGGATGAGCGAATAGTCATATGTACAAATACATTTGTAGAGGAAACGAGCCAACAAGCGTGATTAGTTCGTTAAAATAAATAATACAGGTGTTTTTGCCCACGACTGTTCCTGGGACAGGTTATAGCAGCGGAGGCGTGCTAAGCCCGTTAACTTTATGAATATCGCATGCTTCAATATATTCCAATGAAGTCTGTTCGATATATAATGGAATACTATTAGTAATTTGCTCTAGCTTTTGCTGGCTTAATTAGGAATTAACAGAAAAGAAGAAAAAAAAATATATATACAGAAGACCTTACTTTTATTCTTTGTACTGGTTGTAAAATGTTTTAAGAACATTTCTGATGCGTCTGTGGAACAGATTAATGTAAAACTGCATTTATTTTTCTCGATTGACCAAAAAAAAAAAAGTCTAGAACACCGCAATAACAGATGGACACAATTTCCTATGGCCACGGAGTGGCAGAGAAGTTCAGAACAAATTATTAAAATCAAACAAATTCCTGAGCGGAAGGATGTCGCTGCATTTGCACTTTTTACGCACGCGGAAAGCTACCTGTCAGAGTTTATGAATGAGGATTATGTTTTATGCATTACATCATACACACCATATACTTACACACTGCCTCCTAGAGATTATAATTTAAAGCACATCTGGAAAAGTGGTAAATGAAACGCTGATCTCGGCATGCTGTGTTTGACTGACACCAGTCTTCATAATTACGTAGTTATAAACGAATTAAAAAGATCCTCAAGCTGGAGAAGGACTTTTCACTTTTTTATAATAATTACTGAACCATACATTTAATCTGTGTGTTTGGACCCCAGATTTAATGCTAAAATAGATGTGGTTTATGGTTACATTTAAGAAAGTGGGCATGACTATGTTTAGCCTTGGTTTGTACATTAGAAACGACATACCATTGTTTGTTTTTATAATTTCAACTTGCTTTATTCAGCTTTCAGTAAAAATGATACATTTTAGAGAAGGGGTAGTTTCAAACGTGCAAGGAATATAAAAAAAGCGAGGATGTGGTTGCCCTTCCTCAAACGCGCCCTTTACTTTCCATTTATGTGTCCATGAATGCTTTTGCATTTTCTACTTATAACGCACTCTGGTGAGCACGAGGAGTGGGTGATAGTTAGCTGCAATGCTCCGATAGCGCCGAGCCCCTATACAGTCCCCTACACTATTTCACTATGAAGGATGCAACCAGCGGTCCATAAGGGACAGTTATCCACCGCTGTGATCACATGTAAAAAAATTTAGTCGTTTCAGATGACTGTTCAAAGGTCATTCACGGAGGATAATAATGTTCTCTAGCCAGCTACTCATCTCTGGCATCTTGACTGTGCTGGTGCAACAGTAAGAAGGCTACGTTACTGAATTTAAACCATGCAGTCACTACGCAACATTAATATAATATCAAGCTCTTGAAGATTAGGTTCAATAACCGCAATAGGTGTTGTTCTTAATTTTTAATGACGCATTTGCAACATAACTTTTTTGTTTCCAAACAACGTTTTGCGGTCTCCGGAAATATCAGATACCGTCTGATATGAATGTGTCTAAGCATTAAAAGATTCCCTCGCCCCTATCTCGACACACACACCCATCATGTTGACAAACGTAATAAAATAAACAATATGAACCTTGACACTGGTCGTGGCAACAGGTCATAGCCTTTGGCAGCTGTATTTAGCTTAGGCGGCAGTATTTAACCTGGACAGCTCGCATTTTTGGTGGCCATCTGGTGAACTCAATTCTATCAACAGGACAACTTCACTCACATGTTTGGAAAAATTATTATTTCCTATTGTTATTAGCTGCAGCACACATCTGCATGCTGCAAGCATTTCCTAAGATTTAAGATGTATAATGCACGCCACATTTGTGCAGACTGTGTTAAACTAACATTTTCTTTTTTGTATAAAATTGTGTAGTTTCACTGTAGATTTGCAGGGCAGAAGTCTTGTAGAAACGTTTTGTGGTGTAATTTTTATAAGCTGATCACAGAAAGAAAAATTTGAACAAAGTGTCATATGAAGACATGCGGTTTGGTTCGGACTCCCACTAAAGTAACGGCAATAAAACAGTGGGGTATAAATGCAGCACTTCTACCAGGCAGATTACAGGATATATGAAAAAGGACAAATTATATCTTTAATAACCACTGCTTAAAAGGGCACCGCAGAGAGGGGTATAACTTTACACTGCAGAACAGCCTAGAAACTTCTATTATGACATCATCGCCTCAGCTTTCAGGAGTGTGTGCAGCAAATGTGTGCACACTTTTGAGTGACGCCTCATCTCCACCCAGAGCCGTATTTACACTCAGAATTCCTCAATCCACTGATATAGATGAGAAGGAGGCCCCAGGCCCTCTATCCAAAGGGATGTCTAAGTGCCCACTGCAGCCATTACGGCTCAACCTGAGACCCATTACGGCTCAACCTGAGACCCATTTCCGTGAGGATCCCTCTCCAGAAGGAAGTCTCTGATACCCCTGTGAGAGAGCAGGAAGAAGAAAAAGCCATGCAGCTCCTCCGCCTGGATGAGAAGGCTATGCCTCTCTCTAAGCAGTGCTGTTCTTCATCCCAATTTCATCCTACGCTATGGGGATGACAACTAACAAACCCTCCAGACCACCGACGAACCCCACTCTCCACTCCAAGCGACTGGAAACACTCTTCTGCCCAGTCAACCTCTCTCTCCCTCCTACTCCAGCACTACAATTCCCAGCCTCACTCTACTGTCCATGCCCCAAGATGGCCCCCAGGCCCTCTCAAGCCCACATACTGGCAAGGCCCAAGAGCCCAGCTGGGCTGCTGGTGGCTCTCTCTGGCAGCAAATATGGAAGTAATGCAAAGCCACAAGAACATGTATTTTATATGTTTAATTAAAGGGAGAACAAAGTTGCTGCAGGAGTGGATGTGCTTTTTGTTACCTCAAGTATGGCCGCCCGCATACCATGAACCTGCCACTGTGCGATCAGCTTAGCAACAGATGCTACACTTATTCTCAGACATCGACAATAGATGCTCGTTTCTACTTCCATAGCTTTGACACAAACATTCATGTATTACCACAAAACATTTTCATTTTATTTTCCCATCACCTGCTTGGAATGCAGTAAATAATATTATGTTCTGGACTATACTCAAACCCTAACCTGCTCCCCTTTCCTAAGTGGCATAATTCATGCTCTAACAAGTTCAAGGTGCTGTACAATAGCTATTCTCAAATAACTACTGCATATTGTAACAGGTGTTCTGATAACGTATTATGCTGCTGTACCATGGGTCATATACTGGAATTAAGACTGAGTTACAAATAAGATGAGATGAAACACATTTGGTCAGCTCGGAACCCTTGAATTAATATCCTATTCTTAGTAAAACATGTATACAAAAAAATAAATGAAATTGGTAGATGGCTTCTCAGCTTTAGCCCTTATTAGAAAGAACAATTGGCTATATTATTTGTCCAAGGACATTTTTAGGTCATTCATTACTGTATTGTTGAGGACAGTAAGTATGATTGGGCACCCAATAATCTATGAGATGACAGAACAGCGGTAGCAGCAACCAATCAGCTGTGAGATAAGAATATGGTAGGGGTGCCCAATCAGCTGTGAAAGGACAGGAAAGCAGAAGGGGCAACCAATCAGAAATGAGATGACAGGGCAGTGGTTTGGGCAGGCAATCAGGGTAGAGGACTTAACACACCTTCAACCTGAACTTGCAGAACCCCAGTCAGATTCACAATAATGAGAGTTAGGGGAGGGCAAGTTTCTGCTTTGTATTCATTAATCCCATCCATTTACTTGACCTGAGATTTTAGCTACATTTCTTGATACATCTCATGGACGAAAGCTGAGAAATGTTTTTGTGTCACAATTTAAAACCCTTTACTGTGACCCAATCAACAATTGAACATCCAGAACCGAGCCGTGGTAATCGATAGATATAAAAAAAACTTGAATACACAAACCTGGATGCAGAATTTTGGTCACGGGCCCCGTTTCCAGAAGCACAGGACACTGCTGTTAAACTCCTGCCGTTTCCCGTTCTGAATGAACGCGCCTGTATGTGCGCAACAGTGCATTGGTGTGCACATCCCTATGTGTGCTGTACTCGGTGACATATCACGCCTGATTGAAGGTTCACCTGCCGTCTCTAGAGGAGAAACAGAGCTTTGTTTAACCAGCCAGCCGCTGGAAGGAAATGAAAGGGGGATGTATGGGTGAATGGAGGAAGCTTCTGTCTGATGGAGAGACAGATGAGAACTTGCATCAACAATTAGTCCCTGGTTACCAAGCAGGGAGTTCTGTGCAACTCATCATAGATGTCTGCCGTTACCGTCAGGTGACAAGATTAATAAACGTCAAGAGACCGTTCATCTCTGGAGCTGATCTCAGATGAATATCCTGGCCCAAAGCAGATATAGGCTTATCAGTTAAAGTAAAGGAAATCTGTGCTTTTCAATAGTACTACTTATGAAGTATGTACTATGTTTACTATATAGTCATGATTAGTCATTAATGTAAGACTGAGCTCGGATGCAATTGTGAAAGAGAAGAAAAAACTGGAAAGACACCATTATATGTCACGTGCAGAGCTGGCAGTAATATTTACATACTCTGATTGAGCAGTACATTCATGGCCTTCACATGCAACAGGACAGTGATTGTTCAGTTAGAAAAATGCACAATACAAAAATGTGTATTAGGGACTGAAGACCCAGTCATCTGTGCAGCAACTGCTCATATTTTTTATTGAAGCTTTATTTAAACAGGAATACCCCATTGAGATCGAAATCTCTTTTACTTTGATGCATTGATTGCCTTTGTTTGTTGCATGACTTTTAAAAACATTGCTGAGATTGCAATTTGGGGGTACAGAGTTCTGCAGACTAAAACATTGCTCAGATAGCAATTTGGGGGTACAGAGTTCTGCAGACTAAAACATTGCTCAGATAGCACTTTGGGGTACAGAGTTCTGCAGACTAAAACATTGCTCAGATAGCACTTTGGGGTACAGAGTTCTGCAGACTAAAACATTGCTCAGATAGCACTTTGGGGTACAGAGTTCTGCAGACTAAAACATTGCTCAGATAGCACTTTGGGGTACAGAGTACTCTACTCTTTGTCCTGGACACACAGTACATAGGCCCCCTGCTGTATTCTCAGACTGGCTAAGAAACCAATCTCAACAGTATTGAAAACATAATAATAAAAATAATAATAATAATAATAATAATATTTCGGGTTTTGACATCATTGAGGAGGATAAAACTAATAGTAAAGGGATGGACGTATGAACAGAATGCTCTGAACTGGAACAGCAGACATAACGTCAGTCATTTCACATCATTATTTTGGGTACATCAAAGGTTGAGAGAGGCGCGATCAATCACACATTATAACAGCTTATAAACCATAAACCAACCAATATTATAAATCAAACCCAATGAAGACAGCAGTGTGGTTTGTTTGCTAAGACATGGTAAGTGCTTGGGTTCCAAACCTAAATTAGTATATTGACTCCACTCAGAACTACCGTTCCAAGACTAGTACCATTGAAAGGCAGCTATTGCCTCTCGAGCAGCCAAATGATGGGGGGGGAAAAACTAGTGCATATTTTAATCGGATTTTGCATTTGGTCACATTTTAATTTATACACATCATGTTGGATGACAGATATACAGTGCATTTACAGAGCTCTATGTTAAATATAGGTTGGTTCCAGCTTAAAGACATTTAGCATATGCACATATAGTGCAAGTACTTGTGGGGTCTCAGTATTTTAGTGTGTTGTTTAATACCTAGCAATCCTCACATAACTGATGTACTGTGCAAAAAAACAAGCACATAATGCAACCAAACACAGGTCAGGTTGCACGTAGTATTAAAAGATTAAGAGCTCTTTGAATTAGTCTACGAGGAAATTCTGTCTCGTTTCACTATTTGTCTACCAGTGAAGAGCCATCTAGGGGGAAAAAGGACCATTTTAGGATATCAGAACATTTGGAATTTGTGGTTTCACACGTTTCTGGCCATGTTCTTGTGCTTTGGTTGATACAGTTGATCCAAAAAAACAACTAGCATAGTTTTCCAATGTCCAATCAACTTTTACACTTATTGCTCTTTAAGCAGAGGATGGGGAGCATGGTTTTTACTCCATGATCTTCCTGAAGGGGAATCTGGCTGTTTGTTCTTTAAGCAGAGGATGGGGAACATGGTTTTTACTCCATGATCTTCCTGAAGGGGAATCTGGCTGTTTGTTCTTTAAGCAGAGGATGGGGAGCATGGTTTTTACTCCATGATATTCCTGAAGGGGAATTTGGCTCTTTGTCCTTTCTTGCTGACACACGCCAGCCTGCATCAGCTTGTGGGGGCCCTCTGAGTGTCAACCATCATAATTCAAAGCTGGCATCTGCCTCACAGCGCTTTGACGGACGGCTCTGTGTCTCTGTGACATGTCTGAAAGGCATGGATCTTTCTAGGCTTCGAAACTCAACCTTTGTTAGCCTTAGCAGTCTTGTGGCACAGGCTGATCTTTCTGAAAAAATACAATAAAATAAAATAAATGATCCAGCGGGCACCATAATAATGTCATCCAAAAGCAAACAGTAGTAGTAGTAGTTGTAGTAGTTGTAGTTGTAGTAGTAGTAGTAGTAGTAGTAGTACGAATAGTAGTAATCTCGTAGTAGGAGGTGAGGTGCCTTCATGTCAGTGAGTGGATGACAGGAAGGTTGAAGAAAAGCTCATAAGAACAGCCTCTCTAAAGTCATGTCTAATATGAAAAAGCGAGGCGAGCATTAGAAAGTCTGCAAAATAGGAGCAGAAGTCTCACACACTGGAGTTATTCACGGGCAGCATATTACACCGCACGTATTGCTATAAACACATAAATCTGAAATTATAAGGGATAACATTTTTTTGTGCGACTTTTTTGGTTGAGAAATGAACCGCGTCTAAATTTGAGAAGCGCAGTTACAAATTAGAAAGAGAACGCACGCGGCGTGCACAGCTTCGCTTGTGCCTGGAAACAATTCGAGCGACGTTACCTAACCGTTAGCACGAAAAACCACAAGTCGTTTCCAAACGCGTCACTTGCCAAACCCATGCGGAGAGGTATTGTCAAGTGAGCAAATAAACACAATATCATTTGCACTCTTTTTTTTTACGGAACCAATTTCTAACACACTTCTGAGCGCTGCTTGCTGGTAACGCAGTGTGCAGTACGGGGATTGAAAATCTTTTCACAGCTTCGTGTTGTATCAGCAAAGATGTTGACATTCAGTGAATTGCCTTGCAGTATTTGCATTGGCATTAAATGTTATGTCAGTTTGCCTAGCATCCTACATAAGCATGTTTAATGTCACCCTTTATAAAGTCTAAGAATTAGCCGTAGATGACATTGGGCCTCATTCACCAATCACTACTAACACATTTGTTCTTAAGACTTTCTTTAAAACGTTTTTACAAACATTTTGGGATTAACTGATGTTTGCGTTCTGAGCTTCTCTTCTACCCCAAGTAAGAATAACATTGGCGAATGCCAGAATGTTCATAAAAACATTTTAAAATAAAGTCTTAAAAACAAATTTGTATGTAGAATGGTTGGTGAACGAGGCCCATTGTTAGTTTATGTCACATTTGGCATAAAAACGTTGTATAAGAAGGTGTTATGTCGCCCTTTATGAAGCATGACCTTTGCTCATGTATGATTTCTGAAGGCATTATATACGCTATATAAAGCCTTTATGAAACTGACTTACTTTAAAGTGTGACCTTTATGTCCTTCTGGTCTCTCTGCAGAGCCCTGTCCTCGGTAGTGGCCTTGGGCGCCAACATCATCTGCAACAAGATCCCCGGGCTGGCCCCGCGCCAGCGCGCCATCTGCCAGAGCCGGCCCGACGCCATCATCGTGATCGGGGAGGGCGCTCAGCTGGGTATCAACGAGTGCCAGTACCAGTTCCGCTACGGCCGCTGGAACTGCTCGGCCCTGGGAGAACGGACCGTCTTCGGGCAGGAGCTTCGAGTAGGTCAGTGTGCGTGCGGCGGGTGCCTTTTTGGGGGGTTCCTGGTTATCGCTCGGGTCGTTCTGGTTTTTGCGGCTCCCGGGGTCTGGCGTAACCTTGCTCGACGGTAAACGGATGTATTCTGCAGGTCATGGGTGGAGAGAACAACAGGCAGCTGCAGTTTGATGTTACAGCATTAAAACCTCAAAAGAAAGACGGATTATACAGTAGACAATGTATAATCCTGCACGTTGGTTGTCGGAACAGGGCAGTATTTTGTAACTGTATTTTGAGGTGCCCATCTCAGTTCTTGGAAAGCCTTCTGGAATTCCCGCAACCATATTCCAAACCTCAGTTCCATTAAAGTTCTTGTGTCACTATTGGACCAGCAAAATAAATTAATCTCGTTTAGCCCTGGTTGCAGCG
>CM040403.1:10188353-10315853 GCA_022702515.1 Ilyophis sp. 1 JC-2022 | reverse complement strand
TGCGTGCGTGCGTGCGTGCGTGCGTGCGTGCGTGTGTGTGTGTGCTCGTGTTGCAAAAGACCATCTTGCCATTTGCAAAGCATGTAACAATCTCCAAAGTAGGTCTTGCACAAAACTAGTCATTATCATTCCTGTACAGTATATTATGGTCTGACCAAGAGATAAATGCTTCGCTGTTCAGATTTACCAGCATACACTGCCTAGCCTGGCTTTGTGGTGTTCAGATTTACCAGCATACACTGCCTAGCCTGGCTTTGTGGTGTTCAGATGCCTGACAGGACTGAGGAGATGCCACAGAATGTCAATGCTTTGTGTACCTGTTCTCATTGCTGCAGGCAGGTTCCATTGGGATAAAAGCTGAATAAATTATTATTTTTACATTTATTTACACTCATACCACCAGAAATGCAACCTAAAGGGCCGTAGAATAGTATTTTACTCATCATGTGCTAAACGTGTTTTAACCCACAAAAGCTACCAGTTCGTTATTGTATCTCGTAATGTTATAGTGAAGCTCATCAACACATTTTTAAAGTGGCAAATGACACAAATTTAGTGGACTGATGCAAACAAAACTTTCAGATTTTACCATGATCCTGTCTGTTCATTTGAACTAACGTGAAACTAATCTCAATTTACGATCCTGAGTAATTTATCAGTAGATTTATTTTAGTGCTGCGCTATATAGAAAACTATGAGCGTGTGTAATTCATGCAATTTTATTTCCTTGTGAACCAATCTGAAAATTGAAATACTCAGTTTATGCAGCTGTGTATCGTCACCCTTGCCCCCCGCGTTCCTCTCAATATCATTTCCAAGACAACATTAAATTTCAAACATTAATTAAAATGAAAAATACACATTTCCCATAAATGTAAACTATCAGAAAAAGGATGTGGTTTTTCTCAACAACAAAAAAAGAGAAATAACCAAGACGTATTTTTTTTGCCTCCTCCCAAGCTGTGTGTCAGTTCAGTAAAAAATAAGAGAAAAGAAAAACGGCTCATGAGCGCTATAAATTAGCTCAGTGTCAACGTAAGGAGTGTGAGAATGTGCAGGGAGGGTCAACTGTGGCTTTCTCTCTGTGTTTATTGAAATATTTCTTGCCTCCATATTTCTTCTTTGAGCTGGCAGAAGAATGACACAAGCAGATGATGCTGAAGAATTAAAGTCTTTTTTTGAAGGAAGAATTTGGAGTAGCGGTACCGGCGATTGCTCAAGCATCTGGCACCGAATGCACTCCACACCTCGGCCATTATGCTGTCCTGTTTCATGTAAGAGGCATTTGGGGGTAACGGGGGCAGGGGTAACTAACTGGGTGATTTTAGGAGACGCTTCATCAGTTGTTTATTTCTCCTAAAAGGCCACCTCTCGCCACTGTTTGTGCGATTTTTATAGTTGCGTATCTTGTGCTAAGAGCACCGCCAGAGCCAAAAGTGAGGCGATTTTGTTCTGACAAGTCAGTACATTCACTGATTCTCAGCGAAATTTATTTGTCAGGAGGAATCGAGTGCTGCCAACAAACTGCTCCAGCCGCAGAAACGGAGAAAACGAGGAGAAAAGATCTATATCTGCTACCGGGATATCTGAGAATGGCTCTGAATCGCAGGCCGTGTTGGCCTTATCATGAGGGCCAGTTTTGAAAATGTGCTGCCCACTCTCCGGCATAGCCAGAGTAAACAGCAGTGGGATGTCTTCTCTCTCGGAGACATGAGTGGGATCCTCGCCTGGCTTATCAGGTAGAGCCTCTCCCCCAGGAGGGGGAGGGGCAGACTAGTTTGGGCCGCGATCTCCACAGCTGGTCTGAAGCCGGCCCCCCTCACGGTCAGACTGCGTGTGTGTCCCGACGGGCCACCCAGCCGACGTGGCGGGGAGCCGAGCCTGGCCCCGCCCCCTCCTACCCCCCCCAGACCCCCCCCCCCCCGCCCGCCTCGGACCTCCGCCGGACCCTGTACGCCGCACAGCGTTATCGGCGGGATCTGTGTCTGTCTGCGTCCGCCTCGCCGGGCGAGGCGAGGCGAGGGGACAGGATGTGAGTGGATCAGCGCGTCTCAAAAGCTCTCTTTGTTAAACACAATCAGATTGCACACTGGGTTCGATGTGCGGCGTGTAACTTTGAGCGTTTACGCAAAGCCCGAAGCTACACTGCCAGTGCCGATAACAATTATCATTATATTTTTTAATTAAAGAAAGATACAAATCCAGTGCTGAAATTGTGAAGGCCTTTGAGGCTCTATGAATATGAAAATGCCCATCTTTATTTTTGAATAGCATGAGAACAATAATATCTCTCTGCAAAAACAGAAATAAAACACCTAATGGTTGTTACTAATCAACTATGTGAATTCACTGGCTTATCAATATCCTGTAAATATTTAGGTTCACTATGGTAACGGAAAAGCAAATGAATTTGGTGTGCCTTGAACATTAATTCTTTCACCATGAACATGAATTATATACCAAATCCATTCAGATGAAGCCCTTCCACCATTAGTTTTTATTGTGCAACATCATTCTGGGGCAACAGACATGGACTAGTCTGAACTGGCTTCTCTCAAACATAGATGTCTTTGCATATTGCCACTGGAATCAGCAGGTATTGAGATCAAGGCTGGCGATTTGCTTCGGTGTATAAAACATCCTGCTGTTTGTCTGACTTTAAGCTGATTGGGCAAGAAGGATAATGATTTAATTGGACACATGTAATCACAGGTTTTATATTAAAGGGTCTGGCCATTTCAGTGCCAGGTGCCAGATGCCGGCTTCCCACATGCTGATTACAACCTGAGCATCTTCACATCTTTTAAAATCCCTTTCTTGGCAGTGCTAAACCTTTGTCTGAATCACTTTTAAGAAGTACAGCTGAAAGATGCCATGAGAGTATGCGACATATATATTGTAGAATAGTTCCTGTTCAATTGAAATCAATCAAGTAATATTGTTTTGCCAGAACTATATACACAGATTACACACTGCTTTAGTTTTGGGGAAAAGCGTAGGTGCATAAATGGTAATGGTAAATGGACTGCACTTATATAGCGCCTTTATCCAAAGTGCTTTACAATGGCCTCTCACTCACCCATTCACACACACATTCACACACCAATGGCGGCAGCTTCCATGCAAGGTGCTAGCCTGCTCATTGGGAGCAATTTGGGGTTCAGTGTCTTGCCCAAGGACACTTCGACATGTGGACAGGAGGAGCCGGGGAACGAACCGCCAACCCTGCGATCAGCGGATGCCCCGCTCTACCTCCTGAGCCACAGCCGCCCCATAAACTACAAGTACAATTACTTCACACTGAAAGGAGAAACGTAGCTTGTAAAACTACAATTATCCAAAATATGTAGTTTGTGTGTAGTTTTCCAAACTACTTTGTAAAGAAATGATCAGAAAAATGATCATATGATCCCAGGCATGACGTGTGTCTGTGAGCAATGCCTTTTTTGCACATGGGGACAGCCACTATACAGCTCAATGTGGAGAACCAGTAATGTGTGGCAATTGTCAGTTGACCTCCTATAGTGGAAGTGGAGTTTTTACTCAATCTCACCAATCAGGATTAGATGGAAAAGATAGAAGCGAGGCAGTCAAAGGGGTTTGGGGGAAAAAAAAGATATTTTAAGACCAAAAGTATTTGGGAATTTGAGTACACCTCACGTGACAAAAACGTTATTAACTACTACAACCATAATTAAAGGTACAGTAGGCAAGATTTTCTCGATGAATGTACTCATTATATTACTGCAGCTATCAATAAGTGTTCTCAAGTGTTCTGAGAAAAAATCTGGTTTCTGTGAGTGGCCGGGTCTCTGTACTAGGCCGTCAAAAAAATCTCAAGCCGGTCTTCCAAAAACCAACCAATCAGGGCTAGCTATGTAGCTACCAATCAGGGCAACTATCTAAATGCAAAAGATCCTCCCGGTAGAATAAACTCCTCCCTGTCTGCCTGTCTCTGCGCGTGCACTGGAGCCTCATTTGGTGGGTGGGGCTTAGGAGAGAGATAGGAGGGAGGAGAGCAAAAGGGGGAAGTCTTATATACTTTCAAACTTGCCTACTGCAGCTTTAAGATACTAGTTCAACTACATGTAGTTAAACTACTGCCCAACACTATATATATACAGTGCACTCAGTGACACATATTGTGATGTTTTGGCTCTGAACTGGATACAGCACATTGGATTTGAAATGGAACACTGACTATTAGCTTAAAATGCAGACTTTCAGCTTTATAATTTGGTTTTTACATCCACCGTGTAGCAATTGTAGCCAATTTTACACATAGCCCCCGTAACCCCCCCCCCCATTTTAGGGCACCAAAAGTAATTGGACAAATTCACATAAGCTTAAATAAAGTCATCATATTTCATATTTGGTTGCATATCCTTTGCATGCAATGACTTCCTGATGTCTGTGATCCAACAACATCAAAAAACTCTTGATATCTTATTTTCTGGTACTCTTACAAGATATACTATAACTTCTCTGCATTTGAATGGATCTCTATGGGAATTGGGGGGTGGGACTAGATTTAACTGTAAATTATGCTGGAACAGTATGGAATACATGGTTGGTAAAATGGCTGTAAGTCATCAAGGGTCTGAGGTATAATGAGCCTCAAACCATAACTCTGCTGCCAGATATGCAGTAGATACGGATAGATCATTTTAAGGTTATTTCTCCTGACTTATTTTTCCATCGAGTTCAATAGGAAAATGAGTCAGGAGAAACAACCCTTAAAGTGATCCATCCATATCTACTGCATATCTGTGTGAGTGATGGTTTGAGGCTCGTTTGATACCACATTTGATATGATAGTCACTGTTCCATTTCAAATCCAATGAGTACAGAGCCAAAACGACAACAAAAAATGTGACACTTTCAGAGTGCACTGTGGTGTGTACAGTTCTGGCAACACAATATAACTTTATTGAACAGGAGCACGGCTGCACTAATTTCCCTTGCTGCAAACCTCATGTGCCACAACTCTGTCTGTAATTTGTACTGAGTATATGTTCATAGCAACGGTACATAAAGCGGAAGGGAAAACAGTAGTAGAGATCAGTCAGCCCTGCCAATGATATACAAAGCAGTTTTTCCCCCGAATGGGGCCCAGGAGACAAAGCAATCCACCAGCACAGCAGGCTCCATTTTTTAAAGTGAGGCACAGCACAGAGCCTCCATCTGAGCTCATGCAAACTATTGATACGGATTATATAACTACTGATACATTGACAACTTAAGCACAGTTATTGTCGAGCGATCTTTTATTTAGAGAAAGACAACAGTAACAGGATGTGGCTCTTTGTCTATAAAATGGCTCTCACTTGATCTTTATAACCCACTAACGTTCATCTTTGAGCATGATTGGTGATACTTCTACGTCAATGTGCAAACTATTTTTCTTGACCTTGTTAACTAGTCGCATTACTGACATTAACCAATCATTAACGCTCACAACTTGACCATTTCTCTGGACTCGGTGTAGTTGCAACCCCTCTGGCCAACCAGCAGGTGTCACATTTTTTTTATTTTACTCCAGAAAATGACATGAGTATTTTCTGCCCTTCTGCTGTCACAGAATATGAAGCACACATTAAAAGTCACATTATAAAGCACACATTATGACGTGTGTTTTGTGAGGATAAAAAAGAGGTCCGTTCCCTTTAAGATAAATAAACGATTAACATTATATATCTGTTTTAATATTTGGAAAACCCTTTCTCCACAGTGATTTACGGAGCATTAGAAAATGTTAAATGCTAATATATTTGTTAACAACAAGGAACGCAATCTCCTCCATTACTTTCATAATTACATAACGCAAACAATATATACTGTTCAAGGCACACTTGAAATACAGAAATGTTTCTAACTGATGTGAATAACAACTTACGGACAATGAAGTAACCCCGAATATTAGTGTTGTTTTTTCTCTTCTTTTTTCTTTATATTATACTAATTATTTTATGATAGGCTGTCCGTTTTTTGCCAGACAGTGCAGTCCAGTAATTACATATTTTTAAATGCATAACCAAGCATCATTACTGTATTGGGATCTGGCATAAGGATGTGCACTGGTTTGGCTATTATAGTTTCTACTGTTAATTTTCTTCTGAATATCCAATAGCTGAAATTATTTTTAGTTATCTGCAAATATCCCGATATTGTATGATTATTGAGCACATAAAAATGCCACTGATTTCATTCAAGAAAGACAAAGACACCACCTCCTTCATTGTTCTTCTTTTAACATAAACCAGTGAGGAATTTTAAACTTTTTCCTCCCTCGATCCCATTTTATGGGCCTTGTGCTTGAAGGGCAAAGGCTTGCCCAGCTTGACTCGCTGTGAAGATCCACAGCTCAGACACCGTCACCTCCCCGAAGGGTCAATTCACGCATCGATCCATTTGGTGTTTCAGCCTCACCTGCTTCTGTCACTAGTGGGGAGGGGGGCTTGGCCGTCTCCTAAATGTACCATTTTATGAAAGACCAGGGTGCAGAGGGTGAGCTGGAGAAAAAGTGTCTGGAATGCTGCTCATCATTCCCAAGTTCTCCATCTGCTGCAGGAATATCAATGTAGCATGCCAGGAAGGGGGGGGGGGATCATAATTCATAATAACGTTTGGTTGTACAACTGTACTCTTTCAAATTGTAAATCTTGTTTGCTGTGTCATGTGAAATGCGCTTCTTGGTTCGTAGACTCTTCCCCCCCCCCCAGTGCACATTGTCATAAAGTCGCCACCACATTCGGAAATGTTTGGGCTGTTCTTTAGCGGAAACATGGCAGACGCAAAGAGGCCAAATAGCGGTTGGTTGAGGTGAAGGCTGCACTCACACACCCAAGCGACTCCTCCCAAAGCACGACATTTGCGAGAGAGACGAGACGACCTCCTCCCTGTGCAGAACTTTTCCGTGCTTCCATTTCCATCTTTGGACACTGTCACAGACACTTGCCACTAAAGTCTATTAGACATCTGCTATAATATTCCCCCATTCTTCTCCCCAAACCTTTCCAAGTCCGTTGAGGTTTTTTTGGTCAGTCCAATTTTCCACTGGCAGCTCGTAAGGATATCCCAGGGTGGTTCCGTTGGCTTCCAGTCAGGGCTCTGGGTTGGCCTCTTCAGGTTTTTTTTAAATTCTTTTTTTTCCCCTTCAGGGTTTCATGAACCGCATGCCTGTGCAGAGAGTGGAAGCGCCCCGAGGGTTCCTACACACTCGTCCTTCACAAATACTCAAATATGTAGAGCTTCCCTTGCACATGTCCTTCACAGATAATCAAAGCTGTACAGGTTACCCATCACACCCTTCCTTCTCTGCCACTTCAGAACTAGAGGCTCCCGCCAGAGCTATAATCTCAAATCAGGTCCACCAGTCCAGTGAGCCATCCACAGACAGTCTAAAGGAGCTTTAGTTATTCATTGCACACAGCCATTATGCTCTAACCACTCAAAGGCTTCCTATAACAGTTCTTAAGTGAGAGGGCAGTGTTTTCAGTGATCAGAAAGAAAGGAAAATTCCTATTACAATTATCATTTCATCTGCAAAATTTAATTTGGGCTGTTGCCCTTCAAAAGATGACCAAGGAGACCAACGAGCAAGCACGGCTGTCCCAGTTCATCAATTTTTTGGCAAAACAATAAGTCATGAGTCAACACAGATTGCTATGCAAAACAGACTGTAATGATATGTGTACGTATTAATCAGCTCTTTGTTGCATTGAATTGGATAGTGTAACACAGGGATTTTCTGGGACCTACACCCAAGCTCAAAGGCATCTAAGGGACCCCTATCATTAGTTAAAAAGTACTATATTAAATAAATAAATAAAAATGTAATATTTTGAAATATTTTACCAAATCTATATATAGTTATTGCATATCAGGTCTGGTCAGGGACCCCTACAGTACCTTCAAGGACCCTCAGGGGTTCACGGACCCCCTTGTTGAAAACCCAAAGTTATAACACATAATGTGGAGGTTATCTGTCTGTGAAATTAATACCAGGGTCTTTGGTTCCTTTCAGCTATTACACCCGGGTACTGGTTTAGCATATAAACGGCATGGTGACCAGAGTGATGACGGGCAGTTATGAGTCAGTCCACAACAGACAGCGGAGAAGGCATTAGCGATGGTAGTCATACGTGGGCAAAGTTCCAGTTTGGACGACTGGCTATGATTGTAACCGACCACAATGCCAGTGCAGCCGAAAAAAAAAGGGGAAATGCATTACATCGGAAATAGTTAAAATGGAAGTGAGGTTTGCTGTTTTTAATTCCCCAGCTTCCATGCTCTGCTTTAGGGCTTCCAAGTTCAGCTCTTGCGTCTGTCTCCTTTGTTACGTCCCTGCGATATGTGCCCATAGCCATTTTGTCACAATGTACACAATCTGGCAATGTGCAGGGACTCGTGTAGCTCTGAACTTCAGAAATAATTTCCACAGAAATACAGCGCTTCCAGACCCACAACCAATGCCAATATGAAGCACACATAAAAAAAACAAGAAAATTAAGATTTCCATTCAAAGTCTTGTTCATATTTAAAATAGTGTGGCCAGTTACCTAGCGACCCCTGAAAATGCATTATTCATCCATTGGTTTTCATCATGCACAGAGCTAATCCTAACAGGCCAAGAGTCATTTAAATCTAAAACATTATTCAATCTTGATATAACACGCTGCAAATACCCACAATCAGAAAAGAATGCTGTACAATCTCTCAAACATATTGATACGGTGCAGACATATTGATACAGTGCAGACATATTGATACAGTGCAGACATATTGATACAGTGCAGACATATTGATACAGTGCAGACATATTGATACAGTGCAGACATATTGATACAGTGCAGACAAATTGATACAGTGCAAACATATTGATACAGTGCAGACATATTGATACAGTGCAGACATATTGATACAGTGCAAGCATATTGATACAGTGCAAGCATATTGATACAGTGCAGACATATTGATACAGTGCAGACATATTGATACAGTGCAAACATATTGATACAGTGCAAACATATTGATACAGTGCAGACATATTGATACAGTGCAGACATATTGATACAGTGCAAACATATTGATACAGTGCAGATATATTGATACAGTGCAAACATATTGATGCAAACATATTGATGCAGACATATTGATACAGTGCAAGCATATTGATACAGTGCAGACATATTGATACAGTGCAAACATATTGATACAGTGCAAACATATTGATACAGTGCAGACATATTGATACAGTGCAAACATATTGATACAGTGCAGACATATTGATACAGTGCAGACATATTGATGCAGACATATTGATACAGTGCAGACATATTGATACAGTGCAGACATATTGATACAGTGCAAACATATTGATACAGTGCAGACATATTGATACAGTGCAGACATATTGATACAGTGCAAACATATTGATACAGTGCAGACATATTGATACAGTGCAGACATATTGATACAGTGCAGACATATTGATACAGTGCAGACATATTTATACAGTGCAGACATATTGATACAGTGCAGACATATTGATACGGTGCAGACATATTGATACAGTGCAGACATATTGATACAGTGCAGACAAATTGATACAGTGCAGACATATTGATACAGTGCAGACATATTGATACAGTGCAGACATATTGATACAGTGCAAACATATTGATACAGTGCAGACATATTGATACAGTGCAAACATATTGATACAGTGCAAACATATTGATACAGTGCAAACATAGCAGACATATTGATACAGTGCAGACATATTGATACAGTGCAGACATATTGATACAGTGCAGACATATTGATACAGTGCAGACATATTTATACAGTGCAGACATATTGATACAGTGCAGACATATTGATACAGTGCAGACATATTTATACAGTGCAGACATATTGATACAGTGCAAACATATTGATACAGTGCAGACATATTGATACAGTGCAGACATATTGATACAGTGCAGACATATTGATACAGTGCAGACATATTGATACAGTGCAGACATATTGATACAGTGCAGACATATTGATACAGTGCAGATGGGGAAATCTTCACTTTGGCAAATAGCCGAACATTGACAGGAATGATTTTCGCAGGCGACACAGACCTACAAATATCCCGACTAGCGTTATGCCAAACATTTATTTATTAATTCATGTATTTTACAGAGTACCCACTAAATTCTAAAGCTCCCAAGTTTGAAAAGCCTGACTTTTAGGCCTTTCTATCATAATAATGTGGCCATTATTCAAGGTGCTCATAGAAATTCAGCACTTTGGACAGCACCTACAACAGTTTCTACAACAAGACAATCTTCTGCATATTTGCAAGTTGGTCGGAAAGACGTTGTATGAAATAATAGTAATACTACTGGTCCTTATGGGACTAGACATTGAAGAAAACTTGCCTTGATCTGAAATGTCTCAACTAAAATAATTATTTGAACATCACGTATTAGGAATCTGCATTGCTTCCATGTCTTAAAGAAATCTGTGCCTTTGCTGACTGGCCTATGGCCTTTCTTTGCTTTTCTGAGAACATGCAACCTTGAATAACCCTCAAGGATGCAAAATGGTGTAACATCTAATAATCTGAAAAGCCAGATATATACTGTAACTTTACAATATTATTGACTGCGATGTCGATTGTGCATATACATTTAATACAGTGATACTGGAGATCATTTAAACATAATTTCAGTAAGCAAAGGAAAGCCATATTTGCATACCTTATAGTTTGGTGAGACAGAATATCTAAATTACAAGCATTTAAAAGTTACATTATTCTCCAAAAGAAGACCAAGGGGGTATTCTCTAAAAAACTGTTAATACTTGATGTTTTTACACTAAGTTTCCTTTAAAGTTCTCCATAAAATAGTTTGTAATTTGAACTTGAAAGTTCATTTTAAAGACCTCTACGGTGCTTGATTATGTTAAACAGTTTACACAAAGGTAACAATATAACAGAAGACTATTTGACCGTACATTCAGATGTCTGATGTCATCAATTGCACGACAAATTCCGGCATTAAAAATGAGACCAGTTTCGGCCACCGCGGAGGTACAACGGTAAGAGCGCCGACTTTCAGTCAGTGCAGTTGTACTCCGAGGATCGGGGTTCGCGCCCCGGTCCTGCCAGATCCGAGCGCTCCTGGGGGAGTGGCAATTGGCGGCTGCTTTCCGGGTGGGGGGAGGGGCTCGGAGAGAATCGCTGCGCACAAAAAGGCCCTGGGCGAGTTGGAATCACGGTCAGGAGCTCGAGGAGTCGTGCCCTGTAGAGGACGTGGCGCCCTCCTTCCTACTACCGGCTGACAGGGTTGTATAGCGGTGGCTCTCAAGCGGTTGCTACATGGGGGGAATTGAATTAGAATAGGGGTTCAATTGGCTACTAAATTGGGAGAAAAATGGGGAAAAAATCTGGAGAAAAAAATTAGACCAGTTTCCATGAAGTTAAATGAACAAGCATACCGCACAAACTTTTCTGTGAGGAGTTTGTTGTGCTACAACATTCATCAGTACACTGGTTACTGCACATTAAAGTCTGAATGCACCAGTGAAGGCGGCCTTAAATATTTCACATTCCCAGAACTTTTGTCTGACTTCATACTGTGCTGTGGTTACACATTTCAGCCCTTTCTTTAGCTGAAAACAGTTTCATGCTATGATGCTTATCCGCCCTTTCATCTAAACCAGAGCTGGTTAAACCTGGTTCTGGGGAGCTGCAGGGACTGCTGTTTTTTTTGTTTTTATTGTAAAATGAACAACCAGTTTAGACCCAGAGAGGCGAGTTCACTGTACAATCAGCTGCTTTATTTGTTTGAATAAATCTGGAGTAATACTGAAAACTAGAAGGTTTTCAAAAAATGCTAATGCAAATAAATGTGCCAATCCAGGATCAGGGATGACCACCTTTCACTATTAACTATGAGGTATTAAACACACATTAACTATGAGGTATTAAACACATGTTAACTATGAGGTATTAAACACACATTAACTATGAGGTATTAAACACTACTGGTATTCAGCAGCAACTCTTATCCAGAGCGACGTTTTGCATTTTTATACAGTACATTTATACAACTGGATATATACTGAATACTAAATCAATTCAGGTTTAGTACCTTGTTAGGGTACAGCGGTAGTGTCCTACTGGGAATCGAACCTGCAACCTTTGGGTTACCAGCCCAGTCCCCCCTTCCCCGTTATGCCACACTGACCCGCAGGTTTGACGGCCTCTCTTCTCTTCCTCCCAGGCAGCAGGGAAGCAGCATTCACCTACGCCATTACGGCCGCGGGGGTTGCCCACTCCGTCACGGCCGCGTGCAGCCAGGGCAACCTGAGCAACTGCGGCTGTGACCGCGAGAAGCAGGGATACTACAACCAAGAGGAGGGCTGGAAGTGGGGCGGCTGCTCGGCCGACATCAAATACGGCGTTGAGTTCTCCCGAAGGTTCGTAGACGCCCGCGAGATCAAAAAAAACGCAAGGCGGCTGATGAACCTGCATAACAATGAGGCAGGAAGAAAGGTAACCGCAACAAATAAAAACTACAAACCCCTACAATTTAATATGCAGACAAAGACAAAAATGAAAAAATACAACTTGCTTTGTATTATTATAATTTTTTTTAATCAAGCATAGAAAAAGAAATTCAAGATCATGTTTTCACCTATGTTGTTTTTGTGTTATAGATGTGCTGTGTTGCTTGAGATGTATCTGAAATTGAGGGCATTTTTGTACAGTTCACAAGCAAATCTTCAAAGTGACCCCCACATGCATGTGGGTATGAGAGGGGCAGATTCACAAACATCAAATCAAATCAAAATTTATTCATATAGCGCATTTCACAAAAAATTGTCACAATGCGCTTCACAGAAAACCCTGGCATAAACTCCCACAAGGGCAAACCAAAAAGGCAACAGCAGCAAAGAAAAACTCCCTGGTGATAGATAAGAAGAAACCTCGGGAGGAACCAGACTCAAGGAGGGAACCCATCCTCCTCTGGTCGACTCAGGGTCTCGGTTCTAATGCCCAACATGGACAATCAGCCAATGTTCATGTGAATAGAATTTGAGAGGCCTATTTTCTGTAAGTCAAATGCAGTCACTGTCTGCTAAACTAAACAACTAATTGACTGAAATATTTATGCAAATGTGTGCGAATGACAAATGCTAATTATATTGCACTGGTCACATTTAGCAAAGAAACAGCCACCTCCTTGAGAACCGTTCTCCAAAGCACCATGTTCGGCTAACTGGAAGTGAAGGCATGACAAATTCTAAATGAAGATGCTGTGAGCATCACAAATGGGCAGAAGATCCCCTGAGGGGTGTGGCCACGGTCATAGCAGCAGGGTATTGGTCAATCCAGGCAGAGCAGAGTATGGCAGGTGATGTCATGATTTTGTTTGTTGATGTAGAAATGGCTTTTCTCTTTTTTCTTCAGCCAGAAAAGGCTCGTCTGTTTCCCAGAATGCCCTCCTCCTGTGGTTCGATTCGCTGATGTTGTCTATGTCTTGCTGCAATTATACGCTGCAGTGAAAGCCATAACTCCATAATGGTTTATACCAGTAGGCCAGAATTTCCCAAATTTCAGTATATGATATGTTCTGAGGAGATAAAATGAGCTTTGTAATGGCAGATTATATATTTATTGCCTAATACATTTTTTTGTATAGTGTACAGTACATCCACTCTCCATATAACATGACTTTATATGGTTTACTGTTACCATTTTAAAGTAATTCAGTCAGTAACTTTACTTTGATAAGAGCAATAGAGGACTGAAGTGAGTACGTCAGACGTGGGCGGAGACTGGTTTCAGAAGTGAAATCCCTATGACAGATAGAACAGGCTTCAGAGACTATCAACTATTTCTTGAAATTTGATTTATAGAATGAGCCGAAACGTTCCTGGATTAGCCTGTGTGGTATAAGGATATAGACATATATCGCATGTTCCAAAAGTAATTAATTAATGATTGTAGTTCGTCTTATAGTCCACTTTAATATATCCAGTACTGCAACGCACGGGTGGTTCTCGACCAATAAGATCTCTGGTCTTTACATTTTTGGCAGAATGGCAGTAGCCTGCCACTGAAGATGAGCTAACGTTAGCTTGCTAAGTTAAGAAGCCCGCCCAGCAAGGTCAGAAACAGCTATGGTTAACCACATAAAGCAATTTTAGCTTTTAGTCCTTCAAGATAGCTAGCTAACGTTAGAAAAAAACAGAGCTGTGTGCTACTGCTGGCTAACGTTATATGACAATGTTTGGAGGCAACACTACACTACGGTTGCTCATCCAGAAGGAATTATGGGACGTCAAGTTTTTAAGCAGTGCCAGCACTGGTATATTCACAAAAAAATACTAAAACGTAAAATATACTCGAAGCTGGTCCAGAAAAACTACATATTTTGCAAACGGGCGTTATATTGAACAATCCAGGAAATTGACAGTAAGACATAATCGCTATAAATGGTTTAAAAATAAGTTTTAGTTAATGTCTATGCTCTAAATTAATGGGGAATTTACTTCCAAAACCAGTGTGACGTGGTCACTTGAGTACTCTACGTGGCTTGTGTAGCTAGGCAAAGTGGCAGGATATAAGTGCTGTTTATGGTGCCATAAACAACAAGTCCCAGCATGCAGGCACTTAGCAGGGACAAACTGTCTATGATCCCATATGTAAGTAGCGACCATAGAAATAATCTTTAGATTACTCCTAGAATGTCTAGCTATGATTATGTATAAAGGTATAAAGCTTAACCAACTGAGTTTTTTCTTAATTACCAACAGCTTTTTGGAGTTCTTATTTTTTGTTAGCTAGCTGCTCTGCAGAATTTGTTTTTGAAGACCTTTGTGAATTGGTGGGAATCTCCACCTTGTTAGACATGGAAATCCCAGAAATCTGTAGACAGAGAGAAGACGAGAAACTTACCAACTTCAGTGTTTGAATCACATCTCGTTTTTGGGTGTTTGCAGCTGTTTTGCAGTAACAAAGGAAGCAAAGTCCTTTAGTGAATTAACCTGAGTTTGCTTATTTCAATACCTGTGTGTGTGTCTAACTAATGCTGCTGTCAGAACCAAAATCAATAATGGTTAGATTTTCAGTGGCTTTGAATACTTTGAACGTGCCCCTTTGACTATTTCCGTGTACCATCAGTCATTTCATAACACAAAACAAGTCAAGCCATTGCAACAAACAACTCAAGCCATTACAACAAACAACTCAAGCCATTACAACAAACAACTCAAGCCATTACAACAAACAACTCAAGCCATTACAACAAACAACTCAAGCCATTACAACGAACAACTCAAGCCATTACAACAAACAACTCAAGCCATTACAACAAACAACTCAAGCCATTACAACAAACAACTCAAGCCATTACAACAAACAACTCAAGCCATTACAACAAACAACTCAAGCTATTACAACAAACAACTCAAGCCATTACAACAAACAACTCAAGCTATTACAACAAACAACTCAAGCTATTACAACAAACAACTCAAGCCATTACAACAAACAACTCAAGCTATTACAACAAACAACTCAAGCCATTACAACAAACAACTCAAGCTATTACAACAAACAACTCAAGCTATTACAACAAACAACTCATGCCATTACAACAAACAACTCAAGCTATTACAACAAACAACTCAAGCCATTACAACAAACAACTCAAGCTATTACAACAAACAACTCAAGCCATTACAACAAACAACTCAAGCCATTACAACAAACAACTCAAGCCATTACAACAAACAACTCAAGCCATTACAACAAACAACTCAAGCCATTACAACAAACAAGTCAAGCCATTACAACGAACAACGCAAGCCATTACAACAAACAAATCAAGCCATTACAACGAACAACTCAAGCCATTACAACGAACAACTCAAGCCATTACAACAAACAAATCAAGCCATTACAACAAACAAATCAAGCCATTACAACAAACAACTCAAGCCATTACAACGAACAACTCAAGCCATTACAACAAACAACTCAAGGCCTCCACATCTGCGCTGTCCTGGTGGCGAATGGATCCAGTTAATAATTGAGGTTTCATCATGTGCGATGGGAAAGCAGAGAAGGGCAGGCGGCTGCCAGATGGAGGACTGCCAACCCCCTTTTGGCCCCTTCATGAAGTGTAAAGTCAGGAACAGGATATTATTACAAGTCCCTCTCCCATACGAGAGCGGTACGGCCACATCCCTGTGCCCGTTGAACTTCTGAAGCAGAACGACGCACGCATGGGACGCGTGCGCATGCACACGCATGCGGGTGTGACTGCTGTGTAACCACCACTCCCGCTACTCAGTCACAGAGTACGCACTGCAGAGAAAAGTGTGACAAAGCAACGAGAAAGGCAATTGACCACAGGCGATTCTCAATTTGTGTTCACACACATCCACATCACACACACAAACACACACAAAATCTGTAAACCACCATTAATCACTATTCAAACTAAATTCGCCCCCCCCCCCCTTTTCCCCCCTTTTCCCCCCTTTCCCCTGCCCCGGCAAGAGGAAACCACATCAAGGGGCGTGTGGAGCAACATTACGTGATCAACTTTCTCTATCTTACAGAGACCGAAGGGAACATTCCATCTAACCTCTAACAGGCTTTGTCCTTCTTGATGCGTAATGCATTTATTTTTTTTTTGTGCCCACTATCCAAGATATTTTGAATGCTCCATGGTAACAAGAGTTAAGAGGTAACAATCATCCGCACATATTGTGAGCGCTTGGTTAAGGCCCTGGTTATTGTTTTGGGCCACCAACAGCAGGCTTGTTTTCAGAAATGCCACATGATTGCTTAAAAACACATGAAATAGATTTTTTACTTCCTCCGGACCCAGTGTGTTTAATACAATCTGGGTGATCTCAATTAGAAATCTCTGCTCATATTTTACTAATTGGTAGCAGATGACAGACTGATGGACACAGTGGAAGGAAATGTTTCCAACGATTCATCAATCAGTTTCATTCTGTACCAGACGAAAATTGTGGTCTGTACCATACATTTTTTGGGAGTCTTCAATTTTCAGACTACACCCAAAGCGGGATTGTAAATACAGCCACTGGTGTTCTTTTGTGCTTTCTCACCCCATTCAGTTTCATTCAATTTCCAGACATGTTTGATGAATGAGGTAATTTCTTCAAGGAAAAGAGATTTTATCATACATTTTTTTATGCACAGATACAACTGATGAGACACTTGTGTTATATTAACGACTTACTTAACTTACTTAATTACTACTTACTAACTTAGATTTTTTTAACAGAAGCTCTCTAGCACTGCTGGGGTTAGCGACATTAAATATAGGCCCTCTGAAACATTAAAGAATCCGTGAACTTTTTTGCAGAAATTTGTACTGTAGTTTGTGAACTGAGCCACATATATTCTTACTGTATATATATTCTTCAGACAAGTAGTAGGTGAGGCTTGGTATGTGCTCATATGACCCATTATAAGTACAATAGAACAGAATAGAATAACTTTATTTTTCCAGGGGGGAATTTCAGGTATGGGCAGGTACGTACATTAGAAAAGTGATGACGAGAACAGGCCCTTCGGCCAAACTTGGCTCCTCATTTTTCTTTTTCTTGAGTGCACACAAGAAATAAAAGAACAATCAACCAATCAATAAGTAATAAAATAGAAAAATAAAGAGAACATGGCCCACTGTGACTGATTCAACGCTTTCGACTCCCCTCTACTTTTCACCACATTGCAATGATGTGGAGCAAGTTCACAGTACTTTCATATAACTAGTACACTACAATGTTTTTAAATGTGAAAATGACCAAGGCTGTAGGTTAGGCTATCATAAGTTGCACGATGACAGGCATCCCAACTCGCGACAAGTTTAAGGAGAAAAAGAAAAATGGTACATAGCCCAAGAGTAGTCCGGTCCCTGAGAAGCATAGCCCTGGATTTAATCGCGTGATCAACAGGTTAAAGAAGTCCCTCCCGCTCTGGCCTCTCCATGTTGTGGACACTTGACACAATTTTTACCAGATGTCCTGAAACGAGAGATCGCGGGACGGCGTCATTAAACACTCTGCAGTGTGTGCCACTGAAAACAATCTCCAGACCAGAAAGAAAAAATAACACTAAGGCATTCATTATTGTACATTTGACCCCTCTAACAATACGTCTGCTATCTAAATCAATAACCGTCTACTTGCTTCAGCAATCTAACAGCGAATATCGTCATTTAAAAATACATTTCAACCACATATTCCATTGGTTCTCTTCTATTCAAGCAACACATTTTTTGCTCAATAAACCATCAGTAAATCTGGTTAGTGATGCACATTTAAAGGGTTAATAGGCAAGTGTTGAGTAGATCTGCACAACAAATCGACAAAGAATTAAGCAACTGAATGCTCCACATTTCACTCGTGTAATAGAATACATGAATGATTATACTGTATGAACATGATATTTATTTTTCTGTCTATTGATGTGGGCTTCTGGAAGGTAGAACAGTACCAATAAATACACCCACCCCCCCCCCCCTCTAATTTGAAATTACACCAAATTATTTTCCTTCTGTATTTTGTTATTAATAAATATATGCATAACCAATGGAGAGGGAATGTGTTATACCCCCTCAAATTATAATCTTTTACATTTCTAAACATTATAACACGATGTCCTTTTTCCAAAGAGTTTTTTTTAATCAATACTAAAGACCCCTGTTACTATACACAGAATATCCATAATGAGAAACTCTGTCAGAGACAACTTTTACCTCAATAATTTACCATAACTCTTTTATATATTCTTTAACTGATTGAAGTCAATTAAAAATATGCAGATCTTATGCTAACGTTAATCATAAGGAGGGTATTTATGTGTATCCCTGTAGCAATACAAATTAAATTTCACCATAGATTTGTCCTTGGCATGGTGTAGCTATTTCTGTGGCAGGACATAGAACTGCTGCAGATATAACCGAAATAAAACAGCGCCCATTTCATTATTTCAACCTGATGTTTAATGCAAATAGTTTCTAAGACTTTTTTTTTACTGCTCTTCATAGTTTCTATGAAATGTAGAATATATTCACGTCTGTGTAAAAGAACAAAACACAGCCTAAGAAAGCACTCATACAAATCTGCATGGCCTTAAAAACAACAAGGTTAACTTTCCACCAATCTATGCAAATACCTTTAAGTCAACCAATAAAAAAACGTACCGGTACTTTTGAAAAGAAACACAGTTAAAGATGCCAGACCCAATTATGAATGCTTTCACAAGTAAACTGCACATTGCCTTTTTATTGTGGGAAATGACACATTGATTTGGGGGCCATTGGAACAACAATACTTTGGGAGTCGAGCAGACCTTGCCAAAGGGCTAAAAGAGTCGCACTAAAAGAGTTTATTTGTTGGCTCATATGCTGACGAAACACAACTGTTATAAAAGGTGCATTAGTTCAAACTGTCTCCCTTTACCCTCAATCTAAAGGTTGTGAACTTATGTTGCCTTGTCTTTTTCAGGATCCTGAAAACTTGAAGAATATCCAGTATAACGTACTATAAAAGCACATCTGTAAAATCATATCTGCCAAACCTTAAAAGAAAATGCAAATCCCAAGATTGAGATTTAATTTGAAATTGTGAATGTATTTAATTTTCTAAACGGTCCTCCTGCCAGGCAACCCTGTCGTAATTCTATTGAAAACGTGAAAAGGAAAAACTAATGTTCACATGTTTATTTCCTCAAATGAAAATGCTGTCCTGGCTTGCCCTTGATTGGCCTTTCCTTTTTTCTTTCTTTTTTCTTTTTTTGTTTCTCTCGATATGTTGAACTCACTATCATTCCCTGTGGGTAGGTTATGTTTTTCAGCAAAAAGGGGTGGGGACGTGTGTGAGTAGGGTGTATGCGTTGTGTGACCATCAACAGTGTCTGACGAGCTAACCTTTCCAGCAAGCAAATTAACCCCTCATCTTATATTTCCCTGTAATGTCACATTGTCGAATGTATAAAGGGAAAATAATTAGCTAACGATAGCTTTGGAAAACTTGTGAGGAATGAGCTAGCTACCCTCATGTTTGTACTCTCAGCAAAATAAAAGCCCCGGTCTAATAGTAGAGCAGGAATTAGAGTGATTTTAGAGCAGGAATACATTTCACTAATGTAGAAATATATTCTATGAATTATGTTCTTTTTGTTTTTTAACACAAAAGCAGCTCTCTCAGTGTTCTTGCAGTTCTCTGGAAGAACACTCAAGTCCCATTATCTGTTCACGTGTACAGTACTAGAATTCCCTCAGTTATTTTTGTCTTTTTCCCTTCAAACGTATTGTTTTTTGTATGTTGGCAGTGGTACATCGGGGGGCCCCGTCTAATGTGTCCTGTATTTTTGTCATCAGGTTCTGGAGGAGAGGATGAAGCTGGAATGCAAGTGCCACGGCGTCTCGGGCTCCTGCACAACCAAGACCTGCTGGACCACGCTGCCCAAGTTCCGAGAGATCGGCTACATCCTGAAGGACAAGTACAATGAGGCGGTGCATGTGGAGGTGGTCCGGGCAAGCCGCCTGCGACAGCCCACCTTTCTCAAGGTGAAGAAGACGCAGAGCTACCGCAAGCCCATGGACACGGACCTGGTGTACATCGAGCGGTCGCCCAACTACTGCGAGGAGGACACTTCCACGGGGAGCGTGGGCACGCAGGGGCGGCTGTGCAATCGCACGTCCCCCCACACGGACGGCTGTGACCTCATGTGCTGTGGGCGGGGCTACAACACGCACCAGTACACAAAGGTGTGGCAGTGCAACTGCAAGTTCCAGTGGTGCTGCTTCGTCAAGTGTAACACGTGCAGCGAGAGGACGGAGGTGTTTACCTGCAAATAAGGTAGCGGAGACGGACATCTGAGGGGGCGGGGGCAGGGCGGGCGGAGACGAGAGGAGCAGAAAAGAAGAGACAAGATTTTGGAAAAAAACGGTAAACATAATATAAAGAATGGAATTTACAATATCAGTTCTTCATGGCATCGTTTTGCACATCAGAATCTATTTGCTTTAAACAAATTTTAGGTAAAAATATTAATAGATATTATCTAAATAATAGATAAAAAGCCCACTTCTTTTCTTTTTGAAAAAAGAATGATGTGTCCTTATGCACTGATGTGTCCAGACTGACAGTTGTGACCTGTAGGATACAAATAGTGCCCCAGATGGGACTGTGCTGTTCACTCTGGGATTTGTAGGTCTTTATTTTCATGGGAAGGTTGTAACGGAAACACAGAGTGACTCCAACTCCCAAGAATGTCCATGATGCAGAATGATGACATCATCAAAAAAGACAACAAGAGGATTTTTCTATAGGAAAAACTAAGCACGAGTTAAAGAATCCTTAGTATACTGATTGATCTTCTAGTCTAACAAACTCTTGAGGTGTTTTGGGGGAGAACACAAGTGACTATAAAATGAACAAACTGTAACCCCTTTTCAAGCTGTGTTGAAAGGAGGGGTGCTTCGTTTGCTTGCTGCCTTTGGGTGTTATTGAACATTGAATTCATCAGAATGGGGAGTCCCTACAGAGAGCCCTCTACTGCCAACTGGAAAATGGTGGAGTATGTTAGCTGTCCAGTCACACTGGAACTGTTTGTTTGAACACTGAAAATAAATTGTTTATTTATGTTATAGTATCTTTAAACAAAGCACTAACGGGTAGAAATGTCTTATTTTGTACTAAGTGTAAAAAAAAAAAAAAAAAAAACCTTTTTAGAAACTCGACTGAAGGTGCGTATCTTTTAGAACATACCCTTCTCGCCCCTCCTCTTCCTCCTCTTCCTCCTTGCAGTTTCATTGCGACTGGAGTGTTTACTTCAGAAACCCATAATAGAGGATATTTTCACAGCAGGTACATGGTTTCTAGTTCACAGTGGCATAGAGTGTTTGCAGTCCCATAAGCAATATTAATTATTTTGGTTTATTTTGCCTTTACAACCATAGTCAGTAGCAAGGAAACTGGTTCCTCTTTCTGCTGACAAAATCCTTCCTCGATCCATTAAACGTGAAATCAATATGTTGCTGGATGTGTTGTCGAGTGCTGCACTGATATATTTTTTATTTCTATTCAGATACAGCTCAATTGAAAATTAAATAAATATCATTTTGACTGAATTTTGAGAATTCATTGAGAGGGAACATATACTGGCCAAGATTATCTACTTCACTTCAGCAGGACACAGTCTTTGGCCCAAACATTTTCCGAATTGAACCCTCCTGCCTTTCACCAAAACGGACATCTGTCTGTCTGTGGCCTTCATGGTGTTCATAGATGTTTTTGCATTTAGAAACGTGCAGGTTGTGGGGACCTTCAGTGAGGTAAATACATTTGTATTGCCAATAATACTGGATATATACTGTAACTGTTCATAGTTTTATATTTGCAATACGTTTTCAATTATAAAATGTTAATTCCTAAAAAAATGAACATTTTTAAAACAGTAAAAAAAAAAAAAAAAAAACAGTAAGGAAATAACTCACTTGTTAAACTTACAATGAGCACATATCATATTTGAAACAAAAACTGATGAGCACAGATCAGTTTTATCTGTTAATACCACAGCTACCTAAAGCTACATTTGGGGAAAACATAAAGGAATGTAGGTTTGTGTTTTATTCTGGTGAGCTGCAGAAACACCTCAGACCCAGAAAATGATATTCTTCCATCTCAGTAGAGCCTATAGCCACTGCATAGCAGGCTACATAAGCCAGCTATAGTGACATATGGCTGTGTGTGCTGAATTTCACACTAGCCTTCCAACCAATCAGAACGAATTTGGGCTGTTTTCAGTGTTCATGCCCCCCCCCCCAAAAAAAGTTAAATCACACAGTATAAGGAAGGACCCAATTTCTGTATGCAAAACCAGTTGTGATTTAATATAATTTTAACAAAAACAAAAAAAAATTACAACCACATTTAAGCTTTATATATAAAACCTCTGACAGACTATTCTAGAAAGGCTGAAAATGTTTCAGCCATGAACAGTGTAACAGCTTAAAAAGTTTGCAAAGGTGCAATTAATTCAACCAGTCATTATAAACAACCCTAATATTAACTGTTGAAATTAGGAAAAAATTTTATGGGAAATTATTTCTCCATATTCTTGATTTGCTTGACTGATTTTTTTCAGAACACCACCTGCAGTCTGTGCCATCAGAAATGGCTGTATTACAAAGTATTTCATAAAACACACTCCTACATTTTGGAAAATCTGTGAATTATCTACTTTGGGTAAATCCTGGCTTGCTAGCCTATAGGGCCCTGCTAGATTTAAAGTGGAGAATATCTGAACTACTGCGGTTACCAAATTTAATAAAATATTTAAAATCCCAAATTCTTCTGATTTAAAACTAACTCTGAAACTACATCTCTAATACAACAATAGAATGTCCCTGGTAATCATATAGTAGTAGTAGTCAAAATATAAATGCCATACATAATATTCATAAATGCATCAAAAAACTGAATGTGGACAGTACGCCAGCCAGTCTCTGTAAGCAGAAAGAAAAGGGGCCATGTTTTTTTATGGCTTTTTTTTTTTTTTTGCTTCAGAATCCACTAGGTGGACAAGGCACGGGGAGCTGTGGTCTTTTAATTCCAAAGTTATCAACCTATTATCAGTCTCCCTCTCCACGGAAATGCCCTAGTTAACATTTACCAGAACCCGCAGTCCGACAGAGCTGAATTCTGGGGTTGGATGTCTGAATATAAAATCGTATTGTCTGGTATGGAATTCAAATCTTCACCACCAAATTGGAATACGTTATCGCTGTCCTGGACTGGGCTCTCGGAAGAATTTTCCCTCAGAGCCCCTAATGTAAGCTCCTAGTCTGGCTCCTACTCTGGCTCCTAGATTGGCTCCTAGCCTGGTGAAATGGACTGCATGCTGAATAGGAAGTGTCTTATAGGCCAGCGTTTTTTGTTTTTGATCACAAAAACAAGTGTCAAGTTGTTGTTGTTTTTTAAATACCATTCTGAATGGAGTGAGCATGTGCAAGAAAGGCAGAGGAAGTGCAAGTGGCCCCTTTCATAGAGACAGCGATGATGTGAACAGTGGGAACGAGGTAGTGCCATTGGTAGACAGAATCACGGATAGCTGAAGAGGAGACATACTCTTATTAGCTCATTTTTGATTTGCCGTATCCATAAGCAAAGAAACATTTGTTTTCCTGTCAACTGATCCATGAAAACACAGCTTTTAATAATTTTAATGTATGATTATGTTTACATTAGATTGGAGCAGAAAAATGGAGCAACAGAATAAATCGTACTCTGCTATATTAACCTTAAAGACACACTTGCAATAAATAACCTGTCAGCACTTTACACTTTACTAGTTTTTAATACTTTATTCTAGATTGAATTTGGTGTTGCGTTTATTGTTAACACATTGCAGCCTGACATATTTCAACTAACTTCAATGATGGGAATAGTAATATCCTCTCGTCAATTCACTAAATCATACATGATCAATTAAAATAGGGGGGACATTTGTACATAGAAGAATGTACCATTTGTGTCCAGTGATGCTTAATTTACCTGTATTCTATTTGGTTTTAAACATTAAAACCAGTTGCAAATTGGCATTTAATATCCAAAAATCTAAGTAAAATACTGCTATCATTACCTTCCGAATCAAATGACGGTAATTGTTCAGTCATAAATTCTTCTGCATGAAATATTGTGGCATCAAAACTATGAAAACTGTAAAACTCATAAAGCCGATCCAATACCGCGGTTCCTCAAATGTCACTTTCTCTGTGGAAGAAAAGGGCTACCGTCACAGCTTCTGCATTGTGGTTTATCGGTTATAACGTTAAATTTAACAGGATTAATCTATCTATAAAACTGCCCATTAACTGCATAAACCAACTACAGGTGAACATTTTAAATCAAGTGTTTGGCGTGGCCCTCCACAGAGTGTGAATAGAGGGCCATGCTACTTTATTCAGTTGTTTTATGCTTTCAGTCGTGTTCCTGTATCTGAAAAGCATAACAGGCAGCCACCAGAGCAGAAGTAAGATGTGTTTTGTTAGTCGTCTGACACCCTGGGGGCCGGAACCACATAAGCTCCCTAACTATACCCTGGATTGAGAAAAATAAATCCATTTGTTTCTGACAAACATTTTGTCATTAAAAAATATGAGATAGAAAAAACAGACTTTGCTGTGTGTGTGCGTAATTCTAAAGCGGGTATTGTTGAGGTGTCAGAATCATTAGTTCAATGGGATACATTCTGCAAGCTAATGCTTCTGGTCCAATTCACACTGGGAGGGCCGTGTCTGCTTATTCAGATCAACCCCTGACTGGAGAGAAAAAAAAAAAAAAAAGTTTCAAAGTAACACAGCCATTGAAATGAAGTGGTTGGGGGGGGGGGCGGGGGTGTTAATGATTGGTGTACATTGTATCTGTAGCCAGTTCACATTTGATTGGCATTGTACACTTGAGTTTGGGGGGTGGGGTGGGTGGGGAGACAAGAAACTGGCAACCTGCCTAATGCTTTGGCAAGAAAAAAATGCTGGTTAACTATGAGAACCATTGTATGTAACATAACTTAAAAAGGCACAAAAAAACCTGACAGTTCTTTATAAATCGCCACAGGAAGAAATCAGGGACTCTTGAGTGTAGGAGGGAAAGAGAGGAAAGGACACCAAATATCCTCCCTATTTAAACTGGAAAATTCCCTACCAGTCGGCCATTTATTATACGTGCGTTTGGACGACCGCGACACCATTGTTTCCGCTTTTCTTCTCTTGACAAAATCTTGTCATGTTATGTCAGACTTCTGCACGTCGTGCCGAAGTACTAGCCTTTCCTATGTTGAACAACAGACCTTTAGCAATAAAGTTAAAAGGAGCACTGTTTAACGGATTTAGGAACTTTACAGTGATTGAATTGCTCAGTTGATGAAGGTACTCTAGCGCTGACCAGTTTGAGACCGGTCTATGTCTCAAACTATGACTCTATGACCAGGGGTCAACACAGCCGAGAGCTAACAACTGGCTTTGTCGCATGCAGTGGACGGGTACAAGTTTCCCAGTGCATCTCCCATAATCTACTTATTATGAATAGATATGCCAGATGCTAGCTCTTCTGTAGTACTGTGTGACCTGCAGAGTAAAAACAGTCACTGGGTCGTGTACGAGGGCACCGTACCTACACTCACAGCATTGACTCAAGAAGCAGGAGGACTGTAGATTTTAAAATGGGGGAGAAAAAAAGTGGGAAGAGTTTTACTCCCAGAAAAAGGGAAGGCTTTGATTTGAAATTTTATTTTAAAAGGAAGCCTGGTCGCTACCAGAACAGCTACATTGCTCCCTTAAGAGAACTAAGCATTGCTCATAATTGATTTAATAAAAGCATAGGCTAGATTAAATGCAATTTTCTGAATATGTAGACTCAGAAATGTGCGCCCAGAAGCCTACAGCCTAGACATGGCAGGATGCGGTCTGGGCTATGTCATCTGCTGACTATGAATTAGAGCCAACAGGAGGAGGACACAATTAGCTTTTTTTCCCACCAGGGGTAGGGTGGATTTCAGTCAGCCAACGGTTCCTTAGGTTACTGCTGCATGAAGTCCTCTCAGTTAGACACCAGGCAACTACAGGCTACCAGCTGTTGCCATAGAGATACAGTCTATGCCTCTCCTCCCACTGGCACCATTTCTCTTGTAGTACAGTGTGGAAGAAAGTGGTTATAGGCTTGTGGGAAATCACATTACAGGAGTGCATGTGATTCAGGTAATCCAAATCAGGGGAAAAACTACCAGAAAATAAATATGTGCTCGTTGTCTAAAACGGTTTTAACTTAAAGTTTTTAAGTTGTTGTGAAAAAATATATGATTATTTTCTAAGCAACTAACCGGATCAATGGGTTGGTTGACCAATACATAGTCTTGCTCTTTGCAAATCAAACTGCAGGTCAGTTACAATGACCGACAACCATGACTACAGTGACTATCAGTGCTCCAACCGCCAAAAAAGTAAAAAAGCAGGTAATTATAAGCATTATATTGCAATGTCACCTCAGACTATTTCACAGATTCAATGTATTATGGAAGAAGCCACAGATAATTATTTATATTAAATGGTATGTTTACACAAAAAAATCTGATTTTCATATATTTTTCTGAAATCCACAATATGTATGTAAAAAGACAAAACATGTTTCTCAGTCGATTGAAATAGCACAGGTCAGCAACTACAGGAAGACATCTTGCTAAAGCAGTACTGTACTAGAGGTCCGTACAGTGGCTTTCAGTCCGTACAGAGGACTCAAGTCAAGCAGCCATGGGGGTGCTGCCTTAACTCGACAATTCTTGCGACAAACCCAGACAAACTTGGCCTTGCGGTCGATCCCACCTCCCAGCAGCCTATAAGTTAAACGGAGAAGATATGGAACTGGTGGATAAAATGAAATGCCTGTCCACCCTGGGAGAAGACACAGCTGCAAGGGGCGGTGAAAAAAAAATTATTTATGGAAAAGGGAGAAAATACAAATCTTCAAACCTGGTATCTCTTCTAATGATATGATATTTCCCAGAGACAAGAGGCAAAAGAATGTTTTGCGTTCGTCCAGATACAGCACATTAATTATGCTTCACATACATGTAAGAAGCATGTAGAGGCAAACACTGTAGACCGTGTGCTCGGTACACAGCACCATGCCGGTGATTTAGCATGTCCTTGTGAGTAATTCTGGATGCAAAGGGTATTTGTGATGTATGGAGAATTCAAACTGGTGTCAAGACTGTGAAATATTACCATGCTGAAAATTTCCTTAAAGAGTCTGTGGGCTATGGTTTCAGAACGGCTACTGGCAATGTGAAAATGCTGCTCTCCGATCACAATTCTGCCACAAATACAATTTTGGGATGTGAGTGGATGGCCCTCCTATACCCCCATACATACCTGTACTTTGTGGCAAGCCACAAAAAAATTGCACTCTTTAGAAAACCAAAACCCACCTTACCTAAGGGAAACGTCTAAATTCATTCATAGTGGAGGATGGTTTGTTTTACTCTCTCAAGATTTCGGACAGATCAGGTTTTCAGTGGTGTGTGAGCAGAAAAACATACATCACGCAGCGCAAGCAAACTGCGACAATTTATTACAGTATGAACATTACATTACATTACAGCCATTTAGCAGACACTCTTATCCAGGGCGACTTACGCAAGTATTAGCACTTTTATCCAGCTGGATATATACTGAAGCAATTCAGGTTAAGTACCTTGCTCAAGGGTACCACGGCAACCAATTCACACTTAACAGGCTTCCAAATTCTTTTCTATAAACTGAGATCAAATCCATAATTGCACATTGCACTAGAGCAAAACCTGCAACATGCCCCAGTTTAAAAATAAACGTGGGCTTTTTATCTAATGTTAGGTTAGTGTGGCATTTCTCATCATTTATTTTACGTTGTTTTGACTGCATGTCTTTATTGAAAGACCATCATTTCGAGGTTTTGCATCATCTGTTTGATATTAGTGGTGAGTAGCACATGGCTATTCAAAGAGGAAGGCTTGAGTGACATCATCTGCTGTGGGACTAAGCCACAGTTGATTGGTCAATCCCAGTTTGATGGTTGGAAATACCTGCCTGGTTGTTGCATTGCTACTTTCACATTACCTGGTCACAGGGAGCCCGTCTAAATGCTGACTCCGACCTCACCGTATTTCGACCGTCCAATCTCCCTGATAACAGGGGCCCACATTTCGACTGCACTGCAGCCCGTCGTTTAATTTATGTAACTGGCTTAAGCCATTCTGTAAAGCTGGGCTTAATAAAAATGTTTTTTTCTTTTTTTGCATTCACATGCGAATGCAAGCAATGATTTAGTCAAGATTCTCAATGAGAAAAAAATGCACTGAATCAAATGAAACTGCAAAGAACTTGAAGATGTAGCTGAAGTGTGTGTGAAAAAAAACCCTATATTTTATATATATTTATTTTTTATATAATAAATATATATTTAATATCTATAAAAGACATGAGCACAGTGAGTAATTACTCTGGTTTGGACTGCACACCTGTTTATTCTGGACCGGTAGGAAAAGTGGATTGGTGTTAAACGCTTGCCTGGAGATTCCCATTGGGCTTTTTAAGGCTGTTTGCATAGGATCAGGGTAATTCTCACTCCAGCAGTGTGTCTGTGTGCAATTGAGAGAGAAGGCCCAAAGGAAGTGGGTTTCACAGGGCAATATCAACGGGGAGGGTTTCGAGGACGGCCCACACGCGTCTGTGTACCTTCGCGTCCCGGCGGTTGACCAGGCCACGGCTTCTCCTTGAGGATATTTTCTCTCTTTTTTTTGTTTTTGTTTTGACGAGAGGAAAAAAAAAAAAGTAAGACTGGGTTGCTGAAAGTGGACTCCACCTCAGTGAGCTCTTACAGACAGGTTGTCTTTGTAAAAAAAGAGCATTTCCACAAGAGTGCTTTCTTAATGCAGAGCTCTACTGTCCGTTTACCACATGGGAGGGGAACAATACTATGAGCTATTACGTGATCTGAGGGGTGAAAGTCACACGGTTGTGAGGAAGTCAAAATGACAGATGAAGTTCACATGGTTCAAGCAGTCACATGATCTAAAAGGTAAATATAAGGTCTGTTGCCGCTTTAATTTGAAGTATTATTTTATTTAAATCAGTGGTCACCAACCCTGTTCCTGTAGATCTACTGTCGCGTATGTTTTTTATTTCAACCCTAATTTGGCACACCTGATTCTACTAATTAGCAGCTCAACGAGATCTCTAGCTGTTGAATCTCAAATATGTGTCCCAAATTAGGGTTGAAATGAAAGCCGACAGGACGGTAGATCTCAAGGAACAGGGTCGGGGACCACAGATTTAAAATATTTTCCATTTATACTGATTTTAAAATGGAAAACTACATTTACTTCAAATGTAAGTACAAATCGGACGAGATTGTGCTGGAAGTACGTTTGACTGTTTCGGAGGTGTCTCAGTCTCTGTCAGCACAGCCACATGGTGCAATCCCATGCCCAATATGTTAGTGGCTTCTCTAGGATCCACACATGGCTGCATCAGAAGCACTTTTCAACAAAGACACCCGTCACTCATTATCTCTATCGGCCATTATCTTTCCCATACAGCATGGCAACAGCTGCAGAAAGCCTCTTCAAGAAAAACCATCCATGGTCAACATATACTACCTAAGCACTGAAGCAGTCGACACAACAGCACTCTACACAAAATAGTCAACGTGTATACACCTGTTTTTTTTTAATGTTTTCGTGCCCAGGTACAATGTATGGGAACCATATTTTATCTTAGTGCTTATTTACCATCATAAATATCTCCCCCAAACACTGACATGCATAGACTATGGTGATATTTGAACTCAAAGCCAAAGCATTAACAATTTTTTATTTTATTTATCATTTTAATGTATTAAAATACTAGAAAGCATTTGACCTGTCTGACACTCACCATTTTTGGGGAACAGCTAGGCCAGTGTTGCCGGTTTCCATCAAACAGTTTTGGAATCTCCCCGATTGCATTGAGCCTCTCCCTTGGCTGAACCTGCGAGCCGCTGTAAAGGTGAACAAGGAACTCATGCCTGGTGCCAGTTTGAGGCGTGGCGAAAGGGTGAGACTCCCTTCTCTGGCTCCTGTTCACATCGAGACAAAAGACCAGCGGGGCAACCTCGCCACTCTGTCAAAATCCCCAAGAACTTGAGAGCTGGTCTCTGTACTCCTGAGAGAGAGAGGGAGGGGGGGCGGGCAGAGGAAAGTCTACTGAACTGCACATGGACACGATGTGAGGATTGTAGCGACTACAACGAAACCTTTATTCACAGTTTCAAAGGAACATAGAATTAATGGAGTCTTACCAGTTTAAATGGTAAGAGAACGACACTTGGCATTCTATAGAACGACACTTGAATTTTCTGCACCTATACTGCCTCATATACAGTATATAGATTTTGCACATTGTCTTACAACTGTAGGCTTACACGCCTATTTGCTACAATTTTTCAATGGACACTCAAAAAACTTTACAAACTTAATCAACGGCGCATAATTAATCTCATATTATTCCATAAAAGGTGTATGTATTTTATTTTTCAAAAGTGATGCAAAGTGGAGATTTTCTGTCCCTTCTAGACACGAAAGGAAAAGAGAAAAGCTCGGCTTCACTGTGTTACAGCCACCGGAACGCAAGAACCACAGAACTGTCTCCAATTTGGGGTGCGTGCTAACAGAATCTGTACAGCCCTGCTCGAACGGGCCATCATTATGTGTTCAGACGGTGCAATGCGTCTAATGTCAACGTGTGCAGTGCAAACACTGCACGTGCCAAAGTATTAGACCCAGCTGGTGGAGTGAGTTCTCAGTTGAGAAAATAGCGTGTTAGATTCTTATCATTAACAAAGTCATAACATAAGTCTGCAGAAACCTCCATTCTCGCAAAGGAAGTTCCAAGGATAAACAGAAAAATAAATTCTCCCTTTTCCCCTCCTTTTTGAGCAGTAGCCATGAATCGAACAGAATCCTAACCGTAAGGCCCATGAATCGAACAGAATCCTAACCGTAAGGCCCATGAATCGAACAGAATCCTAACCGTAAGGCCCATGAATCGAACAGAATCCTAACCGTAAGGCCCATGAATCGAACAGAATCCTAACCGTAAGGCCCATGAATCGAACAGAATCCTAACCGTAAGGCCCATGAATCGAACAGAATCCTAACCGTAAGAACCATGAATCGAACAGAATCCTAACTGTAAGGCCCATGAATCGAACAGAATCATAACCGTAAGAACCATGAATCGAACAGAATCATAACCGTAAGGCCCATGAATCGAACAGAATCCTAACCGTAAGAACCATGAATCGAACAGAATCATAACTGTAAGGCCCATGAATCGAACAGAATCCTAACTGTAAGGCCCATGAATCGAACAGAATCCTAACCGTAAGGCCCATGAATCGAACAGAATCCTAACCGTAAGGCCCATGAATCGAACAGAATCCTAACCGTAAGGCCCATGAATCTAACAGAATCCTAACCGTAAGGCCCATGAATCGAACAGAATCCTAACCGTAAGGCCCATGAATCGAACAGAATCTTAACCGTAAGGCCCATGAATCTAACAGAATCCTAACCGTATGAGCCATGAATCGAACAGAATCCTAAGAATCGTGAATGCCTATCTAAAAACAGAATCCTAACCGTAAGGCCCATGAATCTAACAGAATCCTAACCGTAAGGCCCATGAATCGAACAGAATCTTAACCGTAAGGCCCATGAATCTAACAGAATCCTAACCGTAAGGTGTAAGGGAGAAATTGTTTTGTGAAGGCACCTCTCAAGCTTTGACTCCTCTGGAAGAAAACACCTAAAGGTCCGATTGAGGAACCATTTCCACGGAGCCCCATCCTTCCATTCATTTTCTGAGAGAATCTGTTCTGGTGTGTGTGTGTGGGCGGGTATGTAGGGGAACACTTTGTGTGAATGGGGATTTCAAGTTCAAGGTGCGACAAAAGCTGGAAAATGTTATTTATTTGGAATTTAAGAATGCCTGGGTGTAACAAGATTGTAGCTGTGATACGTCATAAAAGCAGCATGTTGCACAGAATTTAGTAGGATTTAACTTTGACCTGTTGTGACAACAGCTTAAACAGATGTTCAGCACAGTAAGAGATACATTTGTTTCCGTTTTAAATTTATGAGTTGTTTGGAATGATATTTCATTGTACATGACTGTAATCTATCCAAAGTAAACGTTAGCCCTTGCGTTTCTGCATTTTATGGAGCAGGGTTATAATAAAATGTAATCCACAAATAGGTAAATACATTAAACGTCATTGGGGAAGTGCCTTGGGTTCCCAGAGCAGCACTAAAATCCATTTTTAACCCAAGGCCCACTCTGTCTTGCCTGAGGTGGGGTCTGTGAACACAGGATTAGCACAGTGGTTCTTCCCAAACTGGGGGCACAGAGAGACAATACAGAGGGGGCCTGGTGAGGGTCGATGTGCCTGTGTGTGTGTGTGTGTGTGTGTGTGTGTGTGTGTGTGTGTGTGTTTGGGGGGAGGGGGGGTGCTTTAAAAATGTCAGATTACCAAAGGGGGGGCCTGAACCAAAAAAAAAAAAAAAAAAGGTTTGGGAACCACTGGAGTGGCGTAACCAGGGCGACGCCCCTCCAGCTCTCCTGTCTGGTGGGAAGCTCTCTCACTTTCCGATGAGCCCAGGTTTCTGCGAAAGCCGTCAGACAGTCACGCGCAGGGTGTGGTCCGCACAGGAGCTCTCTCTCGCTAAGCCAGGCAGCCAGACGAGACCCAATCCAATCCCACAATCCCCCTGTCTGTGTTGGTGAGGGGTGCGGTTCTGGTCACCCCGGCAACCATGCCGCCGATGGTCTGTAAGGATGTCCATTGGCTTGCTTCACCCTTCAAAGAATGTCGGATGTCTGCATTTTTTTTTCTTTTTCTGTGACGATGGACATATATTCATGGAATTAATTTAATTTCTTATTTATTTATTTTTTTACATTAAAAAAAGGTCCCTGGATGGAAATAGCTTATGCAGTGAAGTTAGATTTAGACACTGGATGACTTGAAGACTTCAATCAGACTGCACGTTATAAATACATGAGACCAACATTTGTTTTTTAACTGCAAGCGTTAACTTAGTTTAGTCGTCACAGGCACATTTTAGTGGTTGCTAAACACACCCAGCTGTGTGTTCAAATAAAAAAGGCCTTAAATGGTTTCAATTCAATTTTAATCGACAATACATTAAATTCACAAGACCAGATCAGCAATATCACTAAAGTACTAACGGAAATTAACCATGCTAACCTCAAACCAAAATACAAATACTGAACACATTACAGACTATGAGTGAAAGTTAAGGGCACAGGCTTGTTGATCGTCCAAGCCCACCTCTCATCTGTTAATGGGCTGGAAATGAGATGCTATGACTAAATGCAGGCCTGAACTCCCTGAGCGCTTAGTGCAGCCTGTAGTTAATGATTAGTATGTACAAGGACAAGGAGCATGACCACATCATATCCATTACTATGCATTATATTCCATGCCATATCATTTAAAAAAAAAAAATGATGACAAGAAAGGTCATTTACAAGACTATCAGGTTCGCTTTTTATAATTTGGGGTTTCCACATTCTCACGATGTCTCTTCCAGTAATATATTTACATCGTGGGTGTTTTGTATAAGAAGTGTGCCAGTGATGACTGTCACCATGGAAACCCGCTCGTGTTTTGTGTTGGACGCATACATACCAGCAACTGCTGACATGCTGATATGTAGGGCAATTACATTTTTTATAATACGTATTCACTTATGTATTAGAAAGCCTGTTAATTACAGGGGTAGCAAACGGGCATAAATCTCTAAAATTACAAGCTGGGTACAGAACCAAAGCAAACCGTGTCATGCATCTAACCAGCGTGAATACCAGATGCTTCTTGCACTCAAACCCAAACCGTGGCAGGGAAGGTAAGACCAATGTCAGGGGTTGCGAAGAAGACTTAATCCCACTGAAACACATGCTAGCAGTTTCCACTGACTGCCGGATGGAAAGTTTTCGAGCCTGCAAACAGTTAGAGCGAGTGCTAAAGGCCTGTTCCCTGCATGATTTGTCACAGCTATTAAGAGACAAGAGGTGAGCGTTACTGAGATATTTGAATCTTCATCGTGGTACTACTGTGCCAGTAATTTCACTATTTGAGCAATGGACATTCTAACAGGTAATCAATTACATGAGTTGCTCCTTATCTGATTATCTGATTTATGTATGGCTCGGTACCATGGAAACAGAACTATAAATGATGTCCACTGGAGAAACTATAGCCTTGGATGCTAAATTCATTTTTTTTTTTTAAAACATGTTCTCCTTTTTGAAAAAAAAAAAGAAAAGTACAATAGTTTTCTTGTTATCTTTACCGAGTTAAAAATTTTAACAATTCTGCCAATAGAATAGATCATGAGGTAAGGAGGTTTTCACATGTCTGACTCAAAGTAACAACAGGGCCATATAACATTTTTAAAAATACATGGTCTGGTAACAGACGTTTCATGAGCGATTTAACAGTTTGAATTTAACCAACTGTTATTATTGACCCAAACAAACCTTTGTGATATCTGTTCATATGCAGTGAGAAGAGCACAGGGCCCATATTACTGCGCTACTCACAGGGGTGCAGCCTGCCGGGGGTGGGGTGGGGCGGCCTCAACGAATGGACAGGCGAAGAGAGAAGGGAATAAAGAAATCCGAAGGCACAAACAAACACAAACATTCCTGCGGGGGTGAGAGCTAGCGGCTGATACCTAATAAAGAAAACGGGAGGGGCGATGGGGACTGAAAAGCATAGTTTGAGATGGGTCTAAAAGCTGAAGTATTTCCACACAATGAGCAGTAAGAGGCTTCCTCTCGTCAACCTCCACTCCATTCACAGGTCTTGTCGGGCTCTGAAAGGACCTGGGATGCCATGCGGTGGAGCCATGGCTTCGGGGCTGTGTGTCATCTTATTTTTCTTTCCCATGATCCCCCCCTTTCCCTCCCCACCCCCACCCCCACCCCCACCCAGCCAGCTGTTGCACTGTTGTGGATCATCTTTATTTGGCTAGTTTTTACGGTACTTTGCCAGAGCGAAAGGCGTTGAGGAAGAGCGGACCGCGGCATGTCGTGCGACAGGAGTGTATGGCAGGAGCCATATTTTATCCAGGAACAGAGCGAGGAGGTCCTGATCCTACTGACATCAGTGCTCTGATGAAAATGGCAGGGTCCATGATAAATTACCTGCAAACTACCAGGTTCTTTTATGCCATAGCTGGGTCAATACACTCTCAGTAGCCAAGCTTTATATGCAGTAATTTAGTCATCCAGAAACAAGATGCCAATACACCCTCCTCATTAGTTTACATCTTTTCTCCCAATTTGGAATACCCAGTTGTACTTGTAGGCACAACCCGTTGCTGTAACATCCCTCATCAATGCGAGACAGCACATGCTCCCAAATGCATTACTGCATTACTTGCATACCTGATGCAGCATGACTGCATGGGTGCGACCCAATATTCTACACTCCTCCCCTCTTTTCCTCCACTCGTCTCCTACCCGGAAATATGCTAAACAGCCTGTACATGCAAGTGTTTTCATGTACAGTATACAATGTACCTGACGTTGCGGTTTGCGTCGAGATATTAATTAATATGTAACCATTAATATGCAATTAATATGTAATCAGCAAAATTTGATTAGGACAGAGAGATCTGTTTCTGGGGCACGGAGGAGAGGAGGTGGTAGTGGAGGAAAAGAGGGTGCATCTTTAGAGTATTGGGATGCATCCCTGTCCAGTTGGCCAGTCGAGTTGCTCCATCATGTCACACAGATTTATGCATAATAACAGAGGATTCTCAAGGATTGCAAGACTTTTTCCGCTGAATAACAAATGATATGAACAAATGAAACATTCGTAAAGCATAAAACCCTGAATTGGTGCCAAATATTCGATGAAAGTCACACGTGGAAGTCAAAGCACCATTAAAATAGTGACAGCGGTGTTCTGCATTCCAAGTGCAATCCCTTACACTGCTGGTCTGATTCTATGAGCTCAACATGTACACTATTTATATCAGGTGTTTGCAACCATTTCTGATCAAGGGACCCCCACCCAGACTTAAAGGCATCCAGGGGACCCCCACCATATGTTAAAAAGGTTTTTTTTTTTTTTTTTTTAAATGTATGCATATAGGGTACTTTTATTTTCTTTGCAAAGCAAAATGTATAACTCATCTCTCCACATGTAAACCAACCTATTTTCTTCATATAAAGCTTGCTCAATCTTGGAAAATGATCTGTTATTCAGTCATAAATACTTATGGCTTTAGGTCAGTCATAAATACTTATGGCTTTAGAGTGTATTTCGTTTTTTGAGGAAGATGAACTAAATCATATAAATAGTTCAGGCTAATTCTGTTGAGATTTAAACACTCGTCTCCCCATTGCTAAAGAAAGGTTACTAATTGCATGTGACCGTGGCATTAAGCTCTCCTCCCACAGCCATTACTAACCATGTCAGTGTTAGTCACAGGTTGTGACAGCAATTCTAAAGTATGGTCACCATGGTCTAATAGCTAATCACTCAATATATTCCTTTTGTGAATACCGTAAAAAGACGGGGGGCTGTGGAGAGTCAGGCCATTTGACGTTTGAAAAGGAATTCCTTCCGGGACATTCCAATGGTAGTGTGCCTCAGATTGTATCAAGCAGAAGTAAAATAGCTTTGACTGCGTATCATAATGTAATTGCACATATGAGAAAACGGGCGCATTGAATATACAGTTTATCATGTACAATTAATTAGTAGTAATTAGTAGTAGTATTAATTTTCATTTAATGTGCCAAAAATGCGAGTTATATACGGGCTTACTTCGACATTAAAACGCAGGAGTATGATGCTTGTGTGTAATTTTAACTGGAATTCCATTAGAATGGCAGTTGGGACTCAAAGTTGGGTAAATGGGGAACTGCTAATTCCCAGCTACGGCCATATGAAACACATGGAATGTTAAGCTGTCAACCGCGTGGTCACGGTCTTTTTAAACGGTTCTGATTTGCATCACGAGGCCCGGGCCTTTCCTTCAGAGTTCCTGCCAATCACCCACGGTAAGAAATAACCAGCTCTGACGGGCTGACAGCCACGAGAGGCATCTTTGGCTGCTCAACAAAGCCACGTGTCATTGGGTAATCTTCATCTACAATGGTCCGGAATGCCGCTTGTCCCGTCATCCCCTTCAGTATGGTCCTGGGAATTATTATTTTTTTTTTAAATCCAGCCATCCACAACTACCGTTTCTTACCTTGGGGTGGATATACATATTTTCACTTTGGGAAACTGTGTATAATAACGTAAGCCACCTCTAAAGGCCCAATTAATATTCCTTTTTACAGAATGTCATGGGAGTGTCTATTACTGTTCCACTCAAGAAGCTGCCATCCTGGTAAAATGTTTTTAAATATGGCTGAATTATTCTTCACAGCAAATGGCAGAAATGCCCGTTGGATTAAGTAAGTGCAAGTCAATCAACCAGGCGTAGAATAGCAGCTATCAAACAGAATAGCAAGCTTATAATAGGATATCCAAGAAAATACGCTCCAAATGACTTGTTTAATTGTGAGCCTATAGTGTTGACAACATTTTTATTTTTATTTTTCTAATTTTTTATTTATTTAAATTTTTTATTATTATAAACAATGACCCTTCCCCCACCCCATTGCAGGGCTACACACTCAACTCAGACCGTCTCTTTTTTCAGGAGAGTGCAAAATATATTTTTAATTCCAATATGCTTTGGATAAATGCATGCCATATTGAAAAAACACTCTTACCGCAGCATTGGTTTGTGGCTGCCTATTGTACCCAGACTGGTATTTTACTTATGAAGTGATTCCATTACAGCTGTCCCCTAAACCCCCTCCAACACACAAACACACCAATCATAAGAACACACGTATACACACACACACACACACACGCACACACACACCCCAATCATATGAACACACGTATACACACACACACACACACCCCAATCATATGAACACACGTATATACACACACACACACCCCAATCATATGAACACACGTATATACGCGCACACACACACACACACACACACACACACCCCAATCATATGAACACACGTATACACACACACACACACACCAATCATATGAACACACGTATATACACACACACCCCAATCATATGAACACACGTATATACACACACACACACACCCCAATCATATGAACACACGTATATACACACACACACACACACACACCCCAATCATATGAACACACGTATATATACACACACACCCCAATCATATGAACACACGTATATACGCGCACACACACACACACACACACACACACCCCAATCATATGAACACACGTATACACACACACACACACCAATCATATGAACACACGTATATACACACACACCCCAATCATATGAACACACGTATATACACACACACACACACCCCAATCATATGAACACACGTATATACACACCCCCCCAATCATATGAACACACGTATATACACACACACCCCAATCAGATGAACACACGTATATATACACACACACACACCCCAATCATATGAACACACGTATATATACACATACACACACACCCCAATCATATGAACACACATATACACACACACACACACCCCAATCATATGAACACACGTATATACACACCCCCCAATCATATGAACACACGTATATACACACCCCCCAATCATTTGAACACACGTATATACACACACACCCCAATCAGATGAACACACGTATATATACACACACACACACACACACACACCCCAATCATATGAACACACGTATATATACACATACACACACACCCCAATCATATGAACACACATATACACACACACATACACCCCAATCATATGAACACACGTATATATACACACACACCCCAATTATATAAACACACACATACAGGGATACACATGTATGCATGCATACAGACAGACACACACACACACACACACACACACACACACACACACACACAGACGTACATTAGCAATTTAGCATGCAAAAATACGCAGCATTTCTCCTTCTTAGTTGAATGAGCTACTTGAGAAATTAGTTAAAATGCCAAGTTGCACATCTGCAGAAAAATGGTGCCAGCCTCCAAAGTGAAACGTGATCTGTACCACGCCGGTTTGCTCACTTTCCAATGAATGACATCCTTACAGTTCTGTCTGTTGAATAATGCATTTCACTTAAGCCCATACATAGCGGGGCTTTCTAGCGGGGAGAACAAATCTTGACTTTATTATTGTATTTACTTTCTTTGGCAGCATCTAAAATTGGTATGAGATGTAACTGTGGATTTTGTGGGCCGGTGTTTATCGTTTACGTTTTTAATCTTCATTAATGTGCCACTGGAGACCACTGCCAGAGACGGCGGATGGTGATTGAGTCTCACGCACATTTTGCCTCAAATCAAGGCCAGGGCACCGAACAAAACAGTCCTGTTTGCGTGCCTCTAAGAGACTGAGTATAGGCGAAGAGAAGAGATGGCAAAGCAAAACATGAAACGACGACCGTCACGATCCCTGAAGCCCTTTTACAGTTGTGCATATAGGTTCAGTTGTTTGTATTTTTGCCTCCACTTCACCCAGAGACATGCTATAAGGAGGACATTTCCTTGTCAGCCCTTTCCTCCACAGGCATATCCAAGTAAATGAGAAACAGCCACACCTTAATCCATGGAAATAAAGCAACTTCTCAACAGGCATATACATAGATGAGGAAAAAGGAGGTGGGCACTTTAAAAAAGGGTGTCCAATCTTATCCGAAAAGGGCCGTTTTAAAGCAGGGGTGTCCAATCTGAAAAGGGCTGTTGTGGGTGCAGGTTTTTGTTTTAGCCCAGCACTAAGACACCTGATTCTGCTTATAAAGGTCTTGATTGAAGACCATGATTAATTGATAAGTAGAATCAGGTGTCATAGTGCTGGGCTAAAACAAAAACCTGCACCCACACTGGCCCTTTTCAGATTGGACACCCCTGCTTTAAAATGTGGACAACAAACTTTGTCAGGAAGACAGACTATATTACCAACTGTCTCTAAAGCATCTTGTATTTCTTCAGTTTCTATTTCAACTTAAGGATAAAAATGAAAGTACTGAATCTGAACCACTACCACCATGTTGAATACATCCTTTTATATGCACATATTTACGTAAAGAAATGACCAATTTCTCATGTTTACTTGGGGGGGAAAAACACTAGATTCAGTGTTACACTGAAATACTCGTGCATATACACAATTGCATTACATTAGTAGTCTAAATTACATTCATTTGGCACACGCTTTTATCCAAAGTGTAACAATCACTGACCAGAAATGATTTTCACCAAACTATCTTGCGCTGGCTTTCACACAATTCATAATAGGGCTGAAAGTCTACACTTGAGCTGATCTGACCAGCGTTTTAATTCAGCTAATTTTTCACTCTAACTGAGCAAACTGCCTTGAAACTCCACAGTAGTGCCTGGGGTTAACCTTCTCTGAAATTGTGAAACCACAAAGTTTCTCACCACACTGAATCACTGGCCACTCTAACATGCATGTGCCCAGAACTAGATATAGCTGTACCGCTACTAAATCACTTAAGAGCCTCCTTGGATTGCGGTGAGGGTGGTGTGTGTTCAGGCTAGTTTGTTTTTTCCTTCACATCCTCAGAAAAAAATCTTGTCCACCTGAGACTTACTGGGATTCAGTGGATCCTCCCTGAGACCCGGCAGAAATAAGTATTTAATACAGTGGATCCTCCCGAGACCCGGCAGAAATAAGTATTTAAAACAGTGGATCCTCCCGAGACCCGGCAGAAATAAGTATTTAATACAGTGGATCCTCCCGAGACCCGGCAGAATTAAGTATTTAAAACAGTGGATCCTCCCAAGACCCGGCAGAATTAAGTATTTAAAACAGTGGATCCTCCCGAGACCCGGCAGAAATAAGTATTTAAAACAGTGGATCCTCCCGAGACCCGGCAGAATTAAGTATTTAATACAGTGGATCCTCCCGAGACCCGGCAGAAATAAGTATTTAAAACAGTGGATCCTCCCGAGACCCAGCAGAAATAAGTATTTAAAACAGTGGATCCTCCCGAGACCCAGCAGAAATAAGTATTTAATACAGTGGATCCTCCCGAGACCCGGCAGAAATAAGTATTTAAAACAGTGGATCCTCCCGAGACCCAGCAGAAATAAGTATTTAATACAGTGGATCCTCCCGAGACCCGGCAGAAATAAGTATTTAATACAGTGGATCCTCCCGAGACCCAGCAGAAATAAGTATTTAATACAGTGGATCCTCCCGAGACCCGGCAGAAATAAGTATTTAATACAGTGGATCCTCCCGAGACCCGGCAGAAATAAGTATTTAATACAGTGGATCCTCCCGAGACCCGGCAGAAATAAGTATTTAAAACAGTGGATCCTCCCGAGACCCGGCAGAAATAAGTATTTAAAACAGTGGATCCTCCCGAGACCCAGCAGAAATAAGTATTTAATACAGTGGATCCTCCCGAGACCCGGCAGAAATAAGTATTTAAAACAGTGGATCCTCCCGAGACCCGGCAGAAATAAGTATTTAAAACAGTGGATCCTCCCGAGACCCGGCAGAAATAAGTATTTAATGCAGTGGATCCTCCCGAGACCCGGCAGAATTAAGTATTTAAAACAGTGGATCCTCCCGAGACCCGGCAGAAATAAGTATTTAAAACAGTGGATCCTCCTGAGACCTGGCAGAAATAAGTATTTAAAACAGTGGATCCTCCCGAGACCCGGCAGAATTAAGTATTTAATACAGTGGATCCTCCCGAGACCCAGCAGAAATAAGTATTTAATACAGTGGATCCTCCCGAGACCCGGCAGAAATAAGTATTTAATACAGTGGATCCTCCCGAGACCCGGCAGAAATAAGTATTTAATACAGTGGATCCTCCCGAGACCCGGCAGAAATAAGTATTTAAAACAGTGGATCCTCCCGAGACCCGGCAGAAATAAGTATTTAAAACAGTGGATCCTCCCGAGACCCGGCAGAAATAAGTATTTAATACAGTGGATCCTCCCGAGACCCGGCAGAAATAAGTATTTAATACAGTGGATCCTCCCGAGACCCGGCAGAAATAAGTATTTAAAACAGTGGATCCTCCCGAGACCCGGCAGAAATAAGTATTTAATGCAGTGGATCCTCCCGAGACCCGGCAGAAATAAGTATTTAATACAGTGGATCCTCCCGAGACCCGGCAGAAATAAGTATTTAATGCAGTGGATCCTCCCGAGACCCGGCAGAAATAAGTATTTAATGCAGTGGATCCTCCCGAGACCCGGCAGAAATAAGTATTTAATGCAGTGGATCCTCCCGAGACCCGGCAGAAATAAGTATTTAAAACAGTGGATCCTCCCGAGACCCGGCAGAAATAAGTATTTAATACAGTGGATCCTCCTGAGACCCGGCAGAAATAAGTATTTAAAACAGTGGATCCTCCTGAGACCCGGCAGAAATAAGTATTTAAAACAGTGGATCCTCCCGAGACCCGGCAGAAATAAGTATTTAAAACAGTGGATCCTCCCGAGACCCGGCAGAAATAAGTATTTAAAACAGTGGATCCTCCTGAGACCCGGCAGAAATAAGTATTTAATGCAGTGGATCCTCCCGAGACCCGGCAGAAATAAGTATTTAAAACAGTGGATCCTCCCGAGACCCGGCAGAAATAAGTATTTAATACAGTGGATCCTCCTGAGACCCGGCAGAAATAAGTATTTAATACAGTGGATCCTCCCGAGACCCGGCAGAAATAAGTATTTAAAACAGTGGATCCTCCCGAGACCCGGCAGAAATAAGTATTTAAAACAGTGGATCCTCCCGAGACCCGGCAGAAATAAGTATTTAAAACAGTGGATCCTCCCGAGACCCGGCAGAAATAAGTATTTAATACAGTGGATCCTCCCGAGACCCGGCAGAAATAAGTATTTAAAATTGAGTTTTTTTACGAGTGTCAGTGAATGCGACAGTGATAGTGAAAAATATTTTCAAAAAAAAGATTTATTTTTTATTTAATGTCCCTTGTAGTGTAGGTTTCAGCATAGTAACATATATGGTTCTTGAGATTAAGACCAGAGACTCACGTCACCTACAGGGAACAAAAAATGTATTGCTGGTCTTAGGAGGACATGCAGAAAAAAGGCCTTTTCAGCTGAATAGTGATATTTTTCCTTTGACAACCAGGTTGGAAAGTCGACTTTTGGGCTGTGCCTTTAAGACAAACTGTAGGATTTGAATATGTATAAGTTACCAGGCTTGCCATGCTGTAGAGCGGTCAGGCGCATGGTACCAAGGAAAGCCAAGCCATGTATGCACCTCTACTAATAACACAGTTCAGTTAGTTACCTTGACCTATGGTTATTTTACTCATGGTAAAAATATAGCTGTGATACCAAGTTTATGTGGTCAGTCAACAATACCACCATGTAGCCTGTGCCCATAGAAATACAACAAGATAATGCGATTCCTTGAGAAAACTACACCTGGAAAGGAAAAACACGCACCGAAAAAAACGCATCGGGCTTACAATTTACTTTATGACGTTTATCTAAGACTAGCTGGAGATGATCATTTGAAACTATTTTTAGCCAAATGAAATGTAAAAATTTCAGTGGAAAAAAAAAAAGCCATAACATTGTCCTATTTTCAGAAATCACTTTGTCATCATTTTCTCTTCCGTTTGAACTTCCAGTGAAGCATTAATCAGCAGCTGCTAATCAGATTTTGCGACCATATGGAAATTTGCACAGGTTAAATTAATTTGAATAGAGATAGATAGATAGATAGATAGATAGATAGATATAATACTTTATTAATCCCCAGGGGAAATTGGGTTGTCTTACAGCAATACCCAAAAAGAACACAATAGACATCACAGACAATGCTAAAAAGAATAAACAGGTATAAATATGAGCAACTACTATCTGGTTGTGGTAGCATGCGAAAGCACAGACAAACTGGAGTAGGTCTGTTATTATTGCTAGGCTTGGCAGGATACTAATTATTACATTAAAATGTAATTTAAATAAAATATTTGATATCAGTGTTGTAACATTTAATAACAAGTAAATGATGCTACATCTGCTGTATTTAAAAAATAATAATTTGACAAAAAGAAAAAAAAAGTTTCTACACCAGTGTCAAAAAATTAAACTGTTGTCATTTGTATACTGTCTTTATCTTCCTTTTTGGGAAAAAAAATACACATTCAATAATAAGATAAACTCCCCTTTAAAATATAACTGTCCAATCAAACAAACCACCAAGATATAGCGGTATTGTACATTTTAAGCAAAAATAACAGAGTCAATGCCTACCATTTCTTAATTGCACATAAGGGCTTGAGGGGCCTATTGTAGGCCTACTTTAACACTGGATTTCTATGTATTGACACGCGCCGAGTTTGGCACTGAATCCTGTCCTTTCAATGCCTAGTGTTGCCTGGTCTGTACCCCTGGAATAATGCATTTATGTGTAACTAGACCCTGCAAGGACATCTGGTGGGGTATTTCACAAAGCAGGATTACTGAGTTAGCTGGATAACTGCACTGAGTAAAACCCGGAACAACTCTGTTTACTTTAGTCCATGTTGCAGATTTGGGAGGGTTCCGGGTTTCAGTCAGTGCAGTTATCCAGCTAACTCAGTAATCCAGCTTCTCTTACTCAGTGCAGTTATCCAGCTAACTCAGTAATCCTGCTTCTCTTACTCAGTGCAGTTATCCAGCTAACTCAGTAATCCTGCTTCTCTTACTCAGTGCAGTTATCCAGCTAACTCAGTAATCCAGCTTCTCTTACTCAGTGCAGTTATCCAGCTAACTCAGTAATCCTGCTTCTCTTACTCAGTGCAGTTATCCAGCTAACTCAGTAATCCTGCTTCTCTTACTCAGTGCAGTTATCCAGCTAACTCAGTAATCCTGCTTTGTGAAATACCCCCCCAGCTGTTCTTTTAATGTCAACATCTACCTGTATTTTTAAGTAGGTTGTTGGCAGTTTGCTGAAAACGGTGTCTACCATTATTTAAACAAAAACCTGTCAAGCTTAATAATTGTAAAGGAATTATTATTATTATTATTATTGGTGTAACTTCTGTCCAATTATCCTGTGCCATTGTTGGTACAAAACATTTAGAATTTCATAGGATAGGACGCATCAATGGGGAATAGCTGTGTAGAAATAGAATATAGAAAATCAGGTGTTATAATGTCAAATTCAAAACCGGAATTCAAATTCAGCAAACAGCACACAGATTAGAGCATTCTATCTTGCATTAATATTGCACCACTTTTTTTTTGTTTATTTTTGTGTTGTGCCATCTGCTTGCCATTCTAGAAAAAAACCTCGGCTACATCAGGAATGGGGATTTCCAGTCCTTGAGTGCTCCGTATTCACAGGACTACTTTATTTTCAACTGTCGATTTTCACCAATGCTGCACAATGTGCACCCAGTTTAATTAAACAACGAAGAAGAGCGAATCAAAATGAAAAAAAAAGAAACGGCAGATCCGGCACTTTCCCGCGCGGCGCTACAGCTTACCATTCCCCTCCTGCATCTGGGGGCATGAGAGAGCGGCTTCAGGGTAAACGTCTGCTTCTTGCGGACTTCAAATTTAATCTTATTTGCATAGCGCTTATTTCTTTTACAGAGACACTGTCACAGTGGAAATACAAAACAAAATTTGGCAAAAAACCAGCGGGAAGAAAAACACTCAATCACTGGCGAGAAAAAACTCCCCAATGGGAAGAAATCCGGGGAGGATCCCCCCGGTTATAGAGGGGGAGCCCATCCTCCGCTGGACTTGCGGGAGAAGAAGCTGGGAGAGGCAGTAGGGAGGAGCACAGCAGGCCGGGCAGCGATGGACGCCCAGTACCAGATGCAGCGGGGGAGCTTTGGGGGCAGAGCTTCCTGCAGCGAGCCCTGCGCTTTCCTGCGGTGTGGCCTGCACCCAGTCGGCCACAGGAAGTGTGTCCCGCTGCTCCCCTCCCTGGGTGGAAACTATTAACAGGGCATGGTTCCACGGAACTCTTGTGCGAGGTTATCGGTCAGGCGGCTCTCTCAGGCAAACACTGCTATAAATCCCCCACCACACAGCCCAATATAGAGAGGGAAGACTCACTCAACAGTGGGTCCCCACTTTTTTTTTTTGTGTATTTTTTTCCACAGTATAAAGATTTTTCCTGACACATGGCGTGGTGAACATAGGCATGAACTGACATTTTTCTTATGGTCTTCTGTGTGTCACTGTCAGGGCTGGAAGAGGAAAAACAAGTATAAAAGCTCCAGTACAGCCATGTCCCTAGTGTGTGACATTTGGGCCCTGTGCTCTCTCTCCACAATGCAGGGAGAAAAAGATGACAGGGTGGATAGTATTACAGTACCTATCTAGCAGTACCTAACTCATACTCTAAATAAAGCCTCCTCCGATCTGTGTGTGTGTGTGTGTGTATGTGTGTGTGTGTGTGTGGGTAAGGAAAGGCTGTGATGGGGGTTGGGGGCTCGCGGAACTGATGCTTGACCGACGATAGGAATGTTGTTTTGGGAGGGGAATGTATGGTACTGTACCTGCTCAAGCACACTCTGTGGCTGGGGACTAATCCCTCTTTCCTCTCCCCCCTCATCCCAGGCCTTCTGAAAAGCTGTCATTGATAAAAACGCTGAGAGGGGGGAAGGCAACCGGAGTTCAGCAGGCCAGGATCTCGGGTGGCCACCACAGTAAAAGGCTTTCTATTTAAACACACACCTGTTAACAAACCCCGACAATGGCCTGACTGGAGAGCCTATAATACTGCCCCCCCCTCCCTCCCTCTCCACCACCACCAACCCCCCCCCTCCTCAAGCAGGATATTAAAGGGGCTTTATTTCCTGATATTGGCACACACTTTTAAGCCCCATTGAGATCAGCCAGTTCCCTGAATTGACCATTGTCAATAACTCGCAGTGCTGGCTTGCTACTCTGAGTAACACTGCGTGTTTCCAAATTTTTTTAGTGTTACTCTTTATTTTAATTATTGTCCAAAAGATTTGATATCGCTAAATTGCTCCTTTTCATAAAAAACTGTTTACCACTTTCTCATAATTTAGACAAGGCCATGACGCTGTAATTAACCTTGTGGTGCAAAGATGTTTGATAGCCACACAATCTATTACTGACAATCGCACAATGCAAATATTTGGACAACTAAAAAAATCTGCCACGTTTCATTGATTGAAATAACCTGGTCGTAATCTTTTCCCTTTCAGGTGGATGTAATTTCAGTTCAATGTTCCCTTATTTCCCCCCGTGTTTAAAAGGGTGAAGTAGAGCTTTGTCCATCACCAATATCAACGAGCTGGCGATGGCGTATCAATACCAGCCGATCACTTCAATCAATCCTCTGAGGATGTGTGGACACTTTATAAGAAGTTGTGAAGAAAACGCGTGTTTTGTATTCCACTTTAAAAACATGAAGCAGGGAAGAAGTACAGAATCGCAAAATCAATCAATCAGGTGAAAACACGTATTTTTATTTGAAACCCATGAAATTAAAAAAACAAACAAAAAAAACACACAAACATCGCAGAGAGCTTTTCCTTTTAATTGAAACTCACTTTTTAGTGTGTGCGTGTGTGTGCACAAGGAACAAAGAAAACAGGGGCCTATAATGCTGTTTACTGGCACTCTTTTGACAAGGCCACACTCAACCCTCAGCTAGGCCACTCCTATTGTGAGCACGAAGCAATGCAACTCATTCAGAGTCATCAGCGAGAGAATAGCTCACCAGCACCCCCTCCCCCCCCCCACCCTCTCTCCATCCATCTATAAAATCCCCCCACTTTAATTGCTTTCCATGTGAGGAAGACGATGACGAAGAAGCAGAAGAAGAAGAGGAGGAGAAAGAAAACGCAAAGGGATAAATGTATAGCGGGGGAGGCTTCATTCACCTACCCCTACGTATTGTTTAGAAACAACAAACTGTGAACCCCGCTTTCCTTGGATAAAGAGGCGCTGCGGTCAAAAGCGGTGAAGGACTGGGCCAGCCATTCTCCGATTCAAGAAGGCCTGGCTTTTTTTAATGACTGATCAGGGTTCAGAATTAATCCCCCGCCCTTGCCGGGTAATAGAAGTCTCTATGGGGTCTGAATCGCCATCGGCGGAAGACAGGGGTGCCGTTGTGTTCAGAGGATTAAACCACACAGGGGAATCAAAAGCCACTTTACAATACAGTAATCAGCATGTTTTCACCCTGAAAAGCCCGGCATTCTCCCATTTAGAAAACACAGAGCATTACCCCCTTTTCGGCTTTGCACAAAACCCATTCATTTGCCGTTTTTATTATATGGATTATGGCTGTGTGTTTTGTGTACCCCACTGCTCAGCCGGCGAGGGCGGAGGTGAAGAAGTGTCTACTCCAAAGTGGAAAAAGGAGCGAAGGGGACACCCACCGCTTTGCTGTGCTCTCTCTCTACAACCGCCGAGGAATTTCCATTCTCTGACCCCCCCAAATCCCAGCCTGGCAAAGGGGAAGCACAGTGTCGGAAAACTGCCCACATCCACATAGGAGTACAAAAAGCCAGAAGGAAGAAGTTTTTTTGTTGTTTTTTTTGTCATCACCATTTTTCAAAACTATCATCCCTGCTAATGTATAAGATACTGATTGTTAAAGAATCGAACGGCCTTGAACTGCACATTACATTTTTTAAAATGACCATTACCGTTTTGCTCTCCTCTTCTCCTGATAGAAATGATTATTCAACAGATGACGGTATAATGTGCATGTGTATGTGCGTGCGTGCGTGCATATAGTCCTGATGCAGCGCAGAAAACATATTTAATTGGGTGGGGATATGTTAAAGACTGTTTCCTATATGTTTGTACTTAATTAGACTTTATAATTGGAAGGATTACTGCTTTGAATGTCATGCTCATGTTGGATTTATAAATTTTTAAAGAAAAGAAGAAACTTTAGCCAGATATAAGTAGTGATTCCACTTCATTCTGAGTCCAGACAGTTGAGGAATGGCCAAACATTTCCTGCGGTAGAAAATTAATTTGGATAAAAAGTTTCCTGCTCAAAGAACAAGGAATAAAAACAAAAAGATGTTTTATGGATGGAAATATGAGCAGCTGAAGGATGACAAAAATTGCATGCAATGCAAGATGAGTAACATCTGGGTAATGGAGGATCCCAGACAGCAAGCCCTTTGTACTGGGGATTATATTGGCTGTATTCATAACATTAATAGAAGAAGAATATTGTACGTATTGTACTTTGCAAAAAGCATAATAAACAGGTTCTCAGAATGCATTGCACTGTGACCGAATGGGGGGAATTATTTGATTTCTGTACAATGGCTATTATTGGATATTATTCATAAATAAGCCAGTACTTTATAGGAATAAATGCCAACTTTCAGACGTTACAGACAGAAGTGAAGCAAAAAATGAATACCTGTATGGATGCGTGTAAGTTTGCACTGAACGAAAACAGCCTGGCAGAATATTAACCTTTTTCTTTTTCAAGCGGTGAATATAATCTTAATATATTGCAGCTAAGGATACGCTTGTGGATGCTGAAATGAAGCATTTTAGAACTAATTCGTAATCATTGAATCATTAAAAATTCCTTTTTCCTTGATGGCAGAAACGTGCACGCGGTCAGAGAAGAGTCGAATGCGTCGGAAACAATCGAACGACACAAAAGTCCAATTATATTACAAGGTAAAAAGGTTAGAAAAGCTTGCATCCTACGATAAATGTTAAGCCAGGCTAAAAACAAACTTTGACCCACTCGCAAATATATAACAACAAATTTAAAATGAATTGTATTTCCAGCTACGGGTTTGTTCAACTTCCATTGACACAAGTAAACACAACATAATCTGTCAGCTACATTAAAAAAGGTACCACCCACTACCAAAACATCTCAATCCCCTTTCTAAAAAAACCAAGATCAAACAAAATAAAACGTACAAGCAGTAATTCTGATGCAGTTTACTAGCACCCTTAACATCCACCATTATATATTATGCTTACGGATGCATTGATGGTGCATTATGATAACCTATGTTTGCATTATAAATCAAGGTACGTATACCCTGAACCAAGTCGTCGTCGTCGTCGTCCCCCGCCCCGTCCAGAAGGATATTTAACTATTTCTATTGCAGTGCTGGTGCTACTATTATACACCATTATCTGCATAGGGTTTGTTATTTTTAATAAGGTTAAGTCACATTTGCGCTCAACACCAACGCTTAGTGCAAAACTGCCTTTTTTTTCTTTTCTTAAATACATTTGCAACAAGTAAGCTATGACCCACATCTGGTTGGTGCTGCCTCGGGCCTGTGCTGGGAGAGGAGGGGGTTGGGGGTGTCATTGGTCCCTGCGGAGGGGCTTGAGCAGGAGCGTCCCGTCCCTCTCCTCTAGCCGAAAGCCCATGTCTCGTAGTGCAGAGTCGTCCGCCACGCCTCTCCGCTCCAGAGCTCTCACCACTTCCTGGTTCTCCTGGTTGTGCTCCAGCAGGATCCGGATTGCGAAGACGCCCCATTGGCTGATGACTGTGTACAATCACCGGGTTAAGGACACAACTGCATTCCGTTTAACTTTTTCACCCACTGGCCAGAGTGGCTTGTGGTTTCTAAAAATCATCGGCCATGTTACCAGCCACATTACCTTTTACAATGCAACCAGGTTGGTTTACCTGCCAAAGTGGCTGCTAGAGTAGAAAATCTTACCAGCCACAATCAATATTTTACCAGCATTTGGCGGCGGGTGTTAATCTCACACCCTGCATTAATGACACAGCAGGGAGATTGCTGAATACAGGTTTGTGAGGGCTCCTTCTCCAGAGCACCTAGGGGACCATTTTAAACAGGCTCTGCGTGAGCCAAACGGTGACATCGGACCGTGACGTGACTGGGCTTTTTCTTAAACAACAGTAGTCCAGCAGTGACATAGATTTGTAAGGGGCTTTTTATGACGTGCTGTTGTTTGACAAAGGACAGTAAAATACGAGTGACAGCCTGCAACCGTCTCTCAAGTAAGACGTCCACGGTGCGTACGTGTATCGGCGATCATTTTCACCGACGATGTGTAATTGTAGTATAAGTTTCTCTTCAGTTCTCTCCACAGAGAGCTACTGACAGACTAAGACTGGTCCATTTGCTGGCTGAAGTTTTTAGTTTCCATCTCACTGCTGTGAACTACCTCCATGTTCTGCTGACCTGCAGCATGGGAAAGGCTTGTTCTTAAAACTGCTGTTTGCGGTCAAATAAACCTTTAACTGACCTAACCGATCAAACTGTGTGTGTGTGTGCGTGTGTGTGGAGGGGGTGGGGGTGGGGTTGGGGTTGGGGGGGGTAAACCATCAAGATGTTGGCTTAGCTGAAACACCAATCAATTATGTGATGTTTTTGGACAATGTGGCGGGAGTGAGTCATGTGGGTAATATTGGCTAACAGCTGTGACGGACTAGTGTAGAGAGCGAGGGTTGAGTTTTACTCTCCCCGTGATGCCCTGACCAAACTCACAGAGGAGCAGAGGAGGCAGTGGCATTTCAATGAAATTATACACTGTCAGTCCACCAGAGCCGAGGGGGGGGGGGGGGGATCTATTCTATTTCAGTTTAGGAAATTATCATTAAAATTGAATTCACTCATTGTTTGATTATTTCACCTGCATTCCAGAATACCCATCTGATCAGCGCAGTGAGGGCCAGCTGTAGACAGTTCTATAGCCTAGACATAGCACGATTTAACAGGAGCTACGCCATTAGCCAAAATTGAGTGGGAGTCCCACTGTGACAGGACACAGTTGGCTTAATCTGTCTACGGGAAGGATTGGTTTCCGTATTTGCTCCCCCAGATGAGGCTACTCAAAGGCTACCAGTTGTCATCAGCAAGAAACACACCTCTCCTCCAATCAGCAACAGCTATCTTGCAGTACCTATGTGGCCCTGCAGTGTGGAGATTAGACATTGGCTACTGGTACCCTTCCGCTGTAGTACTCCTGGAATGGGTATGCATGGCACATAGTGACTCGAGAGCCACGACTGGTGACTGGGCTTCAAAAACCTTCTAAAAACACCTGGATACAATGACACCGATTTCACATTCAGTTTCTCATTCACCGGTCATCACACCGTGGACACAATGCGCCTTTGTATGCCCCTATAAATAGTCTGAGTTACAGAAGAAAATTTTAAAAACTGAAGACAAAGCATTACATTATCAGGGATTACAAACTGACATACATGAATAAACATTGGGAACAAGCTAGAGCATAGCCCAAAAACACCACAGTCAACCTCCAGCATTAAGTCACTGAAATTAAATCATTTTATGGTTCTCCCACAGCGACACAGGCTAACGGTGCCAATGAAAATGAAATTAGTCTTCAGAATTATCTCCATCTCTAAACAAGGACAGAGAGAATATTTAGTGGTACATATTTTTTCCAGCACAGGGATCCTCTTAGGCAAACTTTCAAAATTTTGATAAACTCCCCTGCATTCCAGAATTATTATTATTATTTTTTTTTTTTTAAACTCAGATTTCCCCCTTTTTCTGAAAAAGCACCATCTGTGTGCGCATCAGCCTTTAACCTCAGCTATTACACCCCCTCCATGGACCCCACACACACACACACACACACACACACGATATATTCTCATGTAACCGATTCAATGCTTGGTCATCTTCCTCTTTTTTTTGTGCGTAACACTAATGTGTGTGTGTGCGCTTTCGTGTGAGTCAGAGTGTGTGTGTGTGTGTGTGTGTTCTCTATTTAGAATGTGTCTGAAAGAGTAAACCGCTCTCAGGGGGGCGAGATGGAGATGGAGAGAATTTTAGGTAACTTTGGCAGCCTTCCACATAAACCATTAAATGCAATCCTGAGCCTGTGCACACTCACCTCCCCTGTACAGCTCTACACTGCCTGCTGGACCTCATAAACACTGACCACTGCAACGTGACAGCCCCCACCACATCACTCATCCCCCCTAGGATATACTGGATGGCTGAGAGAGGGGGGGGCTCAGTCCAATTTTCTTTTGCAACATCAACCCAACACAAATATCAAGTCAAGCGTGAAAACCTCCAACTACACTGACAGCCTCATGTTAGAGGTGTGGTGGAATGTAGACGGTTTAAAACATTTTTTTTATTAAAGAACTGATGTCTGTAATAGTGTATTGTTTTTCTTTTTACACTGGCTGGGTCCTGCTCTGAAAGTAGTGAATAAATACGACATTAAACGCTCTTGTTGTTCATGGCCTTGATATCCAACACCAATCCACCAGATCTGAAGAGCAACAAGAGATTAAAATGAAAGTGAGCTAATATTCCCATTACCCTCTTGTTCCGTTGCCCAAAGAGGTGAAATTAAACGTGCTCTAAGGCCCCTAATCCTGGCAACACTTTAAGCACTTTTATTGTACACTAAGCCTCCCTTGGATAGGTCTCTCATGTTCCCATGGTTACTGCAAGAATACCACGGCCCTATTTGTTGCAAATCTACTTAAAGGACAAACACATTTGGACATTTTGACACAAATAGAGGACAATCTGGTCAAATATCACATAATTTATAATCAAATAATTATCAGCATTCACAGATTTTGTTGTTGTTGTTGTGTGGCTTCAACTAGAAGCATTGATTTATTCAACCTAGAGACGTCATTTTTTTCATATTGAAAATAAAGCCTTGTAAATTGAAGGGTCTGAACAAGGGGCCTTCGTCAATGAGTTCCCTGGAAACCAGGCTCCGTCCCAAGCAACAACGCAAAGCCTTTTAGATTTCATTAAAACGTGTGAAGATCCTCATTTAGAAGACTGAGACAATCAGTTTTTAAATGTTATTAAATCACTAAAACACTCCAGACCAACCTCAAATATTTTTTTAAAAAGAGTGACATTTGCTGAATAAACATTAATGCTTCTGGCCAAAGGGCTGACATTTTTTGGCACATCCCATTTATCCCACGTATGAGAAATGCATTTCCCTTCTGTTTAAATATACAATTTGCAGATATGGATATATATACCACAAGTGGAAAGTTCTAAACCAAAAGGTGAACGATCAAATCCCATATTCTGCATCAATAATTCTGCAAACAATTTTCATGTGTTCACTTAAATACAATTCCAATCAGCAGTTTTTTTAAAGTTTTTTTTTTTTAAAAACACAAAACCCACCCCATGATAAATTGCCCATTGCCATTCTGATTAAGGACCATACATTTATTACGTTTAATGCATTCAAGCAAAGTTCAACAATACTACTTCGTCTGTCTCAGCTAAGTGGAAAGAGCACTTCCCTTTTCATTTATAGATCTGTACTGATTTGTCTCAATGGCAATTGGGCCTATATCCCACTTCAGTAGTCCTTTGCATCTATGAGCATACATTTCACTGGACATTCTTCAGGCTCTCTGAAAACCACACCATCGTAAAATAATCTCGGGAGAAGTCAGTTTAAAAAAAAAAATTTAAATAAAAAAACACAGAAATGCTGGCCCTGGGTGAAGTCCTCACTGAACTTTCCATACACCCAACCAAAAAACCCAAATAAAAACAGCCAAGTCCCTCCCTGCAGCGAGGAAAGGCCTACGGTCAACCCACGACAAAAGCAGGCCCCTCAGAGCCTGTGCGAAACCACAGCCCAACCAACAAATGTCCCTCTCGGTGTATGCTGCGCCAGGGTCAAAGGTCAGATGCTACATTACGGACAGCGACGACTACGAGCCGCCCTGGGCTACAGTGCTTTTGCAGGGCAGGACAGGACACCCACTGGACCCTGATGCTTGTCATTTCAAACCTGACCGTCTTCGATGGAAAAGTAAGCTTTTGACCTTTGTGACTGAGAAAAATCTGGAAACTCAAGTGTTCTTCATGAAAACTTTGAACAACACTTCCCTGAAGTTTATTTGAGCTAAAATCAAAATTCTCACACAGCGCAAGAGACCGGATACAACGTTTGTTACAGGCCCGCGAAACCATAATGACACTTTTAACGACTTTTGATGGCGGGGAGGTGGGGTGGGGCGGGGGGGGGGGATAAAAACAGAACACAAAATTACATGCAACGCTCATGGAATGTGCCACAGACATGACACGAAGATTAATTCCCCAAAACCTCATCAAATGCGCATGACATGAAACAGCATAGTAAATACACATAAATATACATGTCACACAAACGGGCTGGTCTCCCGCTGCTCCACACTGAAAAAAAAAAAAAGCCATACAGAAAAACAGCCAAAGAGCCAGAAACAGCCAAAAACAACAACAGCCAACGCCTTGATACCTTTCACAGAGCCCACCGCAATATGCTAAACCTCCCTTTTCTTTCATACAAATGATAAAAATGGTTTATGTTTCCTTTCACGCTAAAATGCACACTGTGTGTGCACTACCGAAAATAAACGAACAATAAAACACTCAAAGACGAGGCCGGCCACTGAGGATGCCGGGTCGCAAACCGAAACGCTTGTCCTTAAAGCCGGTTCATACTTCAATGCGCAACGGCCGCTTGGGCGCAAGCCGCTTGGGTTGCAATGACGCACCAGGGGTCTCGGATGCGGCCGAAGAAGCTGCCCGCATAAAAAAAATCTGAGCCTTTTAAAAACTTGCAGACGCAGTACGCAATACCCTCAAGGTTCACCTCTTTAGCCAAGCTAATTCGGGAGAAGCTAATTCGGGAGAAGCTAATTCAGAATGTCAGTTTTCTTAACGTTTATTACCGTCTCACAAGTTCTACGCCAAAGGTAATAGGCCTCTTCACTTCTGATGTTTGATTTTAAATTCAATTTCTGTCCTGTAATCAGGTTGCGGTGCGAGACAATGGGCAGAAAGGTGTGAGAGTGAAGCACAAGCGCGTCAGGTGTTTTAAACGGTCATCACAGATGGCTGCTGGGTAGTCTGGTTTTTGTTTCGTCCCGTTTCCCAGCAAACGTCACCGACTTTATCTCCACCAAGTCAAAACACGTCTACGGAGTGGTTACAAACGCATTTCAGTGCAGATTCTTGACTAGCTGAGGCACCAGAATACAAAGTTTGGTTGCAGCCCAGTGGAAATAAAGGCCACCAAACTGCACGTCGCTCGGTGACCCGAGCGGCTAAGAGTTTAAGAGCCCTTGAGTTTCTCATTCTGCCTTTAAAAACGTGTTTTGACTGCCATTTCTCACTGTGTTTGCAGACTGCCTGAGTGCGCCATTCACCACGGTTTTCGAACGCGGTGTCAGTTGCAAGGCCTAAAGAGCCAGACAACGTCTCTGCGCCAGGGAGCCTCCGGAGGGTCTCGCCACGGGGGAAAAGGGAGGGGGGGGCCGGCTGTAGAGCTGTATCATAGCAACAGAGAGACGATAAATCCGAAGTGGGCTCAGCGGCACCTCCTCAAACAAAAACCCCACAGACACCCTCCGCTCTCCACTCCACTGAGGCTAACCCCGAATTTACACCACCCCCCCGCCGACATAATTTCCTGCTTATTGCCTTGCCCCCCCTGCAGTACTCTCATTCGGCCACAAGAAGTGTTTTTAAAAATGTTTCTTGGAGAGGATTTCCTTGGGCCTCTTCCTTTTATACTGTAAAACTGGGTAATGTGATGGCCTCCTACAGAATCAACCTGTTTCCATGGAAAGCAAATGCATTTTGGCTAGAAGACAGAGAGTCAGTGAGAGAGCTAGAGAGAGCGAGAGAGAGGAAGAGAAAGAGAGAGTGAGAGCAAGAGCGAGAGAAAGAGAAAGAGAGATTCAGTGGGACCAGCACACAGTCAATGGCGCTGTTAAAATGGCATGATGTGATATGATGTGGCCCAAAGACCTTGTCATCAGCCGGACCCATACGTCCCGGTGAGTAATGGTGAGAGAGGACTGCTGCAGGGCACAGGCCAGGAAATCAAGAACAGCAGCTGTGCTGAAGCACATTACTACCTGATGGCAGGTTGTTCAGCTGTACCACCTGGCCCCATCTCCTAACCCGAAAATTAATAATAGCACCGCCCAGTCCTGGCGCACTATTACTTAAGATTAATGAAAAATTTAATTTAAACTTTAATCTCCAATGTGCTAGAGATAAAAAATGTTTAAAAAATTTTTTTAAGGGGAAAATAAATGGAAACCATAGCAACCATGTGCCAAGGGGGTGGGGGAGTGTGTGTGTGTGGGGGCGGGTTTGACCAAGAGATTTTGATTAAGTAGACAGCGGGTATTGATCTCGGCAGATTAAAAACAGGATGTTAGAACAGCGGCTTGTTTTCGGCCTGCTGGTTTGAAGGCATGCATGTCCACGGTGGACCTCGGCCAACCAGCCATCGGGGCTGATGAAATGGGAAAGGACAGCTGAGTCTTGTCACGGCTGCCAGAAAACAAACATCCCGCTGTGAGGAAAAACGCAGCCAGTGACATCATCTTTTATCGCGCATCCTCACGGCCTTACAGTACGGCCTCTACTGTATGGAAGAGAAAAGATGACAAAATAAATGGCAACAACAGGAAAACCCAAAACAAGATAGGCGTCTGGTGTTATCACATTTTCTATTACATTCTTCTTTCAGACGTGCCGTGTGTGTGTACATAACCAAACAGAAACGCATATCATTTCGATGCTTTAAATGATAAGCTACGACAAGAACACCCACTTAAATGGGAAAAATGAGTCAAAGGTAACGACAGTGGATTCGATGGTTAGTCATAAGTCCCTAAAAGGACAGAAACCAGGCAAAATCTGGTTCAACTGGGAGTGCTGGAAATGTGGGAGGCAAAGGTCGTGACCACTTCACTACATCTGACAATTTCAAGTTAGTCACAGAATCAAGTCCAGATTTATATCCTAAAAACCCAACATGGAACACTTGAGGGAAGAGTGTGTATCAGAAAGTGTCAACTTTGATCAGCGCAGGATTAAAAAAACACATCTCTCTTGATCGCTGTAATGGCGACATAGTCCAGCTGTCTCTCGTGATCGTGTTTGTTAATTTGAATGTATTTTGTTGTGTCGGGCTTTTGTCTTTTGTTTTTTTCATGCGCTGTGTGTCTGTTGTGGGACGGGGAAGCGGGCTGGAGATGTTCAGGGCACTCCTGCTGCTCGCTTTGATAATATTGACAAATTGTATATTCGGGATAATTTTGTTTGTGGTCGTCACCATGGAGAAGCCTTCGCAACATATGCTCGGGAATGTCCGTTGGATCTGCAGCTACAAAGTTTACCGTCGCTCTTCACCGGAGTTGAAGATGTCGGGACTGATCTAGGACTGCAGGCAATCTTCAAAATGCCACCAGGGAAAGAGAAGATAATGTGGGGGTAGGAGCGAGGCGACGAGTGGGAAGGTGCAGTTTGGTGCTCCGTGTTGACAGTGGACAGAGACCGCATCACTGCTTGTATGGAGGAACATCGTGGAGGCGGAGTTTGTGTGTTGGACTGCTTGATAACACTGGACATCTCGGGACAGTGGGGGCTATTTTTAATCATGACATTTGGCTGTAGGCTATTACACTTTAATTCACTTAATTAGTTTGATTAATGCAATGTTTCTATTGAATGTCTTTTGTTTGATATGTTTGTTTGTGTGTTGTGGGTATGCCCCACTGTCTATGTCTTTTTTGTTGTTGCTGGTGGCTACAACTGAAGTTCCCTAGTGGGAAATAAAAGTTATTCTATTCTATCTCTCTCTGATATGCACACAGACACACACACACGGACACACACTCATACAAACACACACACACACACACACACACACACACACACACACACACACTCATACAAACACACACAGCACTATCAGTGCATGGAGTACTCTTACATATGCAAATGCAGTATGCTGGTTAATTGCTCAGGGGGGGGGGGGGGGCTAAGAATGCCTGGAGGTAGATGTGTTAGGAAAACCAGCCCTCCTTCCTACAAAAAAAAAACCCCTTAATGTGCTGTCCGGCCCAGGCCAGAATGAACCAGATTGCCACTGTCAGAGAAAGCACACCGTCATTCTGTCTAGACCTCTCCGCATTACTGACTCAAAGGCCAATGAGAAAGGGAGGGGAAAATGTAGAGAGAGAGAAAGAGAAAGGGAGAGACCGAGAGATGGGAGGGAGAGAGAGAGAAAGAGAGAGAGAGCGATAGGGGGGAAGAAAGGGAGAGAGAGCGCGTGGGGCACAGGGCAGACAGGGCAAACGTGGAAGGTCAGATGTGTGTTCTCGCCTGACTCGCTGCACAAAGCCCTGCGCCGGGCGGCGAGATTCCTGACATTCTACAGGCAACCTCCCGCGAAACGATGCTCCGCAACCAAGACCAGGGGGAGCGCAGCGCGGCAGGTTCTGGCGCTAACCCGCCAACTCAGTGGGTGTCCGGAGTCCAGACGGAACGGGTGTGCGCTCCGCTACTTGATCACTGACAACACACAAACTGACACACTGGCTGCAGAACACCCATTGCCACAAAAAACCCCCACAAATTTTCACATTTATTATGAACAATGATGATGATGAAATGAGGGAGGAAAATGTATTTTCCGAGTACGGGCCATAACCGAGGAACAACCGGTAACTCATGGATATCAGTCAAATCCCTCCTGAACACCAACCCTCCTGAAACCAGTATATGCTCAGGAAGGCTGTTGGACATTCCCATTGGATCCATGGGGAAATAATCTGGTGGGAAAAGCACAGAAAAAGGCCCAAACCCAAATCCAATGTTGGGTCACATTTATTAAAAAAAAAATTTTTTTGTTTTTGTTTTTAAAGTTGTTAATTTCACACATCACCTAACACAACAGATGAGGGTCCTACCTTGATACTACGAGAGAGTACCTTGACCCATGCACTGCCGTATAAAGAGGAAATGACTGGGCACAGTCTGGTGAACTAGTCACAACAGTGACACCTAGTGTAGAATTTTACAACTAAACAACAAGGTACGCAAGAGGTCGTCTCTTGTGCCCGCGACACCATCAAACCCCTCATGGGAGGGACTGAACAAAAAGTTTCAGATTCCACGACCTCACTGTTATAACTCCTTAACAACACTTTCATCATCATTTCATCTTTTTGCAGAAAGTTACATTAAATGGCATGCAAACTGGTCTCAAACCCATGCAGAAAATAGGTAGGCACTTATTATAAAAAGGGAGATTGTTGTAAACGGATTGCATTCATCATAATTTTAGTTTCTTAATTCGTTCTACAAGGATTCTACACGTCATCTTGCTGACAATGCTCTTGCCACATCAACAGAAGAGATGAACCCCAACCACAATCGTTATATTATACAGCCCAGGGGTCCCACCAGACCACCAGATGACTTGTTCTAGACACTTCCCTCTCCTTTCCAAATACAGTCTCATCACCTGCAGCAAACCAACTTCCCAGTCATGCCGAGACATATCAAGGTATGCAGCAAGCCGCGGTTTTACACGGATGAGTTTATTCGTGCGTCTCATGAGGAAAGAATGACAGATGATCCTGCTTCATCAGTGCGGATGGACGCTCCTCTCCTGTTTCGCTGCTCTGATTGGCTGAAGTCTGAACGGGCCTCATCCTATTGGCCCCCTCCCTCCATCCCCGCTGTCACTTCAGGGAACTGTTTTCCCTTGTTTTTGCGTGTTTGCTTTAGTAGCTATGGTGGTCTCTGATCAAAAACTTAATGAGGCAAGACGTGAGTGCAGGGAAGCCACATTCCTTTCTGGTGTTTTATGAATGCGGCGTGAGAGCTTAATGCAAGCGGGGCTGTTGTCATTTGTTGGAAAACCACACCGTTCTGCCCGTGCCGTTTTCGGGAATCGACGGCGAGTTCACCCATCGGCAATGTTGCGATGAAACCTGTCTCTTCAAAGGTCGAAGGGTCAAACGGCGGGGAACAACGCTGCCATGTCCAACTGCGGCGAACGCTAAAAGAGCATCTTCTTTTAACACACCATGGACTCTGTTCTGAGGCGGGGAGGTGAAACTGTGCGGGATGGATTAAAAAAAAAAAAGGCAGGGAGTCCCCGTTGCGTCACCCGAGGCCGACAGACACTGCAGCAGCAGCAGACTGATCTGTCTGAGGTCTCCGGTGCTCCGGCCCGACAGCTCTGAGTCACGCCGAGGCCTTGCCAGCTCAGGCCAGGAGGATTCTGGGAGACAGGGCGGGAGACTGTGCCAGCAGGCGCTCCGTACCGACGGGTCAGCGCCTTACCACACCTTTCCTGTGGTGTGAGTGGCTTTTCCTCACAGCCGTGGGGAGACAGGAGCCATCCGCCCCCAAACCCGCCACCCCCCCCACCCCCCCCCACCCCCCATCCCTCTGGTCTCAGCCCACTCTGTCTCTACAGCCGCTCTCACTTAAATAAACACACGCCATCCCTCTGCCCTTTAGAATTATAATCTGGGCGGCTGTGGCTCAGGAGGTAGAGCGGGTCGTCCGCTGAACGCAGGGTTGGCGGTTCGATCTCTGGCTCCTCCTGTCCACATGTCGAAGTGTCCTTGGGCAAGACACTGAACCCCAAATTGCTCCCAATGAGCAGGCTAGCGCCTTGCATGGCAGCTGCCGCCATTGGTGTGTGAATGTGTGTGTGAATGGGTGAGTGAGAGGCCATTGTAAAGCGCTTTGGAAAAAGGCGCTATATAAGTGCAGTCCATTTACCATTTAATCTATAATCCACTTTAACACGTTGAAACTGATGAGCAAAAAAAAGTTGTACTGGGCAAAAAAAAAAATAGACTTCTTCTGTATTTATGCAAATACGTTATAAAAAATAAAGTATTGGGGTGGTGTAGCTTATAGAGTCGCAAAACCGACCTTTGTCACATGTCTCTCCCTCACTTCCTGTCTCTCTAAACCGTGCTGTCCAATGAATCTGAAAAGACTGAAAAACATAATAAAAATAAATAAATAAATAACATCCGATTCTGGATATTGGTTGAATGGTTTTGCCGTCAATGCCATCCCATATATGAACGTAAATGAACGAATCCCTGAGGACGGGCCGTGACACGCTAAAGGTGATGGACTGAGAAAATCCACGAAGGAAATAACGTACAGTGATAATCAGTAGTACTGCACGTCGACACCATCAGCACGCTTGAGCGTGCGCTGAATTCCAACACTCTACCATTATGGCTTAATTTACTAAGACCTTTAGCGTGTGCGAAACCTGGTCGGTTTGCACCAATCATTGGTTGTGTTATTACTTTTGCCTGTGCTAAAAGGTTTTGCACCCACTAAAAATCTTAGTAAAACAAGCCCATAGTGTGCGGATTTCACTGGCAGCAGAGTCCAACCTGGCAAAGACATACAGTTGAACACAGGCCATCAAACACAGGCCATCAAACACAGGCGATAATCTAGGAGAGCACACGAGCCCCAACACCCCATCAGGACAGAGGCTCCACAATGTTCCCGTCTTTGTGATTTGTTTTTCAGCTGCCAGATCCACTGCGGCCATCCAGGCCTCGTTAACTAACGCAAGGCCCTGCAGCCGGGCGGTTCATAAAAAGCGGTGCCCTGCAGAAACGGACGCGTGCGCCAAGATCATCAACCGGTCTCTGTTGCACGTTGTTGTGCACGTCTCAATCTCACTCACAGATGGCGAGCAGGGTAGCCCATGCTGAGGACTCGGCTACAACCGTCCCTGCGCAAACATACACAAATTATTTGAAACAGAATAAGACTGTCTATCTCTTGCACAGCCCCTTCCATTTCTGGATGTTGAACGGGCCTCACAATCAACATTCAGAATTGCATTACTCTCCGGAAAGTTTTCAACTGAAGCACTTTGTAAAGCACTTTGAGCTGCATTCGTTGTATGAAAGGTGCTATATAAATAAAATACTTACTTACTTAACAAAAGTTAAAATATATATTTTTTTAATTAACTGGAAAGAGAGAGAGAGAGAGAGGGACACCATGCTCAAAATTTTGAGAGAAAGAGAGAGAAAATCCATGCAAAAAATGGAGAGAGAAAGAGAAAGAGAAAGAGAGGGATTCCATTTTAGAAGAGTGACAAACAAATGAGCCCCTTTACCAGTCCCCTCTGCCAGTTTCGGCTTGGCAGACGCACGTGTGACCCACGTGAACAAGTTCAACGATAACTAATGATGACAACTTCCTAGACGGGTCAGGAAGCCCCGTTAGAGGGATGCGTACGGAGATTAATGGCTCATCCCCTAGTGAAAGAACCAGCTGGCACAGTGTGCCCCCCCCCCACCCACCACCCCCCACCCCTGTTCTTGAATTTAAAACAGCAGCACTCTGGGGAGAATAGGAGAGGATGGACTGTATCAGTGAGGTGTATCACGTGTGCTGTATCAGCCACCCACATTTACCGGGGGGGGTGTCCCGTTTCCTCTTCTGAAAATCCAAACGTTACAATTTGCAGCACAGTCCAATGATCCAGACGGAGTGTGCCCGAAACAGGAAATGGGAGAAGGGGGGGGGGGGCTCAAAACAATGACAGCACAACCAATCAAATGGACAAGACCGTACTGAGAAATAAAACCAACAGAGAGGGAGAGAAAAGGGCCTTCGGGCACAGACGGCTGAGTATCAGAGCGTCATTATGAGGAGGAATTGGATAAAGCGAGATGGAGAGAGGGAATGATCCGCTGCTCCGCCTCTCTCCGATTGGCTGGGAACTGGCCCTGGCAGCGCTGAAGGGTGTGATGTTTTTATTGAGGGGATGGCATGAGAAATCACCACACTGATGAGCAGCTAAATCCCTCCCTAACCCCTCAGTCCATTACATGAATGCACACACACACATGCACACACGCACGCACGCACGCACGCTCACACAATACGTGCGGACACTCCTACACTCACATACACACACACACACACGCATGCGCACGCACGTAAAGTCCTCATACACACCCACCCACTCACGCTCACACAATACGTGCGGACACTCCTACACTCACATGCGCGCGCACACACACACACACAGACACACACACACACACACAGACACACAAACGTAATGTCCTCATACACACATACACACACACACACACACACACACACATGCATGTTCACGCACCCAAGCTCACTTACACACACAAATAAGACACGCAATGTCCTCTTCATATATATACACACCCACACACACACTCTCACATATATACTTGCAGGCAAATGCTCACTAGCACACACACACAATTTTGTCAATTAAATCATCAAGGACAACTGCTTCATGTCGCCCTTCAAATGAGTACTTATAACCTAATCCAATAAGTGAATAAAGTCCAAAAAAAGATTTTGCTGCACATAAAATACCTAAGTAGCGAAATTTGCTACTTTTGTTTAAAGTAACCAGATACATTTGCCTCGTTATGTTCATTCATTGAGAATATTTTTGTTTTCCACTTGTGGTCTGTGATACTTGCTATCTACAGTATATGTTGTGTGTACCTTACATACATGCTTCTATTTCTGTGAGCTGTCCATGGTTCTAATGTCATGCAATTCCTTGTTTCTAGTATAATTACCTATAAATATAACCAACATGTAGGTACAAAACCCTGTCCTGTTCATCTTACAGGCAAGTGTCTCCAAGTGTCACAAAATCACAAAAATATATTGTGTCACTTGACAATGAGATGTGTGGGAGTTTCAGTGAAGAAATTAAAATATTCAGATGGAATCTATACGGGGGCCATTCTGAGCGTTTGACAAAATGCTTCCAAGAAGTAAGCAAGCAATAATGGAGACAACGTTCTCCATTATGTGACAGGTTTATTAGGATTGGTCATGTGGTAAAACCTCTGGAGGGAAATTACTGACTGACCGCTGTCTAGCAGGGCTGATCAACATATTGCTTGTGTTCTCCCCACTGTCATCCCCGAGAATCACACCGCTGCTCACACAATAAAAGGAACACACTGACTGTGTATTTTTCCTGATACTCTGAGCGTTTTGTCAAGGCATTAGCAGCCAAGAATCAATGTAATTATATGATGCGTTTCTGCCAATCAAATAGAAGCCACATGGCCTTGCTGCTGATTGGTTGTCATAACAACACCCAAAAGATGGAAATTTTACCTATATATTTATTTATTTGTTTGTTTTATTTATTTTCCTCCACAAGCATTTCACATGGCTTCTGAAGTCTGGAGGTGCACTGCGGCATCAGATATGACTATAGACACACAAAAAATGACAGAAAGAAAGGCGAAACGTTGCATGTCGGCGATTATTGTTATTGCGCTCAACGTAAATATTGGATAATTACCGTTACGGTTTACTATCGCCCAGTCCGACTTGAACATGAGGGAGCATGGTTCAGAAAGTCCATTAAAATGTTGTTTTTAATATTCTGTGTTGTGATTCTCAAAGACGGCGATGCCAATTCAAGCCGCGATTCTGTGGGTCTGGAGACCGGAGCGTATAGGCACACAGTCAACCATCACAATGAGCAGGTCCAGAGCACATTTTCATGTGGTCAGGGAAACCTCATTCATTAAAGTATTAAAAGATAATTATCTTCCATTTCCTCAAATGAGCCGACTTAAGCATATTTCAAATGGAATTATTACTGGACTACGCTTGAATACAAATTAAGGGAAATTTCATTGCTGCCAACTTCGATTCGGTTATAATGTCAACCTGAAAAAAGAAAAAACACCAAAAATGTATTTGAGTGAAATTAGGCTGATATAAGAATAAATGGTTTCCCTCCTTTGGGTTATATGTATTCTTGCTTTCCACGCTAACCTCCACAGACAGTAGTGAACGTCTTTCTTTGCTTTTCTTGCTTTTTTTACAACCACACTTCTCTGTTTCACTGTACAAACAGCTGGCAAAAAAAGGCAGAGTGAGAGGTAGTCGACCCCTGAACCTTTCGGAAGGGACACCAGTTCAAGTACACCTGCGGAAATTCAGCACAAACTAAGCAGGAAGGGCTGAGAACCAGCGCAGCGGGGACGCCGTCAGGAATAGAGCACACGCTGTGTGGTCGAATCCCAAACACCAGACTATCCAAAACCAAGCTCTGAGCCTGACCACACTGCAGACTAATGACAAGGCCTGAAAACCGTACCTTATTAGAATAAATAAAACGCACTATAAACGCTCAACAGCCATAAAAAGTCACACAGCCCTCAATAGAGTCATTCATAAACTGGAGGGGGGAAATCCGGAAAAGTGAGCGAGGAGCGCCAGATTGGGATGGGAAACGTAAGTAAACACTTAAATGAATATAAAATGACTGTCTGAGGAAAAACCCCCGTGCTGCTAATCTGAGCGTGCAGAGAAAACCAAACAGGAGACAGCAGCCGCCCGCGGGAGAGGAACCCGACCGAGCCGGGAAGCCCAAACACACCGGGCACCTTCGCACACCCCGTCCGTGAGCAGAACAAGCGACTGCAGCGTTGCGTCGAAACAATGCCCGGCCACACAGAAGCTCGCCGCCCAGCTGCCAGGAGGAATACATATCGCAATTCTGCACGTCGACGTTTAAACACGTGTCGCGAAAACACTTCCATGTTTTACGCCGCACGATGAATCAGCATCCCGTGCTATAAATCAATACTAACAGGGTCCTAACCGGGCATTAAAAAATAGATTCTCCTCCAGGAAGGGAGGAAGAAAAAAAAAAAAAGCCATGAACAATTGTTATTCTGCAGAGCAGAAAAGGGGTTATGGGAAAAAAAGAATCCACACAGCATTGTGTAATCTTTTCTACTCTTCCAGTCCAGTCCAGGCTTACATTATATACACCAGCACTGCAGGGATGAAGAGACAGACCAAAGTCTGTTCCTATAAGTAACTTAATTTATATATATCCCTCATGACTTTTCTGGTTTTATTTTTGCATTTAACTTTATATAAACCACTCTAAACTGCAACTTGTATGAAAGGTGAAAATGTTATTATTTTAAAAAGTATTATTACTGAGATGCATGCGGCCAGCTACACTGCACCAAGAACTATCGCTTCAAACTGAATGCACCACCCAGAAAGCGCCGATGATATTTGTAACACATGAAGGCACATACGCAGAAGTCAGAGGAAATGTATCACACAAAATAAAAGTGGCGGTTCTGAATGAATGATTACTGACGTCCACACCACACAACCACAGGGAAAAAGCTGGTTCAGCCAAGGTTAAGGATACAGGGGTTGTTGCTGTCGATGCTGCAGTTATCTAGAATGAGAGCGAGGCCGTCCATCTCTCTGACCTGGAAGAGAAACAGATGCAAGTCAACATGTTAATACTCAAAGGTCAAAGTCAAAGGTAAGAAACTCATCTCCAATTACTACAAGCTGGAAAAACACAGAATACTGGCCATTCCATTCAAACCAAACCAAACGCAACCAGAAATGCAACATTTAAACATTCAAGTTCAAAAATGTTGAGGGCCGATTCATTTCAGGACTTTGTGCCAGTTTCTGCTGCTCTAAATGACTTTATTTGGTCGATCATATCTTGATTTTATCTTTTGTTTTAATCTAGAGGCCGTGTGTGTGTCTCCTTATTTTACTGCGGTCCAATATGGGAGTCCAACCAGCATCGACGTATACAGCCGTTTCGAAAACGGAAAAAACAAACGGCATCCAAAAACGCACCCAAAAGGTATGGAGAAACTGTTAGAAAAAAAGCATAAAAGCAGCATCGCGGCAGGGGTGCCAATTATCAGAACGAACACCACCCAGAGTTCCCAAAGCCCCCTGATCAGATAAGGTCTAATTACCAGAGACAAGCTGGGAACTGAACATCACACACGAGCAGGGTCACTTCGGCCATTCCCCCCCACTTCGCCCAGGTCAAAGCTGCAGTCTAAGGACGCAGAGCTCATTAACAGGGCTTTGCTATAGCGTCTCCCTCCGATAACCCCGTGAGCTGGCTACGCAGCCAACAGCAGCAGCAGCAGCATCTTAAAAATAAAGAAACATACAGCCCTAATATTTTATCTAATTTAGAAGTACATAAAGTATGCAGTGTATAGCGCAGTAGGATGCGACCATCCATTTGCTAATATCCATCCAGAACCATCTATGCTTTCAGTTTTTGGTTCACGCCATTACTGCTGCAATACTGCAGCGCTGCATTTATGAATATAATGAAAAGCAACACTTCCCCTAACCGCTCTTACACAATGCTCTTGAGAAATATAAAAGTTCTATGTATACCATCACTGACAATCAGCCAGCACAAATACATTGAGCATTAATGGATGTCTGACAGATTTATATTTCTTGTCAGGTCGTGACACGATGAAAACCACAATGGTTAGCCTGATATTAATCACCACGTTGCATCACGTGCCCTAAGAGGTTGTAAACAACATTTTCTACAGCCTTTTTGCGGTTGTCTTCACACGGTTAATATCACCTTCCAGACCCTATGACTTCTGCTGAACCAGCAGACTGCAGCTTCTCCATCCCCTGCCCCACAGTGAATAATACAACTGGGTTTCAAAACTAAAGAAGAAGAGACCAGGATGTCCTTTCCCACGAGTGTTTCTTTTATTCTGTTCGTTTTCTTTACTCTGCAGATTTCAGGTGTCAGTGTAATTCCGCTGGAGCTTCATGCTAAGATTTGATGTCAATGATCAAGTCATTGATCGGCTTTTTTTTGTTTTCATATCATATAAATCAACAGTAATGCTCAAATACAAATAAAATACAGCGGCGCAGTGAAAGATAAAACTTGTTCATTTCATTTGTTCTTTTAATTTCAATGAACGCTCATGAAACAGACACACTACCCTGGTAAATCGCACATCAGCATTGCACAAAATCTGTAGGTCATATTTGGGAGACTTAGTTTATTTTACATATGATATACAGTTATATGGGGGACCTAGGACTAAAAAACAATAAACACAATGGCTAAAAAATAAATAGCACTTAATTACACGTTATGAATAAGCTCGACTTTGACGTACATCCGACCGACTGGCAGTTGTGTGCAACTTCGCAGCCACGGAGAGAATAAAATAAGCAAACAGACTTTAAATTAATAGCAGGTTCAGTCCAGTATGTTAGAAATGGCTTCACTGGCCTGCCAATACATTTTTGTTTAAATTCAATAGAATATTGGTGTCACCCACACAAAAAGGAAAACCGTAGCCCCAGCACTTAAACACACAATAAACAGCCAAAAAAGACTTTACGGGACATTCCTGAATCAAAGCGAATGACGGTTCCCAATACACCATGAGAGCACCCCTCCCACATTGTCCTCCGTTCCCAAAAGGGCAGGACCCCATCCTCACAAGAGCCTGGCCTGGCCAAGCGCTTTACTCTTTACGGGGTCTCGTTCATTCACGCGCGTAATATAACCAGAGACCAGGAATAATTTTTAGAAAGGCGTCAAGTCGGAAAACACCAAGGACGACTTTTTTCCTTTTATGATATTATACAAATCCTGCCAAGTGCAGGCATGCATGCGGTCGTACAGTTAAGTGTAAACCAATCCGAAAGGCAGCACTGGGCACACAATGCTTCGTATAGGTTAAACAATCCACTGCATTGTGAAACAACCCTCTGCTCTTTAACCACTAACTTTGCTGACCCCCCCCCCCAACCCCCAACCCCCGAAAACGCCACAGAAGTGCAGAGCACCGCATGAAAGACTGACGCAGTAAAGAGTGAGAGTGTAAAGAGTGTAACACCCTGCAGCAGAAACGCATCCTGTCATTCCAGCTCCAGCCTGGTGTATGTCTAAGTGAACTGTTTTTCCATGCGATGGCCGTTTACTTCTGTGAAAAGACGGTGAAGCGGGCCGGCAGTCTACACAAGAAAAAAAACAAAAAAAAACCAACAAAAGCAACATTTTACTGTGTATGTAGAACAAAAAGCCAATAAGATAATAGTGATGGTATAAAAATAAATGAACTCTTTATGGGCCGTGGTCTGCCGACAGGCCGCACTGCGGAATTGTTTATCGCTGCACCGTCTTGCGCCGCGCGGTTTTTCAGGGAGCGGGTTCAGAGCCGTTTGCTGGAAGTGGCTGCCGGCCAGGTTTTTTCTTGTCCCCTCTTCATTATCTGTATTTTGTGCCTCAGTGATTGGCTGCATGCGAATAATGAATAACAGGCGACTCTCTCCCATTAAAATAATACCCTCGTTGGGGGCCTCATGCCAGCTTGGCACTGCCAGCGCTAGGAAGGGTCATTCACATCCCGACAGCCCACGGAACGCAAGCCAAAGTGTGGAATTTTAATTGTTTCTTGGTATCAACTAGTTAGGCATTTGAATTGGCTGGCTCAAGATAGAATACTAAAGACAAAATGGGGGAAATTGGGGCGGTGAAGAGGAGGGGTGCTGTAAATTTTGTTAATTAATCCTCTAAAAGTACAGCTTTGGGAAAAAAAAACTAAAGAATACACCCCCCCCCCCCAGAAAGAGGACACACAGTGACAGGTTGAGTGAATATCCTTGAGGGCAAATCCCAGGGAGATTACGCATTTTAACGGACACAACACCTTATTAGCCTCTCCCTGACCTCTCGGGATTGCCCTTTGACCTCTGGCCTGACACAGCCATGCCTCCCCATTGTGAGTTACTGACGTGAGCCTTTTCAGGCCTATTAACACTCCTGCAAAATATCCAAAGGCTGGGAATCCCAGTGACTCTCTGGCACTGCAGGGAAGAAGTAGGAGTTTAATTAGAGACACAGCACCTCCAGTAATCCATGCTCAGGCCATTCATAAAAAGAACAAGGAGGGGGGAGGGGTGCAACGGGAGAGATGAGAAGTTTTTAACAAGAGGTCAGGGAAACTTTGGCCAGGAACATCAGCCTTCGTGAAATCCACTGGTAAATCCCCCAGATTAGTGTGTCCCATTGTTTCCGTGGAAGCCTGCTCCCACCATGCAAAAGACAGGAGGTCGATTTAGGGTCCTTTCACACTGGACTCCATTTTCTGGTTTGGTACCCAAGATGGACAAGATGGAGGATCTTTTTTTTTAGTCAAACAGCAACTGACTCCGGTGGACGGACTAATGTTCATTGCATTGCAAATCAGTCTGATAAGAGCGTCTGCTAAATTAATACAGAATAATGAGCGTCCGCTAAGTGAATGTGAAGTACGGACAAGTCACCTTTTCATTTTATTGCAATATGTTTTTCTGCACAAACCTGTGCCTGTGTACCTGTGTAAATCCCCTGTTTCAACCATCAGGTATGTTCACCTATCAGGTGTGTTTTCTCGAGTGTGAAGCATATGTATAAATGATTTAGTTACTCTAAATTGTGGGTGAAAAGGCTACTTCACTGCCTTCCAGTGTGCTTATTGTGTGGTCCTTATATAAACTCAGGAAAGAGGCATAGGGCCCATCAGGGAGGGGTAGGCAACCCTGGTCCTGGAGTGCTGGAGACGGTCCTGGTTTTTGCTCCATCCATTACATTACATTTATTTGGCAGACGCTTTTATCCAAAGCGACGTACAATAAGTGCATATTGAAGGTCATTGACACAACTACAAAGCAAATCCGATGAAGCACAACTTTCTCACAACATTGGAGCTATCCCTAGTAATGAACATAGAATACAGTCGGCTATACCTTCTAAGCTATAAAATAGCAAAAATATAGAAAATAAAATAAATAAATAACTAAATAAATAATTTCAGACCACGACGGTGTTTCAGCTGAGCGCAACGGAGTGGGGAGTTCATTCCACCACTGGGGAGCTAGAGTGGAGAAGCTCCGAGGTCGGGACGAGCGAGAGCCGTTAATACGGAGAGAGGGAAGTGCAAGTCAGTGGTCGAGCAGGAGCGTGGTGCTGGATCAAGTCCTGTAGGTAGTATCCAAACCTATAACTACATAACTGGTACATAACATATTCATTGTAATTAATCAGCTTTACTGAATGCAGGTCACCATGCGCTGAGGGCACTCTGCATCTCATCATTCAGAATATTCAGGTTCAGACTTTTCATTACCCATCACACTCTTGCGATCAAGCTCAGATGGAACAAAAACCAGAAACGGCACCAGCACTCCAGGATCAGGGGTTGCCTTCCCCCTGCTATGAGGAATGGCACATACTGGTGAGGCTCTGTTCGCTAGCTTGAGGTGTAGCGGGCTTTTTGAAAAACCAAAAGTTCCCAGAATCTGGGAGGACCACAGCACGGCCTCAAAATGAGAGAAACTGCAAATCACAAGGAGACCGTCTGGAATCGCACGCAAAAAACAAACCAGAACATTCCAATGGTCACTTTCCCATTCTGTGCACAAACGCGAACAGCAAAACGGGACACATTTAAGATGGACCTCTCCATGGATAATATATATTTTGGATAACACTGGCATCCGTTGAGGTCTTGTTAAACGAGGTCTTATTTATTTATTTATTTTTATGTGGCCTAAAGGATTTTTATTCACAAAAAAAAACAAAACGAATTTAGAGAAAACAACCTATCATTATCCTTGAAAAGCGACAAGACTCCCTGCCGTTTCTAACACCAATGTCAAGATGATTCATCCGTGTGACAAATTTCAGTACCGCAGTTTTATGCTATTGCTCAACCTTCCTGAAATGTGTACGTGAAACACCAAATACAGCCAAAATGGGTTCTGGCGTCGCAGCCTAAGATCCAGCTCATTTTCCTGTGCTCTAATATCAACACATTCATTTCTCACTTATTTCGTTTTCAGAAAGACATTTTCTCAGGACATGAGACCGCTTTCCCGGGAGCCGTGGTTATTCAGGACTCCGATGGTGTTGGGATTGGTCACTTGTGATTAGTTACTCCCCACCCCCCTTCCTCCACCCGATGGTTCCTGGAACCCAGAGGTAGGCAACCCTGGTCCTGGAGTGCTGGTGCCGTTTCTGGTTTTTGTTCCACCTGAGCTTGATCACAAGTTTGATGGAAGATCAAAAGTCTGAATATTTTAATTGGTGAAATGCCGAATTCTTCCAGCACAGGGGTACCTTGGGGCGGCTGTGGCTCAGGAGGTAGAGCGGGTCGTCCGCTGATCGCAGGGTTGGCGGTTCGATCCCCGGCTCCTCCTGTCCACATGTCGAAGTGTTCTTGGGCAAGACACTGAACCCCAAATTGCTCCCAATGAGTAGGCTAGCACCTTGCATGGCAGCTGCCGCCATTGGTGTGTGAATTTGTGTGTGAACGGGTGAGTGAGAGGCCATTGTAAAGCGCTTTGGATAAAGGCGCTATATAAGTGCAGTCCATTTACCATTTACCTGCATTCATTACACCTTATTAATTCAAATGAATGTTTTGTAATTATAGGTTTGGATGGAGCAAAAACCAGGACCGTCTCCGGCACTCCAGGACCAGGGTTGCCAACCGCTGCTGTAAACCTACTGCAGAACCTTGTTACCTTGTTCTGGTTGTCTGTGTGGGCGTGGCACAGGTTGCCAATCAGTCGGACCAGGTGCGCTTTGAAGCTAACGCCGGGTTGGTAGACAGGACCTGCGGTGGCGGCGGGGGAGAAGTCTCGCGTGGCGCTGAAAACGTTGTGGCTTGCCTTGCCTGCGGCGTGGACCTCTCTCAAGAGCTCTGCAGTGCATGATGGGAAGGGGGGGAGGAGGAACAAAAAGGCAGATGATTTATGACACCCTTTCAGCAGAAATACATGCGCCAGCCCCACGGGCTTCAGGTGCACCTAGCGAAGGTGAGAGATGAGAGATGGGGCGCTATGGCGCTCGTTTTTAGAAGGGCGCAGCTGGGGGGGGGGGGGGGGGGGGGGGGTGTTGCAAAAGGTTCTTGGGCTGCATGTGAGGTGAGCTTCAGTGTTGTGGTAAGAGGGGGGGAGGTTTTAGGACGTTTGGGGAGAGGTGTGGGGGGGGGCATGTAGCGGAGTCTGCAGTTTCATAAACATCTCACGTCTCCCCGAACACATGCTGGTGGCGGCTGGATTTACACACACCCCTCCCCCACCACCACCACCACCAACGTTCACCTTCGCTGATTATCTTGATAAGGACATGGAAAACTTCCACTGAGAAATGTTTCCTACCAATACAAGGTAGGAAAACATCATTCTATTATTTTCCACAGGGTAACTTTCTCTCTCGCTCTCTCTCTCTCTCTCTCTCTGACTCACAGACACACACACACAAAACAAATGTTCTGTACTAGGTAATAGGGCAAATTACGGCATAAGATAAAAGTTTAACGTGCGTAATAGACTTTCTGAATTGACTTATGACTTCATAATTGCACTTGGCTTACCAACAGTAGTTTCGAGAAGATCGGGGTGATCCTGCAGGAACATTAATTTTTTGTGGTCGGAGGTCATCTCACAGAGAACGTCCAAGAGCCGCATCACTGTCAGGGCCTCCTGGAAAGGTCAGGCAGGGGTCACGCTAGCCCCATCATTTCTCCCCTCCCTTTATTTCTCATGTCATTGACTAAAGGTTGAGATACTCCACTAGACTTCAACTGAACCAAAAAGAAAAAAAATCATCATTAATAACAATATGCTAGGTACCGTTATTTATATGCACCGTTAACACTGACAGACATTTCAACCAATGGATATACCCAGATAAATGCATGCTTTTTTTTTTTTTTCTTTCTTTGAAAAATGAGATCACTATCTTTAAATTGCTGACATTTTTAAGGCATCCATTTTGTTATCGTTAAAAAAATGTTATTTTTTTTAGAGCCTTAACAGTGTGTTCTCGCAGCATGACTGACACTAGTTTACTGTAAGTAGGTGCAGAGTTGATCCGTACAACTCTGCAATTTGTTTGAGCAAAAAGACATCAGTCACCTTGATCTCCCTTTGCTCTACTCATTACCGCTCTCCACACCCGAGAAAGACAAGACACAGAGATATTCGAGAAGCTCAAACCGCACTCTGATCTTGGGCACACAAACGTGCCAAATCAATGCCAGCAATTTGATCACAAGAGCTTTTTCGGAATTAGCATTAGCTTAGAACTGAACGCTGGTCTGCGCCAGGTTGCTATGTATCCTGGCACTGGCATTACGGACTCTGCCAGGTTGAACAGAGCTGACCTGTGGTTCCTAAGTCTTATCCCCACCACTGGCACAACTCTTCTTTTTGCACTCCTAAATTATTACCACATTTAATACAGAAAACAGGGAAAGAAAATTGCCTGTGTGTGTCGTCCTGGTAGCGGTCTGGAAATGGCAAGAGCAAAATGGCGGAGAACCTGGTCTTAATGCACACAGAAGAGCTGACAACTATTCAACTTTTGGGAGTAAGGGGCGGGGAGATGCTGAGAAAAAATGGGCAACTTAGCAAGCCGACGGCCCCAAACTGAACCCAGATTAACCAATTCCCCCCAACAATCTACAGGCCTCGGGAGGTGACTGGCAAGCGGACGTGTCGACCAGTCCACCCACAAAGCCACTCGTACAGGACCACTAAGACCGTCACAAACCCCTTTGGGGCGGCACGGTGCTGATGGGGCAGTGGTTGGCACCGTTGCTTCGCAAAAAGGAGGTTCCGGGTTAAAAGAAGCCTGCGTGGAGTTTGCATGTTCTTCCCGTGTTGAGTTTCCTCCAGGTACTCCCGATTTCCTCCCACAGTCTAAAGACTGCAGGACTACGAAGGTCATCATGGCAATTTGTTCGCAATTGGTCTAATATTATTATTATTATTACCTCATCAGGAGAGGACTCGGAGGCCAGGGACAGCACCACCTTGCAGCGATCTTGAAAATGGGAAGCCAGGAAGCGTGCCAGCCTGGGGGGCACCCCGCACCCCTCCATCGCCCCCTCCTCTTCCTCACCCAGCTGGGCTGTGATCAGCTCCAGGAGCGTCACTCTGCATCAGGCAAGGCGGAAGAGATGCCGTCACACACAGCTCTGTTCAGCGACAACCTAATACAGGTATTGGGGCTGAGGGCAAACCAAGAGGATTTTGGATACTGGCAAGGCCTGCAAATCAGAAGTTTGTACATGAGGTCCAGTGAAGTACTATAGAGCTTAAGAGGCCTAGCTAACTAACTGACTAACTTTAATGCTGGGGCCATTCTTTGGGGTTACTTCTAGTTATCGTTTGTTCTCTTATGAGTGATATTTCGAACCGTTGCCCTGGCTGTTTAGAAGCCGCGAATCTGGGTGTTCACAAAAAAATTATAAAAATAAAAGATTCCCTGGGTGATGGCGCCAAGCTGAATTCTGCAGGCCCTCAAAAAATAGCTCCCAGTTGTGGCCATCTTGCAATGTTTACCAACTAATCTCAAGCCTTTGCACTTGTGAAAACATACATTTGAACTTTTTGTTGCCAGACACAGAAAACCACACGTTTATAATTTCCTCCTCGAGGCGAGCAGGACACCGCGTAGGGAAAAGACACCGCGAAACGGGAAGAGACGAAACCGCGTTTTTTGTGGGAGTACCTTTCCTGATGCTTCAGCCCGACAAACATCATTTCAACCAGTGCCGACGACTTCAGGAAGTGCTGCGTGACGATCAAAACCCTGCAGGAAAAACACACACACACACACACACACACACATAACAAAGTGAAGAACATTAAGACACGTGTTAAACAAGCCCGGGATGTGCTTGGTTCTGGCTCTGACGCTCCGATAACTGCGCTGGCCCGTATTTGCGCCCGCTTGTCTGAGTCTATTTTTACTAAAAAAAGGGAGGAATGCAAAACACATTTTGGTACAGCTCCCACATGCAGACGCTGTGTTTTGTCTGCATTCGGTTGCCTTCCCAGGTCGCGGCCGACACGACTATATCACTTTTCCCCTTGCGCTTATCTTTCCAACATGACAGTCATTTCCATCACCTTTACGGTCCTGATATTGGTCATTAAGTCACAATAGAACCAGCCGGAGTGTTTAAAAAAAAAAAATGTCTGAGGGCATATGTAAGGCATGTGCATATTAGTCCCAGGTTATTACCCATGTGTCTGACATGCAATGATAATTATAATAATGCCAACGGAACAGCCTCAATTTAATACAGTTCCAGTTTAGCACATCCTCATCAGGTCTTTCAGAGGGGAGACTGAGACAAATATTTTGAGCCCCGTAATTATAAGTGAATAATTTCAAAGGGAAAATGTTTAGAATGGGAAAGTGGCGAAAAATAATTTTCATTTCCTTAGAAATTTTCACTTGTAATTTTGGGGCTAAATATAATATTTGTTTTACATTTTATAAATGCCACACTGGCACGGTAAGAATTCCTTACTTTACTAGTGCCTTAGCGGGGCACCCGCCACGACAACCCCTCACCGAATATTATCCTTAATAGTGGGAGGTCACAATCCATTCAACTGACCTCAAACAAATGCATTTCAGCTCACATACTGCTGGTGTTATTTTCTTTTTCAATCCACAATTTATTTTTGCATTTTTTCAAATAAAATCTTACAGTCCATAAAAGCCTAGAGTTGGGACAGTATCCAGTTTCGTTTCAAGAACATATCTGTCCACAGCAGTAAGCACAATGGTTTTTATATCGTAAAAAAAAAAAAAACCTTTAGCAATTCCCACCCTGTGATGCGGTGAAGTCCAAACTCTAGGATCAGATTGGAAACAGGCACCATCTCAACCCGGACAGACTTGGATTAAGGGAAACAGAAAGGCAATATCCCTGAATGATAATTTGAACGGTTATACGTCTGGTTTCTGCGGCCAGCCTTGATTGGTTGCTATGCTCACCCTAGAGTTCCTTCCCGAAAAGGAATAGCACAATGACTAGACTTTCTGTCCAAGAATCTTTCCTCCCCCCCCCCCTGAATACAAGCTGCAGTCAAGGCTAGGCTGTACAGTATGCTATCAAGACCGCAAAACTATAATTTGTTATGGAAGTGAAAGTTCAAACACAACAAAGGAAAAGGTCATGCAATATGACCCAATGTCACGTTTACATATTTCAGAATTGCACTGAGCAATATTGTCGTCGCTTTGGTTTACGTCGCTCAAATGAAATGTTCGAATGAAAGATACTGTGGGTCAAACCATTATATATGTCTGTTCATCTTAGCTCGCAATAATACAGACCCATCCATAAGCTCACAGTTCCTGGCCTATCAAAATATTACAATACAATACAAGTTCCAATGGGATGCATGATTGAGCTCTGCAGGCCTGAAGCCTCCATTATCCACAGATGAGGTAGTACACACAGACATCCGCCCTTCACCTTGGTTTGTTTGTTTTGACCTTCTTCCCGAGGTTCTGCGGTGCCAGACCTTCAGAAGGAGACTAAACCTTTTAGGTATGATCACAAATAGTTGGCAAACATTTCAGTTTCTCCAATTCTACCTGGATGGTTATGGTTATGGTTATAGCCATAATCTTACACAGTCATGGTAGCTTGTGCTTGCCTCGTGCAGGTCATTCTGCTGACATTGTCCATCTATTCTATTACACACACACACACACACACACACACACATACTCACACAAACTAACATACGCACACGCACACACACACAAACTCACACACGCACACGTCTATATTACTAACAGGGGACTATCGCTGTATACCTGCCAAAATGGGACCATCGTTTCTAGACAGTTTATTTATTACATTTATTTATTTTATTTTTTTTAAAAATTATTATTTTTTTAAATTATTTTTATTTAAGCTCATTGTTCATACAACAATGTTTTTTTTATTGTTAAACGGCTACAACATTTTAAGTTTTTCCTTAGATAAAAATCTTTTAATAATGAATATGCAAAATTTACATCAGAGTGAAATTATATAAATCACTGTAAAATTAAAATGACCGTCAGAGAGGGGAACAACTACAGTAAAATGTATCTAGTTACAAATACATACAAATAGAGTGGAAAAAGACATCAAAATTAATGACAAATTACTGGATTAACAAAATGCATTTAACTGAAATACGTGCAATTTGCACACACGCAAAATTACGCACACAAATACACACTCAAAGACACGCACACGCACACACACATAGTCACATACACTCAAAACACATACACACACACACACACAAAATACTATAGTGTACTGTGAAACACCTACGCCCAGTCTAGCTCTGGCTGTCTCTGACACAGGCTGATGATCCTCATGGCCAACTCCTGATGATCTCGATTCAGCACCAGCTGCTGCACCTTGTGCTGGTCCAGGCAGGTGTAGAGCACCATGGAGGCGTACGCAGCCGTCTTCTCATCACTGTGGTCCAGCAGGTCCCTGCAGGAAGTCAGCGCCCGTCAGTAAAACACGCCCGGCCTGTATCCCTGCCGTTTATTTACTCACGTCCCGTCAATGCCTGCTTACGTTCATGAGAAAAGTTTTACTGGGATGTAAAATGTTTTATTTTATTTCTTTATTTATTTATGTATTTATTTATGTATTTATTTATGTATTTATTTATGTATGTATGTATGTATGTATTTATTTAAAAATTTTTTTTTAATCAGGCTACATTGAAATCATTTATTTTTGTTATGCCTGAATGTTCACTAACCTCAGAGAGGGCTAATTCCATTGATAGAAATTGATTAGGACGTGTCCGCTCAACGTTTTTTGGGATGTGACATTAAAATGAGGTCCCGTGGTCCCTAAAGATCCCATGGCTATTATCTTGGCCAAATTCCTAAAAAGGCTCTACCAATCTGGCCATATTATCTTTCCCGGTTTAACTGGGCTTAAGCTCACTCCCTCTGCATCAGTTGACGTGTGGTGAGTGTTCTGCCACAAAATGGCGGCTGTGAAATTACAGTGGGTTGTGGTTGAGGTGAGATGACTCCCGACACAGAAAAGTATTTTGAGAGCCATGAAATGAAAGGTGCTATATGAATGCAATCTATGATTTTGATGATTATAATTATAATAATTATAATTATTATTAATTAAGAGTCTCTCTGTATGTACATTATTGTACTTGGGTCTCTGTCAATGTGCCTTGTTTTCCTTCCAGAAAAGCCACACCACATTTACGCAGACTTAGCAAAGGTTTGGCCATATATACAGTTAATTCCTTGGCTGGAGTCCACCTGGGTGTGAGGCCACAAGGCCATCCAAGGCCCTGCGTAAGTGCAGACAGAGAGCACGGGATCGATGAGCAGCAGCGCAGAACGTCGGTCTTATGCTGCTGGGATTATTCAATTCTGTTCAGTTTTCCGCAGAGACACCGTCACAAAGACATGTTACAGAAACAGGATATATATATATATATTTCCCAAAGGAACTAGGCACTTCATTGCACATGTAAGGGGGGGGGAATAATACAAACAAACATTTCAGTGCCGTGTTTTTGTGGACCATTCACCTGAAAAGGCACGATGCACGGCACTGTGCAGAGATGATTACCATCTCTCAGCACACAGCCAAATCCTGACATCAGTGTGTCATCAGCAATGTTCCTCTTCTCATAGGAAAAATCATTTTCCACTGGGATACATGGAAAAGAAGCCAATTGTGCGAAATGTTGATTGGCCTCTCCCATGTCTGTGAAATGTGTCCCCATAATCCTTATTTAAAAACGGGCCAACACTGCATTAAATGAACTTTACATACCTATAAGAATCTGGATAATTGGCCCAATTATAATAAACCATTCTGCCCTCATCATAATTATCCTCATCTGCGTGACTGAAAACATCAGAATACTTTATTACGATGTACACAAAAACATACCAGCTTCTAGCTTTCCTTGTCTTTTAAGAATATAAGATGTAATTACACACAAGGAGCATTCTTGTATAAATAACTGCCAGTACAGTTAGAAAGAAGGTAGTGGCTGCAATACAGGCGCAATGTGAAACTACAGAATTATGATTAATGAAATGCAGCAAATAATGCTGACTTGGACTGGATATGATGTGTGTAATCCACAACCGTATTCATTCTACCACTGATTAAGTAACTAAGCAGACCTTGAAAAGTGCTGGTGAAATGCAGCGTTAAATTTTCCGTCTCCCGTTCAATAAAAATAATGAACCATGTTCTTAAAATCTCTCGCAACCATAACGCTGAGCCGGTATAAAAAACTGCGAATGGAGAGAGAGCCGAAAACAGACAACCTAATGTGTTTGGTCTAAATAACGACTGTCTGCCTCTAAATTTAGGTTATCGATTTTATAAGCTTTCAGGATTTATTTACGCTGTTCGAAGTCAGACGTCAAAATGTCGTCTCTGCGGCGGAAATGTGCGACTGCATTTCTTCCCAATAAGTCCTTTATTAAAAACCTTAATAAAACATGACAAGATTAGACTTGCCAGTGGTCTCAAGTATAAACACTTACAAGAAGAGACGTGGAAAACAGTGCTTCCAGATGTCATCTTTGCAAACCTGGTTTCCAACGGCGAGGTTTCCAAGGAACTGTATCCCACAGCGCAGAGCTAGACCCGGTGGGGGGGGAATGGAAAAAGAAACGTGGAAACAACAAGGGACTTAGTGTCAGAGAGTAGGAGCTACAGCATTACTGTCAGTCAAGTGGGAGATATCAGCACGTCTTCCGACAGCGCGCTATGCACAGGCGTATACGAGGCATAAAGAAAGAAAAACACAATGGCGCTAAGCAGAGGTGGAAAGTCCAGGGGCCAGTAAGCAAAAGTCCTGCCATGTTTTTTTTCCACCCATGAACTCAGCCAGCTGATGATTTTGCCAATTAGTCCTACCTCCTGGCAGAACAAATTGTGCCAATTAGAAAATCCAGGCAACTGGTGCAAAATACTTGGGCGGACTTTTGGACTTTCTGGATCTGGATTTTCCCCACATCTGGCACTAAGAGTGGAGGTAGATGTCCTGCTCTGGTGATGAAAAGACAGCGACAGTCCCGAGCTGGCAGCCAGCAGTGTTGTTTGTGAGTTAAACGGTTGAGAGAAGAACAGCACCCTAAAAGTGGCTCATTACTGGCTTGTGGCTACGGCCACTCTTACAGGGTCTGTGGCCTGGACACATCGGACAGACGGGAGAGATTCTTTGGAAATGTCACAAATCTCACCGGCCCTCTGGAGATGGAACACTGTGTCCAGAGTTATGGAGCGTTGTTATAAAGGAAGTGTCTTTTAAAAGAGGCTGAGGTTTGGGATTATGATGCATTTTTAGGACTGCCTTATCCAGGAAATGGTTTGTTTTCACAGAGGAAGTTGTGGGTTAGAGTTCCGTCTCCCTCTCCCTCGCTCGCCCTTTCTCTCTCTCCCTCTGTTAAAATGCATATGACTGGGAAGACTTAGAAAAAAATAACACAGACAGATGTGCATCGTGATGGGGCTTAGAGGGACTGTGTTGGGCGTAACGTAATGGCGGGGTGCCGCAAGGCACCGGTGTCGGAGGGAGACGCCTGCTGGTTGCCTGTCCTGGGGGTCAAAGTTCAGCCGAGGGGACTAAGTAAAATCCACAGTGTGCCAGGGACTTTTCCCAACACAAGCACAGCTCAGCAATAAAAGTGCAAAATTAAATTACGCTGGGTTACAGCCAGCGAGAGACACAGCACAGGCCATGTTCAAAACCATGTAAACACTAACTCATTCCATTATGCTGGACCCTAGACAATAATAGACAAACTGCTGTGATAAAATTAAAAAAAAAAAATCAGTATCTAAAGCCAGCAGCCATATCACCTTCTTGTGATTTCACCCTTCGTGATGGCTGAAACTAAGCAGAGTTAGACTTTATTAGGACTTGGATGGGACTCCTCCAGGGAGGACTAATTTTGGGCTGGAAGAGGTGCTAGCGGGCCAGTGGGGGGGGGGCAGTCTTCCCTCTGGCTGGACCAAGCTGTACCACAATGCCCAAATTCAGTGGATGAGACACTACCGTGAGAGACAATGAGACAATGGGGCAACGAGTGTCACCAATGAGACTTTAAACTATTGCCCGACCACCCCTGTAGGTCCCATGACTCAGTTTCTGTTGTGTCTCGGACAAATTTCCAACCAGACTCTCTTAATCTGCCTATTTAATCATCCCCTGAATTCTTATTTTAATGCTTACACACATACTGAGATTCTGTTAATAAGGTCAAGTTATAGTAAGGAAACACAGAACGGCAATATTAACAAGGAAAATAAGCACTCAATCTCAATAATAAAAAACATCATGGAAAGATACTATGAATGACAGATAGCTACATTATGAAAGCTACAGGCTAATCATTAGAGCCTCTTCAAAGTTAGTGATTCAGGATTACAAGCCACCAAATTTCCTAAAATAAATTTTAGGCTACATCTCTATATCTGACAGTGAGCTTCCCAGCACTGCACCTCCATCTCTATATGTGACAGTGAGCTTCCCAGCACTGCGCCTCCATCTCTATATGTGACAGTGAGCTTCCCAGCACTGCGCCTCCATCTCTATATCTGACAGTGAGCACTGCACCTCCATCTCTATATCTGACAGTGAGCTTCCCAGCACTGCGCCTCCATCTCTATATCTGACAGTGACCTTCCCAGCACTGCGCCTCCATCTCTATATCTGACAGTGAGCTTCCCAGCACTGCGCCTCCATCTCTATATCTGACAGTGACCTTCCCAGCACTGCGCCTCCATCTCTATATGTGACAGTGAGCTTCCCAGCACTGCGCCTCCATCTCTATATCTGACAGTGAGCTTCCCAGCACTGCGCCTCCATCTCTATATCTGACAGTGACCTTCCCAGCACTGCGCCTCCATCTCTATATCTGACAGTGAGCTTCCCAGCACTGCGCCTCCATCTCTATATCTGACAGTGAGCTTCCCAGCACTGCGCCTCCATCTCTATATCTGAGGCATTGAGGCTACAGCAGAAACAAAAGCAAAATTACGGGTCTGGCTCTGCTCTTTGAAAACAGTGTGACCCCGGCGTGTGGTTACACTGGGTATGACCAGGGAGAGGTGAGGTGGGAAGGAGTATTTGAATCTCTGTGAATCTGCTGTGTATTTGAAGAAAGCCTGACCGCAGCTAATTTGAACGTGTCGGGGATGTGGGGGGGGGGGGGTTGGGGTGGGGATCTAAACTCGGGCTGGCGGACGTAGGACCCAAAAGCCACAGATTCCTGAAGACATGGTTCCTTTTCTCTTCACGCTTTATGGTTGTCGGGAGATTTGCAGAGCAGCCGTGCAGGCCTTTTTTCCCCCTGCAGGGGGAAAAGCACTGTACTTCTCACCTCATAAAATTGCAATCGCAGCTCCAACATCTATCAGTGTGTCCGTCGTGCTCCCCAGTTTCAGTCACATAGCACTACACTCAACCACACATTTAAGACAGGGACCTACCCCAACTCCATATATGCCATTTTTCAAGGGGACTGGATGACAGTGCATAATCCAACCAGTGGAGTCAGGTCGTCTAGTCGCCGTGGTGACGTACCGAACCCCCTGTCACAGGCCGTGCAGCTGTGAGGCTTTGGATTTCAGTATCATAAATGCGGCCATTTTGTGCCTTCACATACATGCCCCCAAGATAAAGGTTCACCGAGTCGACAGTATCACCTCTCGAGCCTTGGATCTCTGCTTTCCACAAAGAGGGCGGTGCTAAATGTAACCTGAGCACACCCCCACAATACAAACAGCGCGACTGAGGAGTTTGCACACATACCTGCCAAGTACCAGAATATTCCACTTAGTAGCTCAAGGATTCCCTCTCTGACTAACAGTTTAAAAAAACAATAATAATAAATGTCAATTTTCCAGCCTACTCGCACCTCAAGGAAGGGCCTACTCCAAACACGCCGGTCCCTGCTCTCCACAATTACGAAAAATATAGAGATGGCTCATTTAAAGAGAGGAAGGTTTTATTCTGTGGGTTCAAGTCAAACTGTGTGGTCTCCTCTCCTATTTTTAACCAGTGGGTGACCACCGTGCAATTAGGTACGCTGTACATCACCGCCTGACATGTTTAGCCTACCTCTCGCATATTTTCCTCACCAAGCGTGGGACACTTCTCTCAAGGATTGTGATTACTGTATGACGTGAATAACATTGAGATAACTTTATCAAGAGAGGCTCCTTTACTGGTACAATGAATGACCTCATGTCTTTTCACGATGGCCAATCTAACACTGAAAATCCAACGACACGCCTCATTAATGATGCTTCACATGGATATTTAAATCTGGACGTCTCAAAGCAAAATCCGGCCCTGGTTTTCTTTCTCCCAGGTAATTAACTGAACAATTAGTGCTACTGATTAGCCATACTGCCTTCACACCTGACTCCCAGGTAAAAGGAGTGTAGAAAACCAGCTGTTCTCGGACCTTGAGGACCGTGATTTGACTAGCAGGGCTATAGGATAAGTTTAACCACAGCACTTGGTGACTATGTCTTCTCAGTGTCCTAACACACAGTAGAATCAGTGATGTTAAGGGCAGACAACATAACCAATGGTGTCAAGGTGGCCTTTCCGGGGGATGGGGTTGATTTTGTCTGACCCTTCACCGTCTTGTCGTGTTTGATAATGAGTGGTTCAATAAAGGTGTGGGCCGAACGCATCTCGCGAACATCCCACGATTGGTTCAGGGCTCTCGGGCCATGCTGGAGTACATTCTCCAACGCAACACATCCTCTAAAACCAAGGCCCTTTTACCCAGCTTAAAAGAGCTTCTCAGAAAAATTTTCCTTTAGTTTTTCTTTTTGTGTGAGTGTGTGTGTGTGTGTGTGTGTGTGGGGGGGGGGGGGGTTGGGGGGTTGTGTGGTAATGCTGGGCAATATTAAACAATTTGCAGTAAAACAGTAAATGAATCCATGTCCCTTGAGAATCACAGCTCCCTACCCATTGGGCTGAAGGGAGAGCCAGGAAATCAGATGAAACCCCAAAAGGGTATCCATGTGCATTGTGGGTAACCACAGAATGGAAAGCCACAGATCTGGTGTCCGATAGTAAAGGCATTATTGCACAAGACTATTCAATACTGGCCCCCTTTAATGAGACCATATTATTTTTTTCTGTTGTTCTACAGGCCCGTCCCAACAGCCCCGGCTGGGGGCATATCACCAAGAGACAAAGGCACCTCGCGACACCGCGGCAACCGCTCTGCAAACCCAGTGCATTCTCAAAATCCACACAGCCCACAAATCCCGCTCGTCCCCCTTTTTTTCCCCGCCCTCTTCGGCGGCGCGCACCGTCCGCCATTTAAAAAAAAAAACGCGCCATCGCTCTCGCCAGTACGGCTGTCGCGGAAGACCCACCTTCCCCGCAGGTAAACTGCACGTGAAAAAGCAGAGTGAACTCACCATCGATCGGGCAGGCTGCGTTTTCCACCTGCAGGCCGGGCAGCACCTGAAGGACTGCGAGTGAAACCGGGACGAATCCCAGGTCCCTGCGAAACAAAAACACAGAACCCTCAAGACCAGCGTAGACCAGTCACCTGGTTCCACAGGTGCACTCTGCATTCCATTCATTTATTTATTTATTTTACAATCAAATAGGCAACATTTTCCAGTCACCGTTATTCAAAAAGCTAATCTGGACAGCTCTTCCGGTGGGAAGACCTTGGGTGGCAGGGGAGCAGTGGCGCACGTATCGAGGCATGTAGAGAGAGGCCAGTAAGCATTCAGAGCTTTTTGGGAAATGCTTTATGACCCAGAGCGTGCCTGGGGTGGGGTGATGTGTGTGGTCTGTGCCGCTCCAAGGTCAATGGGAGCTTACCGAGGGAAGGGTCAACGGCCAACAGCCAAATCCACAGCCAGGCATTCAGAGAAATAATGACATACTTGCACTTACGAAGCCATAATAACAAATCTGCCACAAGCCATTCACGTCTTAAGCTGTGGCAAGACACAAACAGGTTTCCGTTTTGATTGGAAAAAATTGTAAACCTAGAGAGGAGCTTTAATAGGCCACTTGAATATTTTCCTTTCCCATTTCAAATCATCATTACAAGCATAAATATGCGCTAAACATTACATTCTCAGGGCCGGATTTTACTAAGGTCACTTACTATAAAAAATAAACTCTTTTGGGACTCTTTTGCGGTCGCAGAGACTGCCACATTAACGACCGATTTACAATCACTGGTCCCAATTACGCAATCAAAGAAATCACTTCAATATTTTCCTTTCCTATTTCAAACCAACATTACAAGAATAAATATGCGCTACATGTTACGTTCTCAACTTGCTGTTCAACTGCAACTGCTTTACCTCAGTTTAACTATTTTACAATTAGCCAACCAAACTAGAGCCCCCCCACCTCCTTAACCAGCCCCCCCACCTCTCCAACCCGCCCCCCCCACCTCTCCAACCCACCCCCCCACCTCTCCAACCAAACTAGAGCCCCCCCACCTCCTTAACCAGCCCCCCCACCTCTCCAACCCGCCCCCCCACCTCCTTAACCAGCCCCCCCACATCTCCAACCCGCCCCCCCCACCTCTCCAACCCACCCCCCCACCTCTCCAACCCACCCCCCCACCTCTCCAACCAAACTAGAGCCCCCACACCTCCATACCCCGCCCCCCCCCACCTCTCCAACCCACCCCCCCACCTCTCCAACCAAACTAGAGCACATACCTGTATTTGTGGCCCGAAAAAGTGCTCAGTGCTTGTTGACCAATATAGACCTACAATATAGACCTACAATATAGACCTACATGTGCAGATTCCTGCACAATACACCAAAGTCCACTTAAAGACGCTTCACCATCCTTTTTCAATCAGCTCCACCTAAAGACTTCGCCATCCTTTTCCAATCAGCTCCATTTAAAGACGCTTCACCATCCTTTTCCAATCAGCTCCACTTAAAGACGCTTCACCATCCTTTTCCAATCAGCTCCACTTAAAGACGCTTCGCCATCCTTTTCCAATCAGCTCCACCTAAAGACGCTTCGCCATCCTTTTCCAATCAGCTCCACTTAGACGCTTCACCATCCTTTTCCAATCAGCTCCACCTAAAGACGCTTCGCCATCCTTTTCCAATCAGCTCCACTTAAAGACGCTTCACCATCCTTTTCCAATCAGCTCCACATAAAGACGCTTCGCCATCCTTTTCCAATCAGCTCCACTAAAGACGCTTCGCCATCCTTTTCCAATCAGCTCCACCTAAAGACGCTTCGCCATCCTTTTCCAATCAGCTCCACTTAAAGACGCTTCACCATCCTTTTCCAATCAGCTCCACATAAAGACGCTTCACCATCCTTTTCCAATCAGCTCCACTTGAAATGGCAGCATGAAAAATATTTAAAACGCTCTGAAAAAAATCTGCATGAACTGAGAGCCCCAAAATAGGCTGTGACAATTTGACTATTTTTATCTCAGGCAAACGGGGGCAATAACCAGACAAATCCCCCCCCACCTTCTTCCTAATTTTCCTTTTTTAAATGTATTTATTTTATTTTCCCTGATTTTATAACTGTCAAACCCTGGAAAAAAATATATACATATCTGTTTAGAGATCATGGTAGCACAGAAACCTTTGTTTCTTCCAAAAGTTCATCAGGTAACCCAGTTAGAGCTTGACCTCAGTCTTTAGTCCTAGCATACAGATGTCTGCTATGCATTACGTTTCCGTTTTATTAAAACACTCTAGGCTATATCCTAAAGACCGCAAGTGACAGAAATCAAACTTCACATTTTGCAGACTTTAGGAATAAATGTTAACTCTGGGGAAAAAATGACAGAGGGTCCAGACTTCCTCAAATCTAATTATCATAAATATAAATCTGAATCCCAATTTGTTGAAATTTTATTGTATGTAATTTTATTTTGTTTGGCTAAATTCTGAGAAGATTTCCTTGGACAGAACCCTTCAAGCTGCTTCCACTTGAGCAGTCACTGAGACACTGGCAGGGACTGCACTTAACTGTGGTGGGGAGAACATCAGCGAGAGCCATTCTATTTTACATTCCGTCTCAGAGACAAAAAAAAAAGTGCAGTAGGTTACGCAGACTTCATTTTTCCATGGGAGACAGCCACAAAAACTAAAGACTATGCAGAGAAGTCACTGGTCAGGAATTTGAGAAATACCAACAAAAAAAACAAAAAAACAAAAGTTTTATTAAAGAATCAACAAACAAATGCAACAAAACAAACAAGAGTTTTAATTGAGCTGGCAGATGGTTTTTGTGACGAGGCTCCCGAAAGACAAAGAGTCTGGGGTAACCATGGCCCTCCGGGACCGTCACTTAGCACAGAGGTGGGGCGTCAGAACCCAACAAGCCTAAAACAAAAACGTCCTACTGCAGATTTGATGTTGAAGACAAAACTGCACAATTCACGAGAACAAAAACCCAAGAACACAAAAACCCAAGAACACAAAAACCCAAGAACACAAAAACCCAAGCTCACAGCCGCCGCGGTGGTACAACGGTAAGAGCACCGCACTTTCAGTCAGTGGCAGTTGTTCTCCGAGGATCGGGGTTCGCGCGCCGGTCCTGTCAGATCCAAACATGGCCGGTGCCCTGTGGGAGCGGCAATTGGCGGCTGCTTCCGGGTGGGGGGAGGGGCTCGGAGAGAATCGCTGCGCACAGAAAGGCCCTGGGTGAGTTGGAATCACGGTCAGGAGCTCGAGGAGTCGCGCCCTGTAGAGGACGTGGCGCCCTCCTTCCTATTACCAGCTGACAGGGTTGTATAGCGTTGGTTCTCTAGCTGTTGCTACACGGGGGGAATTGAATTAGAATAGGGGTTCAATTGGCTACTAAACTGGGAGAAAAATGGAGGGGAAAAATCTGAATTATTATTATTATTTTTAAAAGAAGAACACAAGCTCATTCTGGGTTTTGGTAGTCCTTTTCTTCCTGCTTCTCTTCACTGTCTTTTTTTGCTTTTACAAAAACACAAGTTCTAGACTTGGGTGGCGTCTTAAATGCTCAGATCTTCAGAGAGGAGAGCGAATGGAAGAGCCGAATTGAATTGCAGCGCGGGTCCAGGGAGCTGCTTCTGCATTATGTTCAGACAGCATCAGACCCGACAAAATGTCATCAACGCCCGAATAAACCCGAGCTGAACCTGAACGCATGTTCAACAAACAAACGCTTAATTCTTCAGCCAGGAGCTAGGGAAACAGGACCTCACATCTCTTCACAACTGGGGAACACAGGAAGTGGCTTTCATTCGGGTGAACACCGTATCTGTCCCGGGGGGGGGTCATCAATCGCCGCTGTGCAGTTCAGGGAAAGCTGGGCAGCACTGCAGCAGTCAATCTGCCTGCCCACTGATTCCCATCTCCCTGCTTAAAAGGCATTATTATGTGAAACAGGCAGTCTGCTTTCTACATATAGGCCAAGGTAGCCACATCAGCAAGGTTTACAGCCACCTCAACAGCAACTGTCTGTGGAAAACAAATGTCTCTTCCACAGTACGGGAGTAAAAGATTTAAAACGTCGACCGAAGTTAAAGCGGTCCTTCCGTTATGTGCTACTGTCGCTTTAAAAACATTTGCAATGCGATGTAATAAACACTATTCTTTTCCCAAATCCACAGGGGTAAATTAAAAAGGAGTAAATTAAAATGATGTCATAAGAACGTGCAGAATGTTAATAACCACAGTCGGTTACAAAGCGCACATTAACATAATGGAACTCAGTGGCAGGCAGCATGCGTGCTGTGAATTCCTCTGTGTGGTCTACAGCACTGTAGAGAGAATTAATTAAATTCATACGATACACATAGTCTCAGCTGTACCATATTGTGTGGTACTGCATGGATAGGCACTTCAGTGAATCCAGTGTTGGGTTGGCCTTGCAGAACACACTTCTAACAAGTGGAAGCCCAGCCTGGGTTTCCCCCCCCCCCCTTGAGACTGAAAAGAGCCTCATGTCTGGGGACGTGTTATGATGGCAGAGAAGAAAGGTACACATCCAAAGACACAAAGAAATATACTTTACAGATTAATAATATCGCTGTGCTTTCAACACTTCTTCCTCCTGCTGCTGCTCAACAAAAACATGAAAAGAACCCTTCCCTTCCTTTCTCCACAACCCGAACAAACAATTCCACATTTCTGTGACATTTTTAAATCGATGGAAGAAGAATTTTGGGGACCAGTGATGAGAGCCCGGCCGCTCTTGAGGTGGAGGGGCTTTGTTCTTTTGTTGGGAGACGGAATGGAATGCGGCCGCTGTAAAGAATTCTAAATCAACTGGCTGACAGAGGAATTCCGCAGACACAAGTGCAAGAGGGTGATGGAGTGGCATTGCTTACAAACGGCCGATCTGACCGAGGCACCACTGTAAGGCCCAGAGGTTAAACATTAACTCCCTGTGTGCAGACTGGTACAAAAAAAACAAAAACATATTGATGGATTTCCCCCAGGACCATGGAAACAGAGAACGCCGACTCTTTTGAAAAACAAATCTGAAGCATTAATAATTATTAGCTATAGTGTGTGCCAATGTTTGTTCTGACACGGTAATTATTCACGGTTATTTGCCAGCTTCAAAGACACTGCATTTATTACCATCAGAGAGACAACCTCTGGATTTATGTGGCTGCTGGAGAGCTAAATAAAGATAAACTGATACACAAAGACAAGCTGCAAAACAACTAGGCTGTGACAATGCTGGAGGGAGAGAACGCAGGAAATATGTTCAAAATGCACTCTTATACAGCACACAAATCCAACACAGTTTGTGTGGCCCCTATTGGACTGAAGTGCACGCTGTTCAAGTTGATTTAACACTGAACATTTTGCTGTATAAAGACAGCAAGGGAGAGAAAGATAGCCTGCTACTACACATTCTGATGCAGTGCAGTTGTTTCAGGCTCCAACGCGAGCACTTTTAGATCACCAAAGCGTGTGCAGAGACAGCGAATAAATATGCATATCGAAGTTCCACAGGGTCTGCGTGGACATAAATAACATGATAGCGGACCCTGAGCAGATGTCGGCCTAGGCAGTCCACGCAGACCTTATTCGTACCATAATCTCCTTCCATGAACGACGTCATTGTTGTTCACAATTAGCGTGTAAAAATGACGGGGAATATAGTCAACAGAGCGGGGTTGGTACAGTTTGAGTATTCTTCGAGTACACACTCAACTGTGAAAGGCAAAAGTATGCGGACAGCTGCATGTGTGTCTGCTTCCTGTTTCAACATTCCGTAAGCACCTTTACAGTGGTTCAATTCATTCAGTTTATCAAAACAAATACTCTGGTCATTTACGTTGTACCGACACCTGCTTTCAAAAGTTTTCAAATATTATTTTTCTTGAAGCAAATATGTTGCTCATTAAAGTTTAGAAGTTATCATTTTAAAGTTATACATAATCCTGATGTGTTCATTACAAAACTATTCTTTGTTTGGATGGCATGAGGGCATGCTTTATAATTGTGATGAATTCCTATGGGACACTGGAGATACATAGATTAAATATACAAGCAGAATGACCAGAAAGATATTATTGATTCTTTATTACACATGGATAAATGATAGATTGTAGTTAATAGTCATTTGTAGAGTAAAATAAGTCACTGCAGGCTTGTCACTCCCAGCTCTGTCATATGGGTGTGTGTACATGCACACTAATACTCCGATCTTACCCCGATTACAATACTCTGATTATTGAAATGGTTATGTAAAATCCTTGAATTGATATCTTTATCGGGGTAAGGAAGGTCATAGTTATCGTATTCAAAACCTGATTAAGGCACCTGGAGTTTTGGTCAATCCTTCGATTTTTTTGGTGCTTGTCGACGTGTTCCTCCGAATTTTTGAAACTGTGAATGTCAGTCAGGCGGAAGTCAAAGATCCAAGAAGAAAGCAAGCAAGTACACCGTTTCTGTTGAGCCGATTATGGAAAGAATCATGGAAACGCAGCTATTGGAGTAACCACATTACTTATATCCATGTGTATGTAATAATCTAAATACTGACATAAACTCACTACACCCCCCACCCCCTGTGCTGTGTCTTTTTCCTTCAACCCTCAATATGCACCTCACTTTGGGAACGACTGCACTAAGCATTCATTTTCTATGAAATTAGTTGTCAGTGTAGTCATTTTAAAAGTCACTAGGGGAATGTTTGAGACAACTGTTTGATAGCCTGACATCTCAAACGACTATTGGCACATTTCTGCGCATTAATTCCCATGTTTGTAACCCAAACTTTGCAACGGGAAACGCCGCGGTAGACTTGATATACATGCATGGCACATTGCAAAACAGTCACACATCTACCGTTATATAGAGACATTGGCTATACCTCATGAGGCACTGGTTGCGGGCACATTGAACCGCAGCGTTTCTTTGGCTTCTGAAGCATTCCGCCGTCAGCTGTACACACAGACGCGTCGAGTCTTCTGAAGGGCTCTTCTCGTCCAACGCATGAAGCTCATCGGACAACTTTGTCAAAACCTTCACCAAATTCTGGAAGACAGTTTTCTCCGCGCTGGCTCTGAAAAAAAGAAAACACGGAGAGCTAGGCAATCATTACCCATTTATTTACCAATTCTACCCGTGGAAATAAACACGCCTTACATAAAGTGTTACCGTTTCCATGCCAGCAAGCAATGTAGCCAACCAGCCGACTAAGGATTTAGTTTAACATAGGCTAACAAAGCTAAGAGTTCACTCAGGGAAAAACACATTAGATCCTAACTTCTATACCAATAGCATTTCATCATTTGCTATAACGTTACTCGCCTGACAGTATTTCCAATAGTAATACTGTCATAGAAAGTTAGCCAATGCTAGCTGTCAACTAGCTGACCAGATTGTGGCTTGCAATGCGTTCGCGTCGTTTAAACAACAAAGCGCCACTATACCTGAAGTCCCGCTCTCGAAATGCCTTCGTCAGATTTTGAATAATGTCTAAGTGCTTCTGAGCGAAAGCCCCTTCACTCATTTCAGTCAGTTCTGTACCAAAATCCAACATGTTTTCAGAGGGCGCCGCCATCTTTGTTTTTCTTTTTTTCCTGATACAACTTCCTTTCCGTTCTGTCCCCAGCTCCTATTGGATACGGTCGCAAAGAGGGAGGGACCATTGAAGAATACGTCACTCTGAGCTATCAACAGTACACATATCGGCACAGGGGGTCTTTATGAGGGATCTCCGCAATGACATAAAACATTTCGCCTAGGCTACTGGTGCACAGAAAATCTACAGATGCCCTGTGTTCTCTGACACAGCAAGAACCATTCATCGCGAGCTTTAAACTTGCATTCCGCCCTATGTATCATTCTGAACAGCGCTTTTCTTAGTCAATAACTTTTAGGTCATCTGAAATTAAATGCATAGCCTACATTTTTTTTGACATTTCCACTTACTGTTTGCAATGTCTTTGTTTTTTGTGCAAGATGGATTGTACTTTAGATTGTATATTATTAATACAAGCAGTAAGTAGGTCAGGACAGGTGCTATCGATAAGTGGCAGGTCCTCTAATATTTAGCTGATCCAAAAGCATATGTCCACATATAAAAGTTAGCAATAGTATAGATGTGGTAATTAAAATATATTTATTCTCTCTGGTATTATAATCTTACTAATATTATCAGTCATATTCATTTACCTACTAATACTTTGAAGTGATACTTAATTGGTTTATAGTTTTATGCCATTTCCAATAGCCTACAGTGTATGTCAGAATTCCAAGTGTTAAGTTCTGGGGGCAGGTGCAATAAAAGTTCAAAACAATTACATGCATTGACACCCCATATCATAACACTGGTTCCCCAAAATTGAAGCCCAAACTCAGGCAGACTTTTTGACTTCCAGTCTTCATGCGGTTGGACTTTATTTGGCCTGGCTCAAGTCCCCTGTGGCGGACACTTGGAGTCGTGAGGAGATGTGAATAGTGTGTCTGGCCTTCGGGGAGACGACGTGAGGGCGTGTGCGATGCCGAAGACAAAACAACCGGCTCGCCGAGCGCAACAGAATCCCAGTTGTTTTCATGACAGAGAAAACTAAAACTGTGCAGTCGTCCGGTGTAACGGATGTCACCAGAGCTGTGCCAAGCCCTGTAGGGGAAGTGGTGTCATTACCCTGTGTTTCAATGGCTAATCACTCCAGGCCAGGACTCCCAACAGGACGTCTGCCTTTACACTGTGCTTGGCCCTGTATCAATCCCGTCAATCACCTACAGCAGGGGTGTCAAACTCCAGTCCTGAAGGGCCACAGTGTCTGCTGGTTTTTGTGGTGTTTCAGCACAAGTCATTCGTTTAAGTCATTGATTGGCTAAAGAGTCACAATCCTTGTTCTCAAGACCTTAACTAGCTGCTGACTATAAAGAAACCACAAATCCCTGCATGCACTGCAGCCCTGCAGGAGTTAAACACCCCTGACCTACAGTAATATTCATAACTTTTGCTGGCTGCTGCTCCTCCCGGATAGAGAAAAGGGGACACATGTCAATATGAACTACTGCACAACATGTATGCACTTTTCAAGACTTAAAAATACTGGTTGGGAGCGCCGTGTGGCGTAGCGGCTAAAGCGTTGGCCTTTGAGTCAATGCAGTTGCACACCGAGGGTCCTGCCAGATCCGAGTATAGCCGGTGCTTTGAGGGAGTGGCAAAATTAGACGGCCGCTCCTGGGGAGGTCCGGTAGGTTTTGCGGGGAGAATCATTACACACAGCAGCGCTGTGTAGCGCTGGGGTTACTGTCAGGAGCACAAGGAGTCACGCCTTGGAGAAGGCGTGGCGACCTCCATCCTACCGCAAGTCAATGGGGTTGTGTAGCAGTGAATTCTGGTTGGTGTTTTGCCAGTAGAATGTCCCCTAAAAACACTGCCAGTATTAATTTGTCATGTATTCAATCTGACATTTTCTATCATAAATATGACACTTGATTCTGATGAATCAGTTTCACCCGACAACGAAAGGAGATTTCATGACCAGATTGTCCTTACCTATTTTAGGTCTAGTATTTTGTTTTTATAGCAAGTCTAGAGCGTTCTTTACTGTACATGTTACAAGGCTAACAAACGCTGAGCTTCTGAACTGAAAAAACCTCATTACAATGAGCATTGAGGTATTTTCAGACACTGGCTGCATATTGATTTCCATCTGGCTAACGGCTAATCCTGGCTCTGGGGTAAGGTGGTTAAGACTGCAGCTGGGATTTATGGCTGGTCGGGCTCTACATTAGCACACGTGTCCTCTCGTGTGTCCAACAAGGTTACACAGGTTGTGTCCGGATACGACCCCTACACCCTTTCGAGGTCGCATATTTGAGTCCACTTTGTCAAAAAAGCTTTTTCTTACAAATGGGGGCACTTAAAATACCAGGATGAACCCCTTATTTCCCCTCTCATCCGACAATTTCAGTAAGTAACTCAGAAGTAAAAACGTAAAAGACAGAGTGTATATGCATATCTATGGTACAAGAGTGGGTCATATTACGAAATACTCTTTTTATTTTTGTTAATTTTATCTTCATTCATAATCTACATTTTGTAACAATCATCATATGTTAACTGATTGATATTCTCAATAAAAATAAAAAAATGTCAAAAAATATTACGAACTACTTTCTCACTAGTTTGAAAAGAGTTTTGTGGAATTTCTTTCACACACTGCTTGCAAAGTGAGGGGACAGGGCACATAGTAGACAGGGGTCTGAGTGGACAGGGGACAGTGGACAGGGAACAGGGGCCGTATTCAGACACAGCCACATTGTGTCCCTTACCCTCCTAAGACCTGGCCATTCATTTTTGTCGCATCTGGTCTTAATCTCAAGGACTACATCCTGGGGACATTCAATAAAGATAAAATATTTTTGAAAATATTTTCACTGCAACGTGTTTGTCATCCGAGACACTTGTATTACGTAAAAGAAATGTAAATACTTGAGCTGGAGGATTAGAGAAGTAATCTTTCAGTGATTCAGATCATTAAAGGAATTGGCAATGCTGTACAGTATTCTCCACCATATAATTGTCTTCCAAAAATCACATGGACAAATGACGAATGGGACAAATGCGAATCACCACAAGTGTTTCGTTTAAACCTAAAACAGAAATGAGCAGTCCCAGAGTAAATATGCTTCTACCCTGACGTCCGGTAAATATATCAGTCTACCTAACATTCTCCGGTACATATATCTGTCTACCTAACGTCCTCCGGTAAATATATCTGTCTACCTAACGTCCTCCGGTAAATATATCTGTCTACCTAACGTCCTCCGGTAAATATATCTGTCTACCTAACGTCCTCCGGTAAATATATCTGTCTACCTAACGTCCTCCGGTAAATATATCAGTCTACCTAACATTCTCCGGTACATATATCTGTCTACGTAACGTCCTCCGGTAAATATATCTGTCTACCTAACGTCCTCCGGTAAATATATCAGTCTACCTAACATTCTCCGGTAAATATATCTGTCTATCTAACAGTAAATATATCTTGATGCCTGTCATCTTTTTCACGGGTAAAAAGCAACCTGAAAGACGGCAGTAAGAAAGAAAGAAGAAAGCAACTCTTCTGTCAGTCCTCTGAAAGCAACATTTTTGTGTTTTCAGTAATGAGAAACAGTGGTCTGTAAAATAAAAATGAAATAACCCAAATTTTATTAAAAGAACTCACTTATATCCTATAACATGTGTTGCGGTGAAGACCAGGGTAAGCCAGCCAGGAAAAAAAAAAAAAAAATGTGAGTTTGTGAGCGTGTGAGGATGGCACGTGCCTCTCCAGACCTGGGCAGCCATTCCTGTCTGCTCTGCTCTGCTCTGCTCTGCTCTGCTCGGACTGCAGAGGTCACAATCAAACCCCCAGGTACAGAGCCTAGTCCGCCAGACCACTGCCCCACCTCCCACACACACCCCCAGAGCAAGGAGAACGCTGGTACCACGACACCACTCTGCACCCAAATCCACTGAAGCCTAACTATCAGCCTTGCTCCTGACAGGGCGGCAAACACGTGTTCCATTCGGTCGTCTTCCATTAGGTTCCATTAGGTTCCATTCGGTTCCATTCGGTTTTTTTCACTCCAGATGTGTCCACTGTGAGGACCCCCCCCCACCCCCCACACACACACATGGTGCTGCCACACAGCAATCCCCCAGTGCTTGGCTTGCCCCCACACACAAACAGCCACACTCAGCCACCAGCGTTGGGTAAGGCAGCGAGGGCCCTGGCCCTGCGCTTCAGCTCTATCCAGCCCACTGATGTCATCGGCTTTTGCGGGTTCCTGTTTGCTGGAAGCTGGTGTCCTGTTACTAGCTTCCAGTACCGCTGGGCACACCAGCAGCAGTTTCTAATGAAAGCAACAAAAAAATAATAAGGGGGGATAGTCATGTTTCTGGATGCCGGGAGGGCACATAAACAGCTGGATCAGTCAAGACAGGAGGACGGGTCTCTGAGCTGAAAGGATTTAATTTCCCCTCCCTGTCACGTCCAACCACAGCCTTAACCGTTTGGATTCTCCACTGTCAAAACCAAACCGTCCAATCAAAGCTACAGTCCTCTGCTGTACACCCCTCTCTCTCTCTCTCTGCGACATCAGAGACCACTCTCCTCTTCCAGTGACTCTGAAGCCTTTCTTAGTTGTCAGAGTCTTTACCACACCCGTTAGTATCAGTGGTTTTTGTCTGTTCTGTTGGGCAGGCGACGCTTCCCCTCACTCTGAGGGAAAGATGAGCAATGGCTTGGATTCCTTAAAGTTTGAAAACGGGGGGCATTGTGGAGACGATCGCTACTGATGTATTGTAAACGCACCCAACAGTCGGCCATTTCTTGACGAACAAGAAAATAAATCAAACAAAGGTCCCTTTTCCGTCACGTCCCCCGTTTATTTTCCAATCTGGATCATTTCAAGGTGACCTCAAGGGGACGCGACCTTATTGCCTCATGCCGTTTCTATGACGCCTCAATATACACACATTGGAGGAATTGGGTTACGCTGCAAAAATGTCTGTCTTAAAAAGTGTAATACTAGAAAATATTAGCTTATTTTAAATTACTTTTTGCTTGACCAGTACAACTATCTTACCCCATAGGCAAGTCTTGAAATGAGTAAAAATGATCTCAGCCCACTGGCAATCTTTTTGTCTTATTTAGCAAAAAAATAACAATAAGATTCTAAAGTATAAATATAATATTAAAATGCTTGTTAAGATTTGGTTTTTGGAATGTATTCTGAATCTACAGGCTCACGGTGTATGTATCAAGGCGTGGCACAAAAATCAGACCAGGCCAATACTGTGTGTTGTTAATTTAATGTGTGACCTATCTCCTCACTCTGCCCAATCACAGACAAAAATACCACACTGTTAAAAATAAAATGTCAAATCATTTATTTAATAACACCATCAGGTAAAAATCGTGATACATATAGAATAGGAATGTAAGTACACTCAAAGAGGCTCTTTCAGTCAGAAGATGATGGAATTACATACAATCAAACCGGTTTCCCCGTTTATCATTCTTCACCGTTAGCGCCTCTGCTTCTCTATTGTATTCACACCAAGTTATCACATTCTAGACCTGAGGCACAGAAGCCCCTCTGCATCACAGATTAGTTCTTGTGTTGGCCTTTTCAGACACTCTTGTACATATGGAGTTAGCTTTCGCTGCAGTGGGAAAGTGCTCTAGGCTTAGCTTGACATTAAGGAACGGGGGGGGGGGGGGGGGCGTGCAGTGCAAAAAGAAACAAAAACAAAACAAAAATGCAGCCAGAGAGTGATCTCTTTACACCCTTACAGACGAAGATCCCGTATCTCTTTCCTGTCAGGGGTAAATAACCCCATGACTAATAGGGCACTAATACACTAGTATACACTAAGAGGCACGAGACGACAAAGCCGTGGGGCAAACCGTGCATACCATGTTACCATCTTCATTGTCCCCAAAAACATTCTTCATTTACAGGTACACCCTCCTGATGTCTGTACTTGTGAAGGGGGTAGGTGTGGTTGAACTGTGGGGTGTTCGGAGCAGGGGGCAGGGGGTGATGGAGGGGGTATGTGTGACGGTGGGTGTTCTACACTCAAAACCAGAACTCTGAGACGACGATGTGTACGATAACAATGTTACGATGAGAGACGACCCCAGACACCACATAGTTCATGGCCAGCTTCAGGATGATGTTCTTGGGACCGGTGATGGGCCTCACCTGCCGCACCACACCTGCCGGACACACAGAGGGATTGTCGTTAGAGCCGAGGATCATGGGAAGGGCGTATGTCATCAGAGACGTCCTCCACAGTGCCGGTCTGCTTAATGCTTCACAGCGGTCATCTGTGGCTTTCTAAAACGACTGTTACCGTTACAGTTTTTCCAGATTGTGAAATTAAAAATCAGTTATAGGCATTAGAAGTGTCTGCAACAGATGTCACGCTGAAATAAGAAAACAGTTGAGACATACTGCATGTTGATCGTTACAGACATTGCTAATAGGGGTGGTTCAATGCTGATGAGTAATCGGTAAGTGTGATAAACAGACCATTTTTTCACTCTTTTTGGGAATCTGGCTTTTGTTTCTTCCATCTCCTGGTGTCCCAACATCCCCCCACCCAGCCACACCCATCCCTGTCCCAGAACACACAGGACACCCTACATCATAGATATGTGGGGAAAACAAACTATAACCAAGACCAAGAATGACTAAATGCTCAAAGAATTTGTTGGAAGCCCTTTTTTTAAGTGAACATGCGATTACATAGAAAAAGAAATCCCTGTGTTTATACAGGCTGTCAGCAGCCCTTCTGCTCTGGGGAGCGCTGGTGACACTTTAACTCGGGCCTGTTTGAACAGCCATCGCCAAAGTGCAATCAGGCAGCACAATCACCTCACTGTCTCCTGACTCCTCCATCCACTCTCGCTCTCACTCTCTCTCTCTCACACTCCCTCTCTTCTTCATTACCAAATGCACAGCATGACACTTAGCTATAGGCATTAGACGTATTATGTGCTCTATCAGTTCACAGGCTAGGGAAGGTTAGTTCCTGGGGTCCAATGAGGTGCGCCTCCATAAGGGGGATTATTATGTAAATATTAAAGCAAGAAAACAAAACGTTAACCTTAATCTTACAAAAAAAAAAAAGACTAACTAAAGACTTGAGCTTGTTGTTGTGAACAGAACAGACCCACACACACTCAAACTCCCACAGAAACCAGCAGAACAGACCCACTCAAACTCAAACTCCCACAGAAACCAGCAGAACAGACCCACACACACTCAAACTCCCACAGAAACCAGCAGAACAGACCCACACACACTCAAACTCCCACAGAAACCAGCAGAACAGACCCACACACACTCAAACTCCCACAGAAACCAACAGAACAGACCCACACACACTCAAACTCCCAAAAAACCCAGCAGAACAGACCCACACACACTCAAACTCCCACAGAAACCAGCAGATGGGCGACACTTAAGCTACCTGCTCCTGAAATCAGCCAGGTGAGCGTGTCTGGACTATGCAACTGAGGCCTTAAGGAGAAAGTAGCCCCACCAAGTGCCCCGCTCCGCTGTTTCCCGTCAGGCTGGTTTCTGCGCTACCCTCTCCGGAGGGTAAATGAGTCCCATCTGTCCCGTGCTGGAAGATGCTGCGGTCACGCGATACGCTCGTGTCCGTCCGCATTCCGCCCCCGCCTCCATCTTTAATTTCAGCGGCTCTGAAAGCAAGCCTCCTGCTGTCGGATCAGTGCGGCGGTGCCACAAGATTGCCGCGATAAGAGCCCGTCTTGGCGGGATGGGGCCCCAGCGCCAGGGTTTGCCACTTGTTTTTGTGTTTTGGGTTTCCGTTTCATAGGAACACGGTTCTTGTATTGTTTCCAAACTATGAACGCCATTAAAAAAGGAACCTCTACATGAACTTAAAAGCGCTGCAATAACATTCTGAGGAAAGAAGAAAAGAAAAAAAACAGACATGGAAAAATAAATGATTTCTGCATCCGAGAAATGATTTTCATCACCAGCGATTGAAGGTGCTGTGTTAAACCGCAGAGGATATTTTCGATCAGTACAGGAAACTCAGCAGACGTGCAGAGTATTTCCTTTACCGGGTCTTCAGCAATAAAATCCGTTCTCAAGAATGAAATTAAAATTGAATCATGCACAGAACACAATGTGCATACTATAATGCACAGTCGACTAGAGATTGCAACAGTTAAATAATGGAAAAATAAACAGAAATAATTACAGTATTTAAAATATCGATCACAGGTTGAGGGGTAATTAAAGAGCAACATGGTTTCTGATTTACCAAAGGAAGCATTTTGTGTACACAAAGATCTGGTCTAAATTTGACGACGCTGGCCAGATTGCCAAAATGTGAGATCTTAAGACTAAGCAGCCCCATAAGAGCAAGCCAGTATTGCATACACCGCCCTCTTGTGGCCATTATCTTGAAACACATCCAAATGCTAAACACCATTACCAGTGCTAATTACCACTGCTTTCTTTTATACGGGGCTGTCTATGTCCAATTCCCACCAATTTGGAGTGTCCAATTGTCCCCCAAATCACGTTCATGAAACAACTCTACTGCACTGGACACAGGGGTATCTTTAGGTACCGGACTTGTACCACTAGAACGGACACTCGTGCTACCCGACTGATAGAGCTTTCTGTGGCAAGGCACACACCCACTATCCCACGGACTATGGCCCAGCGGGGGGGGGCAGTGATATCTGTGAGGCACATTAGCAGCACTGGTGTGTCACAGAGGGATCATGTTTGCAGACCAAATGTTTTCTGCAACATGCATGTTAATGTTACAGTCCTGCAAAAAAGGATCATAAACCAGGGGCAGGCACTCATTCCCAAAACACAAAATGACTCTCCAAAAATAAAGATTAAAGATGGATGAAAGATCTGAATGGAAGGCTGTGACCAGAGCCATTAGCTGTTGGCGCAGTGGGGTGGTAGTGTAGTATAATGGTTAGGGAACTGGGTGTGTAATCTAAAGGTAGCTGGTTCGATTCCCAGAGAGGACAATGCTATTGAACCCTTGAGCATGGTACATAGCCTGCAGTTCTTCAGTGAATATCCAACTGTATAGATGGATAGTATATATTTTTTTAAATGCTAAAAAGTCACTCTGGATAAGTTCATCTGCTAAATCCCTGTCATGTAAAGGTGTCCTGGGGTTAAATCCCTGTCATGTAAAGGTGTCCTGGGGTTAAATCCCTGTCATGTAAAGGTGTCCTGGGGTTAAATCCCTGTCATGTAAAGGTGTCCTGGGGTTAAATCCCTGTCATGTAAAGGTGTCCTGGGGTTAAATCCCTGTCATGTAAAGGTGTCCTGGGGTTAAATCCCTGTCATGTAAAGGTGTCCTGGGGTTAAATCCCTGTCATGTAAAGGTGTCCTGGGGTTAAATCCCTGTCATGTAAAGGTGTCCTGGGGTTAAATCCCTGTCATGTAAAGGTGTCCTGGGGTTGGCGATATCATGAAAATTAAGTTGGAAAGACAAGTCTAAGAGAACATAAAAAGAAAGAGTCCCAAACTGTCTGGAGAATTACACTGCATCAGTGGTCCGATTCTGCAGAATACACACACCTGACTCTGTGGCATATGGTGCCCTGCCTGGCAAACATGGACCCCCCCCCACCCATATGAGAATTTCACTCAGTACTTGTAGCAAATGTGAATCAGGCGACGGTGACCTCACTATCTCGCACACGGATCAAACGTGCAGCTGTAGAACTCTCCTGCATTCCACAACGTTGCAAAATAGCCCGTAAGTAGAAAATAGCTCTAAATGCATGTTAGAGGCAAACACACTGCCACAAAACAAAACTAAATGAACGCCAGCAAGCGATTTGTCATCGTCCAGGGCTGGAAGGCCTATAATATTGAAGGGTTACAAGTAAACAGTGCAATTTCTGGGTTTTTATGGTTTCACTAGCCTGGGAGGAAGTGTACGACAAAATCCAAAATGAACGGTTTTAACACCAAAACAAATGAAAAGGACACACTGGCCTTACCACAGTACGGTATAATGACACACTGGCCACTGCGCACTTACATGCTAAGCATAATAAAACCCTGCACTGGTTTCCACTGGAGCGCGCAGCGTTACAGTTCTCTGTGACAAAACAGCCATGTAATGTCAACCTCTGGGGACGATGGGGAGAGAGGCGGGATGGGGGGGGTTCTTTCTTGTGTGTTTGGGGTGCCCAATCTCTTCTTTTCCACGCCCTCTGTTTGTATAGCTGGCCATCCTTTAAAAGCATCCCTCCACCACACCATAGGGGTGCAAGCAACTCATGACCCTTTCAAAGAGGCAGCTGAGTGGTTTGGTATTTTAAGGTCAATTAGCAAGGATGCATAACAATGGTTCTCTGCACTAACCAGTGGATCCTAACACACAGGCAATGCCGCCAGAGCACTAGAACAACCGCCATCGTGGTCCCCGTCAACGACGCGGCGAGATTAGAACTCATTCTGCACAGCGAGAATTCATGCGCTGAACTCAGACGACGGTGCCGTTTAATTAAACGTGAAAGTTGAATTTTTATAGGATTGTCCCCATTAGAAATTGTTGGAAGTCATTGCCTTGAATATATTGCGCTGCCAAAAAAACTCTACCGACAGGTTTTTACTAACTGGGATTAGGTTTGACCTCTCTGTCGTCACCAATTTCTTGGGTTTTCGAACTTTGCAAACGCTTTGCGGGGTTATTTTTTTGCTCGGTAACCTCTCTGATACTGTCAAGAACCCCATCTCTTGAGGTTTTAATTTTATCTATAAACATCCAGGGCTGTGTCCAAATCAGAACCCTATATACGACGTTCTGTGTTCTAGCGTACTGTGGACTGCTTACTGCATACTGTTTAGCGACATACAGAATGCAAAAAATATCCTCAATACTATTATCAGTGAAAAGTATATCATCCAGGGATTTAAAGTACACTACCTTTAGAGAACATTTTGCCTACTTAACTTTCTCATCCAGTGTACTCAATAGTACAGGAGGGCGTTGATTCAGACACAGCCCAGCTCACCACCGACCTGCAAAAAGCAAGTGTGCATAAGGAAGTAAAGAGCACAGAAAAATGTGTTTCACCCACAAACTGACTGCAAGTACCTCTGACATGTCACGCGTGTGATAACAGCCTGCGTGATGGAGGCGGTACGGCTGCCGGACCACCCTGGGAGGCCGTTGGCGGTGGTGCAGGAAAGACGCCGTTTTGATTATCTCCCGTAATCCCGTTTTTTGACAAGCGCGGATTCCTTGTGGGTTTGGAGCTTTGCAGCGTCTAACGATGTCACGGCATGATACGCTCTCCGCGTCTTACGCTCTAGGAGGCCCCCTTCTCCAGGGCTTATTGCCCACACACTGTTCTCAATTTAGCATCGCCTGGAGAGGGGGGGGGGGGGGGGGGCTGCCAAATACAGGTGTAGCAGCCAAGTTACGCTGCACCTGCCGCACTCTGTGAAAACCCCCAGACTGTTAACGACGAAGGCCCAAATTCCACCATGGGACCGCGGTGGGGGATGGCTGGCGGTACTTGGCGGGACACAGAGGGGGGGGGGGACGCATTCCTTCCGCGCACAGAGCTCACGGTGTGCTCCGCAACTTTTCACTCAAACACAAACGACATCACAGAGTCATCCGAACCCCAGCGGGACCAGTGCTGACCGCAAGCGCATACTGTCGTCTGGGAGGCTCAAATAGCGGGAGCTCTTTTATTTTTTCGCCCCCCCGCTGTTTGAATAGCAGAGTCCCACACTGTTTCAGGATCAGCTGTAGCCTGCAAAGGCCAGGGTGGGAACAGGCCAGTTTAGGGTGCAGAATTTCCCACCCACTTTATGGCCAGTCCTCCTCCTGCAGTCACAATTCCATCAATCCTCCATTTTGTGGGTCAGTGTCAGCTCTGTGCACTCAGGGGACGGCGACATGAGCTCATCTTAGTTAAACTGGGAATTGTTTGGGTGGAGATGAGAAAAGAAAACATTCCTCTCTTGGGAGAGGGTGAATTAAAACACAAACGCTCTCGGTGGTACGTCACCGCGTGGCTCTTCTAGAAAAACACAGCTACCTCCAGGACCTAATACACAACAGAAAGATAACTACCACTGTTTTCAGAGCGGAGAGCTAAAAAAAAAAAGATATAATAACGTCATCACAAATGCCAAAAACATCAAATCTGTTATCGGAACTGAACAAACAACCGCCGTCAATTTGCTTTAATGGCGGATGACAGTCTGAGTAATGCGCACAGACACCTCCCTTGTTTGTCTTTCCAAATATGTATTTGATGAGCGCTATGTTCAGTTACAGGTATGTGAGAAATGTTTTCGTTGAGTTCATGTGCTACTATGCAGGAATAGGAATCAACCAGGTCAGGAATTATTGAGAGGGAATAATAAGGCATTGAAAAATCAACTAATTATTATTATTATTACAATAATATTATTATTATTATTATTATTACAGGATACCCACCGGCCACCCAGAAGCTTCTCTGAGCTTTATGCTTTTATGACTTGTGTTTGTGAAAAAATAATAAACCTAACAATAACAAGAGGGTAGGGTTCTAGCACATTTTGTGTGTGGACCCCTAAAATAATAATAATTATTCTATACATTCGGCAGATCACTGGCAGATTTTATAGACCAATTCACTGGCATGCGCCAATCTGAGTTTTATAGACCAATTCACTGGCATGCGCCAATCTGAGTTTTATAGACCAATTCACTGGCATGCGCCAATCTGAGTTTTATAGACCAATTCACTGGCATGCACCAATCTGAGTTTTATAGACCAATTCACTGGCATGCACCAATCTGAGTTTTATAGAGCAATTCACTGGCATGCACCAATCTGAGTTTTATAGACCAATTCACTGGCATGCGCCAATCTGAGTTTTATAGACCAATTCACTGGCATGCGCCAATCTGAGTTTTATAGACCAATTCACTGGCATGCACCAATCTGAGTTTTATTGTAGACGCCAGAAGAACCTTCATTCAGACAATGACTGACGACAGGGGAGAGACATGGTGTGGCACAATGGGAACAATCAAGAGACCCCCAAATATTCCCTACATCCTTCCCAGCATGCATTGAGCCACTCATTGCCTTCCTTTGGGCCAGATCCAGTCTCACTGCCATGCAAAATGGGCTTGGTTAATGTGTCAACAATATGTGGGGAAATTATTATTTTTTTTAAACAGAGCTGGGGAATTCTGCATTGCCATTTCTTAAAAACAATTAAAATACTTCTATTGCGACATGCTTGGCTTAGAGGTCCCTTCAGTGTCCATAGATTAAGATAGTTAATCTACTACCAAATGCACAACGGAGTGTGGTTTGAAATCCACAACGTTCCATTTTCTATGTCACAAACAGCAGAGGATCAGGTTCTGGCTCTGGTTCCTAATTGAAGCGCAATGATGATAAGGCCCCTTCCCCAGCAGCGCTAACTGCCACTGATCACCACTCCAGGCCAGGCCAGGCCAGGCCAGTGAGCTTTGAGCAATTCAGTAAGTGGAGCATTTGGAGGGCACCAGCAATGACACGCTGCTCCACAGCTGTGTGCCAGCTGGGCACCCTGACCAATGGCCACCAAAACGGGGCTTGATGTGGGTGCCGGCCTTCTCAGCCAAGCGCACACGCTAAGCGCCAGAGCCGCGCATCCAGTCAGAAACCGCCTTCATGTGACATTCATCACAACAAAGGCAGCGCGGGCGCTTTTCATGTGGCTCCACCATTTAACTGCTCTAATGTAAGAGGAGACACAGAGAGGGGCTGGCGGTAATGTAACAATACGACCGACCACATGAATCGCATCGGTCAGGATGACTTCTGCACACGCAGACACTCGTTTTTCGGTGGGGCGGGGGAGGGGTGGCGGGGGTTGTATGACATCAGTGCGGCGTTCTTGAAGGCAGGAAGAGTTTAGGGTCCCGCACAGGGCAGTCGGCGAGGCTGATTTCCAAGGCGATCACATTCTCAGAGCTCGGCTGACATTGCCTGGCTCCAGCCTGTTCCGTGGTCTCACGGCACCAGCCAGTGGGAAGCCGTTTTGTTGAATTAAACTATAACCTCAAAAAGGAAGGGCCAATGGAACTCAAGTCTACAGTCAGCCTGTGGTCCCACAATTTCCCCCGGAGAGGAAAAAAGATTGGGAACTGCAGGAAGTGTATTAGCAAGTTAAATGAAGGTATTTACACACATAATCATTCAGACACACTCTGGACTGTATTCCATGCTTCAGACAGTGTCTAGCTCTGACTAGCTCCAAACACCCACTGTTTTCTTTATCAAACTCCCACTCTCGCAACACACACACACACACACACACACACACACACACACACACACACACACACAGGTGAGAGGCAGAGGAAGAATGGGCAGAAGAACAATGAGAGGTGACGTAGCACGTAGTTCAGTTTTTCACAAACACTATCAATGTCATAATATGGTCATGTGGCGCTGTAATGGCGACATGTAGTCCAGCTGTCTCTCGTGTTTGTGTTTGTTCATTTGAATGTGTTTTGTTGTGTCTGGCTTTTGTCTTTGCTTTTTTTTCATGTGCTGTGTGTCTCTAGTGGGACGGGGGAAGCGGGCTGGAGATTTTTCAGGGCACTCCTGCTGCTCGTTTGATAATATCGACGAATTGTCTAGTCGATATAATTTTGTTTGTGGTCGTCACCATGGAGACGCATTCGCACCATATGCTCGGGAATGTCCGTTGGATCTGCAGACTGCAGCAACAAAGCTTACCATCGCTCTTCACCGGAGTTGATGATTTCGGGACTGATCCGGGAGTGCAGAGAATCTTCAAAAGGCAGCAAGGGAAGGAGAACATAATGCTGGGGAGGAATGAGGAGACGACTGGGAGGATTGACGCAGTTCGATGCTCCGTTTTGGCGGTGGGCAGAGACCGCGGCGCTGCGTGTATGGAGGAGTCGTGGAGGCGGAGTTTGTGTGTTGGACTGCTTGGTGACACTGGACATCTCGGGACAGCGGGGGCCATTTTTAATCATGGTTGTATTGCACTTTAATTCATTTGATTGATGTGATGATTCTGTTGGATGTCTTTGTTTGATATGTTTGTTTGTGTGTTGTGAGTCTGCCCCACTGTCTATGTCTTTTTGTTGTTGTTGCTGGGGCTACAACTGAAATTCCCTTGCGGGAAAATAAAAGTTATTCTATTCTATTCTATTCTATTCTATACTCATGCATGCGCACACATACACAAACACACTCTCTTGGACAGACAAACAAACCAACACACACACAGCACAATGTTTCCCTTGGACAAGCACACATACAAACAAGTGTGTACACAAACACAAACACACAAACAGACACACACGCGTGCGCTCGCACACACACACACACACACACACACACACACGGATAACAAGAACATGGTGGCCATTGAGAAAATGGCACTGCAAGCTGCCATTAGAGCTGAAAACCGCACCACACATTAGCTGGATGAAGTCCTCCTTGGTCCCAAAAGGCCGAACACATAGACTGCTTTCCTGGGAAGATGGCATGCGAAGCAGTAAAATACGCAGACAAATACCACCAGGGAACAAACACCATAAGAACACTGGATTCACACAAACATCCAAGCAGGAAACTTCATCCGTTTTCAAATGTTCATTCCTCCCCAAACCAGCTCTCACACAGTGAGACATATGCCTTTGGTTTGCGAATAAGAGGAGGTTTCGTAATGCAAAATTAGGTCAGAAAACCGCTTCTTTGTCTACGACCGAAATTCAATTTCCAGCAAGCGAGGCATGGGGGTGACGCCCCATCGAGATTTTCACGGTCCCCGCTTATTGTAACTTGGCCGAAAGCCCCTCCACTTACCCAGACCTCGAAAAAACCCCAGACGGCCGGGGTCACAGGCGAACAGCCACTCACCCACGATCATGCCCTGCTCGTGACGCTTGATGAGATCAAAGGCTTCCTGGCCGTTTCCCTCCAAAATCTCGAAGATGATGTTGGACTCTCGGGAGAAGGACTGCGCTGGAGGCACGGCTCTCAGGAACACTATCTCTGTTTGGAGACGACGACAACAAACAAGACTTTTTTTTTTCTCTCAGTTCCCTTATATTTGTGGTTGCATTTCTTGGCCAGACTTTTGGCAAATTTAAGAGCAAAAAAACCTAAAAACAATAAAATTAAAGGAGGCATGAATTTGGTTTTATTTGACAAAACCATCTCTCTCTCTCTCTCGAAGGAGGAGGAGGATTTGCAGAAGAGGACAAAGTGGAGGCTTGGTTAAAAACAATGCCGATCTTGAGGGCCTATAAATCCTTAACAGACTTGCGACGGCTTTGTGGGAAACTGAGATAATCATTATGTTGAACACGAGACTTTACAAAACATGAAATGCACATACTGCACCGTAGCTTCTGAACGTCTCACTGGGAGTTTCTTCAAAATGTGTAAAACATTCAAATCCAACTCAAGTTGAGCTACTTCCTGTGATTTAACTTGAGACATTGTGGACAATGTAACAAAGAAAATACAAGGCCAGGCTCAGAGTTTTAATCATACATCAAACTCAAGCTTAAGCTGAGATTGACCAAAAACCAGAAATGTCATCGGCACCCTAGGACCAGGGTTGCCTACCCCTGATCTAGAGCAATCCAAGAACAAGAACAAATAATTATGCACATACAAGGTTAAATGTGCATATTTATTTCTCTGCAACCTGTATTAGTTTGGTATCAATTCAAAAGGACGTGGACATTAAAACAATAATAATGAGAGAGAAGAACCGGATCAGTAACTAGAAGTTCAGCTCCAGTATTCTTTCCATCCTTTCCAATTCTAGAGTGTTTGGAAAAGTAATGGAAGTTTCCCTTGCTACTCATAACAGTGTACCCAAGAGTTTCCCAATGTCCCTTCAGTAATATTAATTAAGACATATCCAGTTTTGACATTTCCCTTCAAGAGTGGAACTTTCAGTTTTATAAATACAAAGGCACGCCGACGTGGCATCGTAGCGAAGTGACAGCATCGGTCGTCCTGGAATGTCGTCAGAGCTTTGAGATTCCTTTATCTGAGAGGAGGATTCGCTAAGTAATCCCCACAGGGCTACACACACACACAGGGCTCCCTACACACACAAGGCTCCCTACACACACACACAGGGCTCTCTACACACACACAGGGCTCTCTACACACACACAGGGCTCCCTACACACACACACAGGGCTCTCTACACACACACAGGGCTCCCTACACACACACAGGGCTCTCTACACACACACAGGGCTCCCTACACACACACACAGGGCTCCCTACACACAGGGCTCCCTACACACACACAGGGCTCTCTACACACAGGGCTCCCTACACACACAGGGCTACACACACACAGGGCTCCCTACACACACAGGGCTCCACACACACAGGGCTCCCTACACACAGGGCTACACACACACAGGGCTCCCTACACACAGGGCTCCCTACACACACACAGGGCTCTCTACACACAGGGCTACACACACACACACGGCTCCCTACACACAGGGCTACACACACACACACACAGGGCTACACACACACAGGGCTCCCTACACACACACAGGGCTCCCTACACACACACAGGGCTCCCTACACACACACAGGGCTCCCTACACACACACAGGGCTCCCTACACACACACAGGGCTCCCTCCACACACAGGGCTCCACTCAAACACAGGGCTCCCCATGGGGCCTGACGGAGCTCGTCCTACCTTCCAGCACCTTCTCCTCTCTGAAAGTGGGCAGGGAGATGACGGTGTGGGAGATGGAGTGGACGGGATCCAAAATGCAGCTGCTGTTACTGGGGAGGCAGGACTTGATGCAGCGGAACGTGTCCGACCGGTTGATGCGGGGCCTGCTGAGGAAACGAAACAGGAATTTCTTCCTATTATTACAAAAAATATATATTTTTTATTTCTGATTCTTCCCCTTTTTCTCCCAATTTGGTAGCCAAATGAACCCTATGTTATTCAATTCCCCCCTCCCCCCGCGTACCGACCGCTAGAAAATCGCCGCTACACGACCCCATCAGCCGCTACACGACCCCGTCAACCAGTAGAAGGAGGGTGCCACGTCCTCTTCAGGGCACGACTCCTCGAGCTCCTCGCCCAGGGCCGTTCTGTGCGCGACGATTCTCACCGAGTCCCTCCCCCTACCCGCCGGGAGCAGCCGCCAATTGCCGCTCCCTCAAGGCACCGGCCGCACTCAGATCTGGCAGGACCGGGGATCGAAGCCCACCCCAGATTCTTTGAGCGCAACAGCACAGACTGTCCCAAAACGTGGCAAAAAAAAACGACGCCCTGCATTTCCGTGCAACACGAGAATAACTGGAACATAAACAGCGCAACAAACAGTAAAACTGCTATCCAATGAGAGGGCTCACCAGCGAAATAGTATCTGGGGGGACAAAACACAGGCAAATTAGATACTGTGCTTCAAGTGAAACAATGCATTGGAAAAAAATTATAATAGTAAAACAACACACAGCCAAGAAACACACTGCAAGGCATTTTTGTCAGGATTCCAAGTGCCATTCATGGTTTTCATATTTGCATTCTGAAGAATGAAATACTACCGCGCCTCTAAATTTGATCTACGGTCCGGACAAGAAAATACTTTGATTTGTCGACTGTCCCAGCCTCACATCCCATAATCCACTAGGGAGGATTTATAGGCGTCGGGCTTATGGAAGTCCCTAAATTCCGAGAAAAAATAAAGACAAATCCCCCCTGTCTTTCAAAGTGGTCCTCATTATATTATTTAAGGTTTTGTTTGTTTCATAACGAAATCAGTGTATCACACAAGGGGGGAGGGAAACTTGCCCATGTATGAATGAACTATGTACTTGCACAGCGTGTCCCTAAAATTCTCAATTCTGAACTATCGATAAGGCCGCTATTCCTAAAGCTTGTCAGGGTAGGAGTATTGATCTAGGCTCAGGTTCCATGTCAATATCTCTACCTTGTCCAGGGCCGTGTACGAATCAGCACACTTGCCTACTGTTGAGAATTCTAGTTGAGTATACTTTTTTAAAAAGCTGTTTAGTACGTGACAATTCTGAAAATTTTGTGTTCTTAACCCCATATGATATATTTTTCGTTGGATTTTCGCTGATAATAGTATGGAGGATATTTTTTGCACACAATGTCATTAAACAATATACAGTAAGCAGTATACAATATGCGAGTACACAGTACACAGGACACAGTAGACGAGGTCCTCCAAAACAGGGACAAGTTCTCATCATCGCCGATGATCAACTACAATGGACCGACTGAGGACAATAAGGGCCTAAATGCTGGAGAAGATTATGACTAATTCCTTCAGTATTGTGAGGAATAACTGCACTATCATTGTGGGGGGGTGGGGAAGGTGGTGGTCAGAGCTGGGGGAAGGAGGGGGGTGGGGGGAGAATGGGGAGAGGGTGTTGAAAGAAAATGTCCCGGGTGAACCTGGGGCAAAAATGGATGGAAAACTGCTTTGCAATGTTGTCTGCAAACAGACCTCTGGCCTATCAACTGCAAGTAAAAATCTATCTTGTCAGAATGAAGTTATAAGGCAGATTGTAACTGCAGAATTTGAGGTTACCACCGATCCTTTTCCCGGGTCTTCGGGGCGACGTTGGGCCTTCAGACTGCTTTCTTGGAGAGGGGTGCCCCTGACATCAAGTGAAGCCGCTGCTGGGCAGGGGCTTGTAATTAACCAATTATTGGGTTGGTCCAAAATTTTACTTTGGTCAGGGCCAAAGCCGCAAAATGTTCCTCTATAGTTTCAAAGACCGCGACTTTTGCACAGTACAGAGACCTAGCTCCTAAGAATCAGACGGCACAAGCCGAGCGGCTTGAATTTACGAGGAAATAATGGCCCCGGGCGGACGGCTACTAGCGAGGGTATATACATCAAAGCGGAGCAGCAAGTGGAAGTCTAATTACCCCAGAGTTTCTTTACAAGCCTTCATTCCCCAACCCCTCTCCATTCAGAAGGGCTCACGTGTCTCCGCCAGACCCAACCAAATACCAGACCGCAAAGAAAAACAGATCACTGGATACAAGTCTTCTAGTCTAGTACTTTTTTTTATTATTATTTATAGTCTGCACATTGATAACGCCCCAACACAAACACTAAGGGACATCACTCATTTTCTGAGCGGCGATGTTTGCCCTGCCGCAAATTGTGAGGACCACCGGCCAGAACCCATTTCCCCATAACTCAATGTCAGAATGTAAAAAAAATATATAAAAAACACCGTGTTTTTATTTCAAGAGATCCCCACATCCCCACCAAATAAGTGTGCATCCGTATTCTTCTGGTGGTTCAGCTGGACCCGGGGGACAGTCCTGAATTCATAATTATTAAAAGCCACAGGCTGACTTAACAGCGCCTCTGGCTATTTCTGACGTATCCTCGCGTGGTCTTCCAGACACTGCAGCCCACAGTCTCTCACACACACTGAGCCTTCTGAGCTCCACGGACTGCAGGCCCAGTTTTGCCCCGTAATGCCAATAAGGAACCAATGGCGTCCGTGTAATGCAAACTATAACATGAAGATGGCAAGTACCTCCAAGTGTTCAATGAGCACGGTAAAAAAAATATTTAAAAAAGGCGGGAAAACAGTGAAGAATATAAGTTTGATACATGATTCTGAATCCTGCATGCCACGTACAATATTGCCCGTCCAATTAATTAATTAATCCATTCATTCATTAAAAAAAATCGTACATTGATTATATTGTCAGATCACATTAAGTATGATAGCCACACAGAACCAATCAGGCTGAAACTGAAATACGGCCAGGAGAAGAGCACCTGATTGGCTTAAATGTGCTCTCTGGGTAACTATGCAACGCATGTGATCTACTCAAGAGTGTCAGCAAACCTTTAAAAGAGCAGCAACAGCAAACTCAGCTATACTGTAGGTGATGTACCCCGGCCGATTACCTGCTTGTGTTTACAGCGACTGCCAGTGATTTTAGAAAAGAACACCTGACCTCACCTCATCCAGCACTGATGTCATTGCCCACCTCTGAGCCCCATATAAACAGCCATTTTACACCAGGGTACCAAGCCCAGTATATTGGCACAAATCCGTGCAAAACAAGGCATGGAACAGCAAAAAGAAAGAAAGGAAAAAAAAAAAAACACTGACTGGTTAGGTAACTGGATTTGAGAGAATGAGATCACATAAAGGACCTTGGACGCTCTGCCGAACAGCGATTGGATGATATGGGCAGCCTTACCTCTACTTGAAGGAGAAGAGTCATAATGTGGTGAATCTATTCAAAATGTCCTATGTGTTTAACTGCATCCATATTAAGTTCTGCCAGGTCTTTTACGCATTTTATATCCCAGTTTTTTTTTTCTTCTACCCAATTTGGAATGCCAGAATGCCCACCACCCCACAACCCCCCCCCCCCCCCAGATCCATGCCCACCAAAAATTCATACAGCAAGCCGCTGTTTCTGTTAACCCTGAAACCCCCAGCAGACCTGTGCAGCCATTGCACTGGAAGACGTACAGCTGGCATAGGAATATCCAACTGCCTCCCCTCTCTGGGCAACACTAATGTCAATTCCACACCAACCCATAGGACTCCTGGCACTGGTGTGGCGAGGACTCTTATGAATAGATACTTACAGAGCCTTCCAGCATCATGACCTGGGGGGTCACCCTGGGTAACTTAGAAAAGCCTTTGACTCAGTTCATTCGCTCATGAATAAAAAAGAAAAAAAAAAAGACAGAACAAGAACAATTGCACATTGTTCAGCTTGGCAGTTCACATGAAGTATGACAGGAAATATCGCTAGTGGTGTCATGGAGTATCAGGAGAGATGGTTTTTTGTTTTTGTTTTAATAGAAAAAAAATACAATTAAAAATTAGATGGCAAACTATATTGGCCTATTGTATATATATATATATGCTAAAGCCTAAAATATTAAATTCAGAAGGCTTATTATAAAATTATTTGGGGGCTACTGCAGGTCATGTGATCAATGTGTTACACTGGCCGATGGCACCATCTAATGGCCTATATATTTATAAAGCATATGTGCCCTGTTTAAGGACTAGTAAACAATATGGAAGAGACCAATTAAACCCATAAAAAGGGGGCGGGGGAAAGGTAGAATGGCTAAATGAGTCTTCAGAGCGGGGAGAGGTTGTTGGGGAGAGTGGACTGGTCATCGGTGACAAAAATGTGGATTTTGGCCACGTGGGTGCTGACGGTCCCGTAGCGCTGAAGCGCCAGCTCCACGGTGAGGAGGAAGTCCCGGGGCTCAGTGACGGGCTGCTGCAGCACGATCAGGCCGCCAGAGTTGAGCATCTGCGTGCTGAAGAAGCCGTCCTCGTCGCCGCTGACCACGGCCAGCTGGATGTCGTCGCCGGGGACGGAGTTGGAGGGGCCCATGCGGAACACGTTGGTGGGCACGGGGACATTGGTGGGGAACGTGAGGTAGTAGTGGGTTATTCTCAAAGGCAAGGCCAGGCAGTCGCTAGTCTCATTGCAAGGAAAGCGTTCGCAACGACTGCAAGAAAAACGGTGGAGAGAGGGGGAGAGACGAGACGAGACGAGACGGGACGAAACCAAACGAGACGAACAGAAGAACAAACGAACAGCAGAACAAACAGAAGAGAGAAAAAAAGAGTTACGGTCTGTGCAGCATGCGGGGCCAGTGGAGGGGGGGGGGGGTGGGATTGCTCTGTGCTTCTCCTGCCAGGCCAGCATCACACTGCCATCTACTGGGCGGTGGAGGAACAGCTCTAACAAATTAGGTATTTATAGGTTTCACCCACGTCACTTGTTCAAGCATAATATACACAATATGTACACAGGTTTTTAATTCCATTAACTGCCGAAATTTTTGTTTTCTCATCCGAAAGTGGCCGAAACATCACAGCCGACGGGCCGCACCATCGACTCCCCCTCAGAGGTTTTCACATTAAGACGGCAGGTGAAACCTATGAATACAGCGTGGGACAGTGGGGCTTTTCTCAAGTCCGTTCATTCTTTTCTTGGCATGCGCTACAGTAGAACAGCTGCATCATGACTGTGCATGCATAATACTGCAGGGGGTGGGAGCCGTGTGGGGTGTGGGGTGCGGGGAAAGGTGGGGGTGGCACAGGGTGTGCACAGTCTAAATTTGTGCTCATAGGACTGCAAACATTCTCAAGCAGTGTGGAAAGCTCTGGAAGGTTTACCTTCAGCAAACCCAGAAAACTGGGACAGAGCTACAAGAATGTCCTGTATGATTAAGCACACACTTGCTGTCGGCATGGCAATGTCTCCCTCCTGTTTACACAGTTGCACAGACCAACTAACTGGCATTTAAATGGCTCCCACCACCATCATGATCATCGTCATCATCATCATCATCATCATCATCGTCATCGTCATTGCCATCGTCATCGCCATCATCGTCGTCATCATAATCATAACCATCATCATCACCATCATCATCATTATCACCATCATCATCATCATCATCATAATCATCATCATCATCCGCAAGCAGAGTCAGAGCACCTCAGCTGACCACTCAGCACCAACAGCCTGGGACGTGACATCGCTCTGATGAAAAAGCGCACCATCTACCATCATGAAGTCTTTGAGGATTTGTGTTGTTATGGTTGAAGTGAAAACAGCATCTGACCACTGACCCCTGACCTTTCCCCAGTGGTGTGGAAGCTGTATGTGCCTCGTGCTGAATGACTGACCACTGATAATTACAGGTGGAAAAATCTTTAAAATGGTGACTTCCTTCCTACGAACACCGTGGACTCAACAAACCAGAAGACCACCCCCAAACATTAAAATTAATGTTGACTCAAAATCAAATGTTGAAGGGTCAGGAGTTATGACAACTGCAGCTGTTCGGGACAGCTCTGGGGGTGTATTTCGGTTAATTCAGACAGACGCCCCCACGCCCCACCCCCCAGTACTCACGTTTCGTCCGCACGGCGGTAGTTGGCGGGACACTCGAATGACATGCAGCGGAATCCCCCCTGCACATTGAAGCAGCTTTCCGTCTCCAAGCACGTGTGTACTCCCGTCACGCACTCGTCAATATCTGGAAACCGGGGTGAAAGGTCAGTCCCGTCAGTCACTCACTCACACAGGAAGTAAAACCGTTTCGCAGGAAATTGGTCAGACAGTATTCTAATCCTGAAATGGCAACTTCCTCATGAATTAGCATTAGATCACAGGGACTGCGGGTATGAAATGTTAATGAGACAAGCAAGCAAAGACATTCATGGAGGACAGAAATGGCCACAGAGGCATCGACCCCCCATCCCTGTAGAGGGGGCGGCATTTATGAATCCTGCCCCATGCGGAGGGGGCAGAGGCGGGCGAGTGACCCCCCTCACCCTGGCAACTGCGTCCGTTGGGGGCCAGCGTGTACCCCGGGACCGGGCAGGTGCAGTGGAAGCTCCCCGGGCTGTTGTGACAGCGGTACGAGCAGATATGGCCACCGGTCGGCAAAGCACACTCATCGATATCTGCGGAGGGAAAAAAAAGACACAAAACACCAGGGGACCTGGGAGTGGATCTGAAGCAGGATTTTATGTAACACAGTTGTGCATTATGAACTTGAACTATGTGCATCGTGATACGTTTTATATGTACATGCCCTCCCTTATTACAGTTTTGTATACACTGGCTGTGTCTGAATCAGCACCCTTCCACACTATTGAATAAGCTTGTTGAGTAGACAGGATGAGAGAGTAGTTAAGTAGACAAAGATTTCTCTAAATGCCGTTGGCCTACACTTAAAACCCCCTTATGATATACTTACTTTCTGGGTTTTCGCTTAGTATATTCAGAAGCATACTTTTCAAGAAGTATGTGACCATTTTGGTTGCATAAATATGACGGGCAGCTTCATTTAAAAAAATGAGGCGCAGCTTCGCTGATGTTTTCCTTCAATAACAACAAAAACAACATGTGATATGGCTGCACAAGGCCACAGTACGGTTGGAAAATAGCATGAAGGATATTTTTTTGCGTACTGCACATCACATACTAAACAGTACACATTAAACAGCACACAGGAGACAGGAGGTAGGTAGGTAGGACTCTGATACAGACACAGCCACTGGCTATTTCTGTTGATGGATGCTGAAGCCATCCTGCCAATGTGGAACTGCATCCTCCTCTGTCTATCGTACAATACCCTGTTCCCAGCTCCGGGTCACATGACCACTACTGCAAATACCTGACCCTGACTTACCTTCACAGGTGTTCCCATCTGCGTCACTGAGCTGGTATCCACGGCGACAGTAGCACTGGAAGGATCCGTACACGTTGGCACACTCTTGACTGCAGGGGTTGTTCTCGCATTCGTTCAGATCTACACAGAATTGGCCAGTTCAGTTAACACTCCTCTCACTCCTGTTCACATCTACGCAACATCGCCACGAGCTTCAGTTAACACTCCTCTCACTCCTGTTCACATCTATGCAACATCGCCACGAGCTTCAGTTAACACTCCTCTCACTCCTGTTCACATCTACGCAACATCGCCACGTACTTCAATTAACACTCCTCTCACTCCTGTTCACATCTACGCAACATCGCCACGCGCTTCAGTTAACACTCCTGTTCACATCTACGCAACATCTCCACGAGCTTCAGTTAACACTCCTCTCACTCCTGTTCACATCTACGCAACATCGCCACGTACTTCAATTAACACTCCTCTCACTCCTGTTCACATCTACGCAACATCGCCACGTACTTCAGTTAACACTCCTCTCACTCCTGTTCACATCTATGCAACATCGCCACGCACTTCAGTTAACACTCCTCTCACTCCTGTTCACATCTATGCAACATCGCCACGAGCTTCAGTTAACACTCCTCTCACTCCTGTTCACATCTATGCAACATCGCCACGCGCTTCAGTTAACACTCCTCTCACTCCTGTTCACATCTATGCAACATCGCCACGAGCTTCAGTTAACACTCCTCTCACTCCTGTTCACATCTATGCAACATCGCCACGAGCTTCAGTTAACACTCCTCTCACTCCTGTTCACATCTATGCAACATCGCCACGCGCTTCAGTTAACACTCCTGTTCACATCTACGCAACATCGCCACGTACTTCAGTTAACACTCCGCTCACTCCTGTTCACATCTATGCAACATCGCCACGCGCTTCAGTTAACACTCCTCTCACTCCTGTTCACATCTATGCAACATCGCCACGAGCTTCAGTTAACACTCCTCTCACTCCTGTTCACATCTATGCAACATCGCCACGAGCTTCAGTTAACACTCCTCACTCCTGTTCACATCTATGCAACATCGCCACGAGCTTCAGTTAACACTCCTCTCACTCCTGTTCACATCTACGCAACATCGCCACGCACTTCAGTTAACACTCCGCTCACTCCTGTTCACATCTACGCAACATCGCCACGCGCTTCAGTTAACACTCCGCTCACTCCTGTTCACATCTATGCAACATCGCCACGCACTTCAGTTAACACTCCACTCACTCCTGTTCACATCTACGCAACATCGCCACGTACTTCAGTTAACACTCCTCTCACTCCTGTTCACATCTACGCAACATCGCCACGTACTTCAGTTAACACTCCTCTCACTCCTGTTCACATCTACGCAACATCGCCACGTACTTCAGTTAACACTCCACTCACTCCTGTTCACATCTACGCAACATCGCCATGCACTTCAGTGAACACTCCACTCACTCCTGTTCAAATCTACGCAACATCGCCACGTACTTCAGTTAACACTCCTCTCACTCCTGTTCACATCTACGCAACATCGCCACGTACTTCAGTTAACACTCCTCTCACTCCTGTTCACATCTACGCAACATCGCCACGTACTTCAGTTAACACTCCACTCACTCCTGTTCACATCTACGCAACATCGCCACATACTTCAGTTAACACTCCACTCACTCCTGTTCACATCTACGCAACATCGCCACGCACTTCAGTTAACACTCCTCTCACTCCTGTTCACATCTACGCAACATCGCCACGTACTTCAGTTAACACTCCACTCACTCCTGTTCACATCTATGCAACATCGCCACGTACTTCAGTTAACACTCCTCTCACTCCTGTTCACATCTACGCAACATCGCCACGTACTTCAGTTAACACTCCACTCACTCCTGTTCACATCTACGCAACATCGCCAGGCACTTCAGTTAACACTCCTCTCACTCCTGTTCACATCTACGCAACATCGCCACGTACTTCAGTTAACACGCCTCTCACTCCTGTTCACATCTACGCAACATCGCCACGCACTTCAGTTAACACTCCGCTCACTCCTGTTCACATCTATGCAACATCGCCACGCACTTCAGTTAACACTCCTCTCACATCTACGCAACATCGCCACGCACTTCAGTTAACACTCCGCTCACTCCTGTTCACATCTACGCAACATCGCCACGCACTTCAGTTAACACTCCTCTCACATCTACGCAACATCGCCACGCACTTCAGTTAACACTCCGCTCACTCCTGTTCACATCTACGCAACATCGCCACGTACTTCAGTTAACACTCCTCTCACTCCTGTTCACATCTACGCAACATCGCCACGCACTTCAGTTAACACTCCTCTCACTCCTGTTCACATCTACGCAACATCGCCACGTACTTCAGTTAACACTCCTCTCACTCCTGTTCACATCTACGCAACATCGCCACGTACTTCAGTTAACACTCCACTCACTCCTGTTCACATCTACGCAACATCGCCACGCACTTCAGTTAACACTCCTCTCACTCCTGTTCACATCTACGCAATATCGCCACGTACTTCAGTTAACACGCCTCTCACTCCTGTTCACATCTACGCAACATCGCCACGCACTTCAGTTAACACTCCTCTCACATCTACGCAACATCGCCACGCACTTCAGTTAACACTCCTCTCACTCCTGTTCACATCTACGCAACATCGCCACGTACTTCAGTTAACACTCCTCTCACTCCTGTTCACATCTACGCAACATCGCCACGTACTTCAGTTAACACGCCTCTCACTCCTGTTCACATCTACGCAACATCGCCACGCACTTCAGTTAACACTCCTCTCACATCTACGCAACATCGCCACGCACTTCAGTTAACACTCCGCTCACTCCTGTTCACATCTATGCAACATCGCAACGCACTTCAGTTAACACTCCTCTCACATCTACGCAACATCGCCACGCACTTCAGTTAACACTCCGCTCACTCCTGTTCACATCTACGCAACATCGCCACGTACTTCAGTTAACACTCCTCTCACTCCTGTTCACATCTACGCAACATCGCCACGCACTTCAGTTAACACTCCTCTCACTCCTGTTCACATCTACGCAACATCACCACGTACTTCAGTTAACACTCCACTCCTGTTCACATCTACGCAACATCGCCATGCACTTCAGTTCACACTCCTCTCACTCCTGTTCACATCTACGCAACATCGCCACGTACTTCAGTTAACACTCCTCTCACTCCTGTTCACATCTACGCAACATCGCCACGTACTTCAGTTAACACTCCACTCACTCCTGTTCACATCTACGCAACATCGCCACGCACTTCAGTTAACACTCCGCTCACTCCTGTTCACATCTACGCAACATCGCCACGCACTTCAGTTAACACTCCTCTCACTCCTGTTCACATCTACGCAACATCGCCACGCACTTCAGTTAACACTCCTCTCACATCTACGCAACATCGCCACGCACTTCAGTTAACACTCCGCTCACTCCTGTTCACATCTACGCAACATCGCCACGTACTTCAGTTAACACTCCTCTCACTCCTGTTCACATCTACGCAACATCGCCACGCACTTCAGTTAACACTCCTCTCACTCCTGTTCACATCTACGCAACATCGCCACGTACTTCAGTTAACACTCCTCTCACTCCTGTTCACATCTACGCAACATCGCCACGCACTTCAGTTAACACTCCTCTCACTCCTGTTCACATCTACGCAACATCGCCACGTACTTCAGTTAACACTCCTCTCACTCCTGTTCACATCTACGCAACATCGCCACACACTTCAGTTAACACTCCTCTCACTCCTGTTCACATCTACGCAACATCGCCACGTACTTCAGTTAACACTCCTCTCACTCCTGTTCACATCTACGCAACATCGCCACGCACTTCAGTTAACACTCCTCTCACTCCTGTTCACATCTACGCAACATCGCCACGTACTTCAGCTAATAGCTGGGGTGGCGGGAGTAGATGAAGCAGAGCGCGCTCCATGAGTTCACAGATTGTTCCATTAATAGTCGGCTGACCCTATTTTTTCCCGGACCAAAAATATCCGTCCAGGCAGGATTTCTAAATTCCCATAAGTGTCCGGTTAGGTTTTGCATATTCCATAGACCGTATAATTATAAACAATCATGTTCATAACACCCACCTGCCCGTGTCCTCCTTTTTGAAATCCAATATATGGTCACCATAACCAACAGTGTACAATATAAATAATAAGGTGTGCAACATATATCATAGCTTTTATATAGCCTGTATGAACTTCAAAGATACTTGACCACCTTTGTCTTACACATAAGGTCAGGATGTCTTTGAAACAGGTGAACCGAATTAAAATAGCCCTTTACAGCACCACCTTCAATAAAAGGTGCACCGGTTACCTGACCAGACCAGAAGAACATACAGGTGTACTATGTCTGTGTGAGGTGAGGAGAACAGCTGTTTTACCATCACAGTTCCTGCCGTCGCTGGCCAGTTTGAAGCCTGTCATGCAGCTGCACTTGTAGGACCCCAGGATGTTATCACACGTATGTGCACAGAGGCGTCCTGGGTAATTCCTGCACTCGTTGATATCTACAAGTCAGACCAGTCAGAGGGAAAATACAATGAAAAAAGAATCGTTCATTGTAAGAAACGGATTCAGTTCATTGTCAGTATTCAAATAGGTACAAATATTTCAAAGCTTCCATTCAGCTTCTCAGGGACACTACAAAAATGGCGCACACCACCCGCTGGTCTATCTTCAAACGTCTGGAAGAGCTTCTGGCATTTCAGTGTTTATGTCATCTTATATTCCAGAATTATTTTAATGCTGTTTACATTATTATTATTATTATTATTATTATTACACTACCTTCGCAGACCCTGCTCATGCTGCTGAAGACGTAGCCGCTCTGGCACTCGCAGCGGAAGGTCCCCATCAGGTTGATGCAGCCGTGACCATCGCAGGGCCCTCCTGGCCCCTTGCACTCGTCGATGTCTGCAGAGAGAAATCGCCACAGCCGCTCAGCGCTAGCCATGCACGCACGCACGCACCTCCCGCCTGTCCTGTGTCCGAATCAGAGCCCTATCTACTGCGTCCTGTGTGTCCTGCGTGCTGTGAGCTAGCTGTTTAGTGCACAACATGCATTATTGTGAAAAAAATATCCATACTATTTTCCAACAGTACTGCGGAAGCGTCGTAGCATGTTGCAGTTTTTTTGAACGAAAAGGTCAGTAAAGTTGCGCCTCATTTTTAAAGGAAAGATGCACGTCAAATTCATGGGACCAAAACATTCGATTACTTCTTAAAATGTATGCTCCCGAACATATTCAGTAAAACCCCAAAAATAAGTATACCATCCGGGGATTTTAAGTACACTACATTTAGACTTGACTAACTTTCTCATCCAGTGTAGTCAACAAGCATACTCAATAGCAGGGAAGGGGTCTGGAAAAGTGGGGCCATGAGATTGGTAGAATTGATTCGAGAGGGCTCTTGACTGAAGTGTGTGATGTGCGGGCAGAGTTGACCATTCAGAGATCATTACTGGAAGTGGGCAGAGTTGACCATTCAGAGATCATTACTGGAAGTGGGCAGAGTTGACCATTCAGAGATCATTACTGGAAGTGGGCAGAGTTGACCATTCAGAGATCATTACTGGAAGTGGGCACTGGGTCGTACAGAAAGAGGACCACTCTGCAAAGACTCTGTGCCACTCTACGCACAGTCTGTACCACTATGCAGACAGAAAGTACTGCTCTACACGAAGGAAGGACGGCCTTACCCACGCAGCGGGTGCCGGCCTCATTGAGATGGTAGCCCCGCCCACAGCTCATCGAGTTCCTCTGGCAGTTGTAAGAGCCCACGGTGTTGAAGCAGGTCTCGCCCGGCTTGCAGGGACCCGTCTGGCTCAGGCACTCATTCATATCTGGATCAGAGGCGAGACAAAAAAAGAGGAAGAGGAAGATGAAGATGGATGAGGAGGAGCATCACCATCACTGCAGAGCCCCGACTGACCCTGCTGCACACTCAACGAGCCCTGACTGCCACTCAAAGTTTTTTTTCCCAAGGATGCACCCCAATAAGGCTGTAGGAAAGCTCAGAAAGCTCCGTTAAGATGGCCGCCGCTCACCGATGCAGTTGCCCTGGGCGTCCTGGATGAAGCCGCTGGTACACTGCACGCGAGGCCTGCACCGAAACGATCCCAGCGTGTTCTGGCACTCCAACTGCGGCGCACAGTTGTGGATTCCCATCTCACACTCGTTGATGTCTAAACAGAGCCAAGAATACCAGGTGACTTCCTTATACAGTGTATCTAGGCTCAACTAACACTGAGCATTTACCGTGGGTTTACCATCTGACACTGTATTATCAAACCAATCTGCTACTTGTATTCACATATGTAATTCTCTCTGGATAAAGAGTGTCTGCTAAATTCCTAAATTGTAAATGTGGACGGATGTTCCACAGGCGTCAATGGAAACAAACTGAAAACCAGAACATAGGGCGGCTGTGGCTCAGGAGGTAGAGCGGGTCGTCCGCAGATCGCAGGGTTGGTGGTTCGATCCCCGGCTCCTCCTGTCCACATGTCGAAGTGTCCTTGGGCAAGACACTGAACCCCAAATTGCTCCCAATGAGCAGGCTAGCACCTTGCATGGCAGCTGCCGCCATTGGTGTGTGAATGTGTGTGTGAACGGGTGAGTGAGAGGCCATTGTAAAGCGCTTTGGATAAAGGCGCTATATAAGTGCAGTCCATTTACCATTTAACATGAGTAATTCCACAACTGTCCTTCAGGGGGCGCCAGATCTCACCTTTGCAGTCGTTGTTGTCAGTCAGTTCGTAGCCAGTTCCACAACTGGCCTCACGCTGGCAGCGGTACGACCCAATCGTGTTGACGCATCGCTCACCCCGGCGGCAGCGGTTGGCCCCCAGCAGGCACTCATTAATATCTGAGAGGGGACAAGAGGAGGGGGCTGTCACTCTCCCCTCACAACTCATACTGCACAGATTCCCAACAAGAGATAAGATCTCCAAACAGTGTCTGGAGTGGTTTGGCTCCATCCCAAACTCTATCTCTCTACAGCTGGAAGAGAAGTTTGTGCAATACGCAGTGTTTTTTGACAGCAGCTTTATATTGTGGACCAACGGCTGAGCTGGTTTGATTTCCCACCTCCAACCGGAGCGCCACCTACACAAGTTGTGGGAAGAAGTACAGTAGCGGAGCACTGATTAATTAGCAATGCACACGCCTGAAACGTAGCGGGACTTATCTCACACTCATAATACGCTAAGTTTGTGAGCCTGACAACTGAGGCTTATGCAATCCTGCTCCATGCGTAGAATATACCGTACAACAGAAGTGACGTCCGGCGACTGCAAAACCTACCCTCACAGCTGCGGTTATCTGGTCTGAGTTTGTACCCATCGAAACAGCTGCAGGTGCCATTGCCTTGACAACGCTGGTCGCAGTGACCACCTCCTGTGCAGACAGACAGACAGACAGAGAGATAAGGCCACGCTGGGACTCTCGGTCAGCTGTGTGCCCTTCCCAAAGACACTGCTAGCTGCACCTCATCAAACAAACCTTCTGTGGCACTGAGCAAAATTATTGTTGTTTTAAAAGAGTAAAAGAAAGACAAAAGTCTTCAGGAAAATGCAAAACTGTGTTTTGCCAGACTGCTTAAAAATAGATAAATAGAACAAGGTTGATACAATATTTGTTGGTGAGGGCAGGTCAAGTGACTGAAACCCCCATCTTATCAAACAACATCTGATAAATGCCTAAATTTAAATGAAATGGGAAGTGTCCCTGTGGTGCTGGGACACCAGGCCATACTTACCTTTGCATACATCAGTCAGAATGGGGTCATCGGGTTCACTGGTAGATGGTTTACCTGTGGGAGGGGTTATACGTGG